>JAQFVV010007063.1:37500-181519 GCA_028023455.1 Epiperipatus broadwayi | reverse complement strand
ACAGCTTTATTCATTCCCTCTTTCTCTATTAATATATAATATATTGTGTGAAATATATTATTTCTAGACCATGTGTATTGTCCCTCATAAATATTTGACAAATTTCCAATTCTCAAATTCTCTCCCTGACAAAAATTCTTCAAAAGCTGTCCATTCTTGTTATCTAAGTCATCAATGTCTTCAATATGCCCATCATATCCCCTATAACCATTATTCTTTTCCCCTTTTCTTAAAAACTCTGTATATCCTTAACAAGGCATTCATATATGCTATTGTTCCACTCCATTATAGTTTGGCTATCTTCAGTCGCTATATTCACTACAGCCACCATCTACTCCTGTCTTCCTAACCTTATGTCAAACCACAAATGTTCTTGACATTTGACAGTATTTATATAATTTTTGACAAAATTCATATACCACCATCCTTATTTTTTTTAATTTATACCCTGCCATACCATGTCTTCCAGTATAAGTTCTTCTTCTCTTAGATGTGTTTCCACTACTTCTGTACCTTAAACTCTTCATTTTTAATTGCTTTGTTTAATTCTGGTCACTTTTTTGATCTCCTACCACCTTGTATATTCAAATATCCAATTGTAACAATTTTCTTTCCTAATTACTCTTTTATAAATTCTTTGACTCTTTCTTCTCCATTACATTTATAAATAACTGCTTACCATTAATTTTACAGACCCATTCCTTCTCCACATCTACATTTATATCTAAACCAACTACCCTTTGTTGATTTCTTACATATCATACATTTTTCTTCTTTCTGATAACACTGCCACTTAAATCCTACTTCCATTTATAAATTTTCCGAACTATTTTCTTTATAAATCAAACTTCCTAAAAATTTATTTTCTTGTTTTGCTAAGTGCAATCCATCTCTATGTAACTTCTTTTTACTAATAAAAAAAATCCCACACACCCACAAACATAACATTTTTCTCACACAATTTTTTCCAATATCTCATTTCTAGAACATGCCCTATCTAACATGTACCTATAATCAAATATTGGTAATAATTCAACTTTTCCTATGCTTTCTTTAATCTTCTTACTCAAATTATTAATCAATTCTATGTATCATCTATTATTCTCTCTGATGGCTCTGAAAAATTATTTGTCCCCACCATAACATATACATCTTTTTTTATCTTAACTGTAACATCCCTAATTCTAGCTCCAGGCAGACATACTCTTACATATCTGTTTCTATTTTCACTTGCAATTATATATCTATCTCTACACTCTCTAATTAATGAAACTCTTATCAATACTGACTTATAGTTTATTTTCCCTACTTCATCCATAACATTATCTACCACCTTTTGGACTTATTACTTTTTCCTTATCATTCCTACTCAATAATTTCTTTATCGGCACGCAGTCTCTAACAATTTCCATTTTACTTCTACATTCTTTACCTTTTCCTCCATCTTATTTATTCTTCGCTAACCCATCTGCATTGCATTACCTATTATTTCATCCATATCATTGTTACTCCACTAAAAACATACTCTATCCTATTTTCCATGACTATATTTTACACCATTTCTCCTGACTTTCTCTTTAAGCTATCTACACTTAGAAACTACTTTTTCACTTCTTTTATCACACTTACATACTGTCTACATAACCATAAACCTGTTATATCCTTCCTAATCTTATCAAGTAATAAATCTCATTATATACAGTACATTCTACCACAGCATGCCTAATTTCTTTCTGACCCTTATATATGCATTGTGAGATAGAAATGCAATCCAAATGTTCTTATTTTCAAGTCCTATACTCTATATTTAACTTAATGCTTCCACTCCTATTATTTAACTCCCTTTACACAAAAGAAGAAAAACTTTACTTTCTTACAATGGTGATCAATAAACATTTACTCCCCAACCTTAGGCCACAAAACATTATCTTTCTGAAATAAATCACTTCCTTTCTTAAATTAAAAAAAATCTTTAGTAGAAAATTTATTAAAAACCAAAATAAACAAACAATTTTTGTATCAATTAAATTCTCAGTTTTCTGAAGATAATTCACAATATATATATATATATATATATATATATATATATATTATGATATTGTGAATTATAGTTAAAGTATATATATATATATATATATATATATATACTTTAACTTAACAAGCAAACAAAATATCCACATCATCACAGCTAGGCAGTCAAAGCTTTAAATCTATCTCACTTGATCACAATTATCTCTCCACTTTCACACCATTTTGTATAGCAGTTGGATTCTCAGTCCTAAGAAGATAATTCACAAAAAAAGTATAAACTTTAACTAAACTTGCAGGACAAAACAGTTACATCAGCAAAACAAAAAAGTCAGAGTTCTAAATGCAGTCATTATATAATTCCAGCAATGCCGTCTGTGAATAATATAAAGTCTGAACTTCAAGCAGTCATTATGAAAATCCAGCAATGTCCTCTGTGAACAATTATAAAATGTGAACTTCAAACAGCTGATTCAATGATATCTTTTTGAGATATCTGTTTGAAGTTCAGACTTTATATTTGTTCACAGAGAGCATTACTGGAATTTTATAACAAATGGGAGGTTGATTTTAATATTAAATATTATAAAATATGTATGGAAAGATAAGTCGGCAATATTTTAATGCAATACCTGACATTAAAGCTATTGAAATCAACCTCCCAATTGTTATGAAATTCCAGTAATGCCCTCTGTAAACAAATATAAAGCTTTTATAAGGATAATACTATTTAGGATTTATGTCTGTTTAAGAAAACTTTATAAAACATGGAAACAAATGAAAGTAGTTTTTTTTGTATATGTTGCATCACAAATATACCAATGGAAAACATTACCTTAACTATAACAGTAGACTTAAATTAGAAGTTAATCTTTTTCATTATATTTCATATTAAAAGAGGCAAAACTCTCTATCCATATTGCCACTCAATGCAAGCCAGAGTAATCAATGGGTTCTAGAAGGCTTGTGCATAAAATCCCCATACTCATCCAATATCTCCAGACTAGTTTCTGGCTTGTGGCTTTCATCAGTGAGGAGCCTTGGATCTGAGAGCATTGCACCTAGATCTTAGGAACTAATGCAACACTCCAGCTGCCATCTTTTGTCTGTACTTAACTACAAAACTATGACCATTAAATTGAAAACACTATAATATTTCCAATCCAAGCTTATCAGCTTATATAGTCATATAGGTCTGAACTCAGTTCAAATACCTATACATTTTGGTGTTTTTGGTTCTTTAATTATCATAGCCACCACTATCATATTAGGCAGGATTGGTTTTAAGCCAATAAACATCACATGATCACTATTTTTATGCTTGCTCTTAACTGTTATTAAAACAGACAAAACTCTATACGTATTGCCACTCAGTGCAAGCCAGAGTAATCAAGGTTATGCCAGAAGGCTTGTGCATAAAATCTCCATCCAGTGCCTACTCATCCAATATCCCTAAACTAGTTTCTGTCTTGTGGCCTTTGTCAGTGAGGAACCTCGGATCTGGGAGCACTGCACCTAGATCTTAGGATCTAATGCAACCTCCAGAAGCCACCTTTTATCTCTACTTAACATATTATTTGAACTGCTTTATATGCAAAGTTTAATCATTTTGCTTATTTCAATGCTTATTTATTGTATGCTTACAACACTGTTAACAGAAATAGAAATTAACTCTAGACTTTGTAAATTAAATTATAAGTCTTGATGAGGCTGCATGGATATTTATCCTGATTCAAATTGTATGCTTGCTGGTGCTATAGTCATTTTAAGACAATATAAAAATTGGAAAATGAAAAAATTGATTTTTATTTTCATTCACTGGTTGCACAACACCTTTACATTGAGGATTTATCTCTCTGATTATGTTATCTATACAATTATGTAAGTGCTTGCATATTTATATAAATTCTATAACAAAAAATGTTTAACTAAAGTGAAAATGAGACATAAGCACATGGAAACATTTTGACAGCTTTAGCCACATTTGGCAATTTCAATCCTTTCAGTCAGTTTTTTATAATTCTGATAAATAATAACTTGATTATTTAGGTATTTATAAATATAGATGTATATATTGTAAGAGTGAGTGTAAATGTCAAAATAAACAATCTAAACTGTTCCCCTCTTTTTCTTTTCTTAATATTCTGAGAGTATCAGGAAAAGGAAAAATTGTATTAGCAGTATATTAGGTACTTTCTACATCAATAGTAAAAGAAAATACAATTATTAGTCAATTCCCAGGTGAAAAGAGTTTGAGATGGTGTTCATTTATGTTCTATCTTATAGTTCAAAATATATGGACATTCATTTACTATCAAGAATTAAGGGACTAGTTGGATTAATACTGGGATAATTACATGAAAGATAAAATTATAAATTATCCTAAGCTGAATGTAACACCTCTTTTACTATTTGCTTCTTACAACCATTTTATATTCCCTAAATTCTGTTATATTAGTATTGAAAAAATGCTCATTTGTAACCTTTTTTCCCTTATTAGTCCATCTTTCATAAATTTTTAATTGATCAACTTTTAAAATTCTTCCAAAATAGTAAACCTATTTTGTTTAATCTCATTGCTTATTTTTCATTCTTTCATGTCAACTCTTTTCTAAAATTTTGCATCCAACTTTTTAAATCCCCCTAATTCTATCAATATAAAACTATAGTCACTACTAAATCCTTTTCCTCTTCATCAAGTTTTAATTATTTTTTATCTTTTGTAGTTGTATTCTTTTTACCAACATTGATAACTAATGGAATCCAATTTGTCATTCAGGAGGTGAAGTAACTTTGGACCATCTGAAATGACATTATCAAACTGTGGGCCACAGAATTTTTATTTCAGATTTTATCTTGTCCTTGCATTAATTGATGTGAGAGCCAACATTTAATTAAGAGTGTATCTCAAATTCTTCCTGTAATATAAACTCCCCATTGTTTTCAATAGTTTGTTGATAAGAGATTGTTTATATTACCATTTAGTGTTTACTGCCTCAATTTTTGTCACATCATCATCATTATCATTTTTAACCATTATTGATTTACTGCAGGAAGAGGGTCTTCCAAAGTTTTTCCATTCTCTAGTCTCTCTTCTCCACATCACATCAACAAAGTTGTTTATTTCATCCCAATCACTTACGGCCTCATTCCCCATCTCTTATCATCTCGTCTAGCATTATGTCCAGCTCAGGTCTATTTAAGTCTCTTAATTTTTTCAATGACATTAAAAATGCCTGCTTGTTCCTTCATCCATGTATTTAAATGTTGGTCTTTTCTTGTCAGTTGTAACATACACATCTCCATCCTTCATTATGTACTGTCACATATGTATTAATGAACTGTAATGTAAACATCTCAGATTAATAATGTGCCATCTGTTGAACAAAATTTGAATTGATATATTATTAAGATCATATTTTATAAATTACTAAAGAATAGGAAGAAGCCATGTTTTAAAACCATTTATTAAATTTCATAGTTCAAATAAATAAATATAATTCCATCCCTTTAAATTTATTTAAATAAGAAGCTAATATTAACAATATGTTATTGATAGAGCGAGCTATAAATTAATACTGTAAATTAATATCATTACTCGTCTATTTCAGCCTACTGTTAAAATTTTAAATTCAGATATGTGTGTACAGTCTCGAAAACATTTGTAGCATTAAATTTTATATTTTAGTGAATAGATATAATAATGTTCTTTTTAAATTTTTATATAATGTATACATATACAAGAATTATATAGACAAACGGAAATGATAATAAATATTATTTCCAAAAGATTATAACGTGTATATATATATATATATATATATTTTAAAAAAGATATATGGTGAGATAATAAGCAGTTATTACTGACAACATTGAAAGAATTAAAAGACTGAAATAGATCTTGGGTAGACATATTTTTAGAAGAGATAATAGATGGACAGTTGAAACTTTAAATTGGATCCCAAAAGATTGTAGATAACCTAGAGACCACATATGAGATAGTTAAATGAAATATAAAAATTTGCTGGTGTGGTGTAGAAAAAGTTGGATCGGTGAAACTGCATTAAACTTGGAAAGAACCTGGTCGAAAATACTGAAGTTTAATTTTTCATGCATTTAATAAACGTTTATAATAAGAATTAAACGATTTTCATTTATAAAGAGCACAGCATTGTAGACAACACTATTCCAATTCTAAATTTATTATTTAATAACTGAAACACACAGGCTTATTATATACCTGTGTGTGTATATATGTAATATATAGGGTATATGAGCACAGACTTTCACACAACCCACTACTCTCCACACTATCTCATAACACTGATACACTTGAACACATATACATTTAAAAGATAAATAATCACCAATATATGTATTTCATGCTAAACCAGCAATCATCAGTTAGTTCAGATTACCATCTCTACACATATATGCTATAAGTGCTCAGATATATATTAAGATAGCCAATCCTCATACTTTAATGGACAGGCTTCAAACTACTCCACCCTCCAACTCTTCCACCATATATGTGTTCAAGCGTATCAGTGTTATGAGATAGTGTGGAGAGTGGTGGGATGTGTGAAAGTCTGTGCTCATATACCCTATATATTACATATATACACAGGTATATAATAAGCCTGAGTGTTTCAGTTATTATATAGTAGAGATGTCTGCCCATTCCTTGTATATATATTAAATGGATTATGTCCTGTACATAAGGAGTCAGATTGACCTTAGGTAAACATGGGTGTGACAAGAATCTCAGCCTCAGGGTGGCCTTTGAGCATTCCATCATCAGATTTTCAATTGGATGGATGGCTGAAGAGTTGGAGGGTTGAGTAGTTTGAAGTCTGTCCATTAAAGTATGAGGATTGGCTATCTTAATATATATCTGAGCACTTATAGCATATATGTGTATAGATGGTAATCTGGACCAACTGATGATTGCTGGTTTAGCATGAAATACGTATATTGGTGTTTATTTATCTTTTCAACGTATATGTGTTCAAGTGTATTTGTGTTATGAGATAGTGTGGAGAGTGGTGGGTTGTGTGAAAGTCTGTTCTCATATACCCTATATATTAAATTTATTATTGAAAATTTCAAGACTGAACTTTAAGTAGAAGTTTAACTAATAGTATTTGAAATATTATTACATAATTAGTTTTATAGATATAATAAACACCTCCATACTTCCCCATTCTTTTTAAATTCACTTAAATAAAGGTATACTAAAAGACAAATGACCCCCAAGATGCATTTCGTGCTGAACCAGCACTCATCAGTTGGCCCTGGTCACTATCTCTCGTATTTAGTTTTATAGATGACTTTACGTTACATTCACAAAATTTAGCATGTTATATGTATGTACATCCAAATTTGTTATTTAAACTAATTATTATTTTTATAATAGAAATTTAATTTTCCACTAGCATTTAATTAAGTTTTTTTGTTGTTGTTGTTGTCGTTTTAATTAATCTTTTTCTTTGGTGTCTTACTTAATTATATATTAACGGTTTTAATTATCTTTTCTTTTCTTAATTACGCATTGTACACATCATTCATTTTCTAAATGCCATCATATTTATATTTAGAAAACATTGCTTTTTAACTTAAAGTGTTAGTTTTCTATTGTGTATTATATTTTGTTTTTTGATTCTTAATTACATATAATTTTAACTTCATATTAGGTTTTTGTCTCGCTTTTTTTACCTTATTAAAATGTGTAAAAATAAACATGTTTATTATATTTAATTTTTAATCAACTTTTTTTTTAAAGAAACATATTTGTTAAACATTTTTACATTAATGTTTATAGCATAGTCTTTTTTTTTTTTTATTTACATTAATTGTTTAATTTTTTTTTTTAATTTTTATTCAATCAAAAACAAGTATATTTAATTCTCTAACTGAACATAGGTGTCGTAACTGTGAAATCACTAGTGATTGCAAAATGGATAGAAGAAAATAATAATGTGAGAAATGCAAGAAGGTTTTCGACCAGATAGGCGTATAGGAGATATTTTATTTGTAGTTACACAACTTATGGATATGAGTAAGAATACAGGTAGACAGTTATATATGGTTTTTATAGATATAGAGAAGACATATGATAGGGTAAATAGAAATAGATTATGGGTAAGTTTAGTAAATTTGAGAATGGATGGAGCTTTAGTGGATATTATTAAGAAATTATATGAAAATAATTACTATACATATCAATTAGGGAATATAGAATCAGTTAAAGTTTAAAATGAGGTGGGATTAAGACAAGGATGCCCTATGTCACCTATTTTGTTTTTGTTGTATTTGAAAGAAATGGAGAGTGCAATCGAAAAATTAGGAAGAGGAATAGAGGTTCCTTTAATAGGTGACAATATACATTGTTGGGTCTTTATTTGCAGATTATGTTTTTTGTGTGTAGAAAGAATGGAAGATATGGAAGTTATGCCAAGGACATGTGCAAATGTGGTAGAGAGATGGGGATTAAATTTAATGAAGAAAAATCCAAAGTAATGATAATTAATACTGGAGAGAGAAATGACAAAGAATTTTTATTGGGGGATAGAAAGTTAAGTGTGGTGAATAGATATAATTATGTGGGAATCATCTTAAGTAATCAGAAAAATTGCTTGGATGAATGGGAGGAAAAAATGATAAATGAAGCAAAGAAAAGAAAGGGATTGATAAAGAAATTAACAGTGTTCTCATATAATAAATATGATGTAGCTAGAATTGCATGAAAGGGAGTGGTAGTAGAAGTGTTAACATATGGTAATGATATGTTATGTGTTAGTAAAGTGATAATAGATTACTTAGAAAAATACAAAGATAAGTAGGAACACATGCATTAGATGCAGAAGTATAGATAGCAAAGGAAGAAATTCAAAGAGAAATGGGATGGTCAAGTTTTTATATGAGAGATAGCAAAAATAAAAATGTTTGTTAGATTGCAGTTTATGGATAATAAAAGAATAGCCAAAATAGTATTTAAATGGGTTATGAATAAAGGGCAGGCAACAAGATGAAAAAGAAAGGTAATGTGATATGCAGAAGATTTGGATAAAGATTTTATGTCAGTACACTTATACAAAAGATGGAATGATTGTGTTAGGAGAATTGTTGAGTGTTATAGTGTTAAGGAATGGCATAGAAGAATAGATGCATTCATAAAGAATAGGGAGTTGGAGAGATGGAGAATTAGTATGGAGAATAAAAAGAATTTAAATATTTATAGAAGTAAACAGAATATTCAGTGTGAGTTACTTTATAATAATAGCAAGGAAAGTAGTTTGCTGTTTAAGCTGGAAAGGGATCTTTAGCAACAAGGGAATATGCAGATAAATGGAAAATATGGATGATTTCATCTGAAAGCTGTGTAAGGAAAGCATAGAAAATATTAGTATCTATTAATTGAATGTAAATGCCTGAAAGCAGAAAGAATACAAATAATGAAGTTGTGGAAGAATAAATATAAACAAAGTGATTATATAGAAAGTGGCTTATTGGTTTTATGCTGGATTTGGAGAAAAACAAGGAGGCTTTAGATATAAAAGCCATGGAGATGATAAAGATTGTTATGGAAATGGTATGGAGCAGGATAGAGAAGGATATGTGAAAACATAGGATGATGATTGAAAAGGGAAATCAAAATGGCTAACAGGTTTCTCTGGACATAGTTGCTGAGAGATTCCTGACTCTGTATAAGGAGAAGTCACAATGCATCACATCACATCACACATTGACATTACTTGGATATAATCATTAATAATTTGCAATAGCTTATTAAACATTGAGTAAGTACTCTGATTCAGGGTTAAGACCTCTTCAACAATTCTCCAACAATAAATAAGAAAAAGATTATAAACTTGGTTCACTAATACTAGGTTCTGAATAATTGAATGGTTATTTATCTTTATTTTATTAACCAAAAAATAAATAGATATCATTCGCAGATCAACTTTGAATACAAATGGGTTGCCTAAAGGACAGTTCATTAACTGTATTATCTCAAGAAAGATCATAACTAAAGACTCCAGGTTTGCTATATCTATTGCACTTACTGAGATCTTTTGCAAAAAATAAAAAAAATTTGATCAGGAATTTCTGGGTTTATAATCAAAATATAAATATGCAGCGGCACAAGTATATAATTTTATTGCAAAGTAAAAAACGAGAGATAATAAATGATTCTTGCTATCAGAAACAGTATTTAGTCTTAGATAAATTAATATCTTGTTCTACAAAACCATAGGAGATTGTCATAATAAATTATTACTTATAAATGTTTTGCAGTTAATTCTTAAATCGAAAGATTATTAAAAATCATTACTTACCAACTCTGATCGCCATCAATAACCTGAGTTCAGCACACTGCTACCAAAAAAAATTATAGTTGCTTTAGAACCTGAAAAAAATTCAAAGTTTTATTTGGCACACATTTATATCCCAGATAATGGGTCTGGCAGACTTATGTGTTAACAATATAATATGACATCTTTCTATTATATATATATATATAAGAAAATATACATATAAAGACATGACATCTTTCTATTATATATATATATATAAGAAAATATACATATAAAGACATAAAGTTTAATAAATGTTTTCAAAATTATAAATTTTGAATACAATGAATCCAACACTGTAAATGCTTGTTAAGCACACACACACTCACTCATATATATATATATATATCAAAAAATATTTATCATAGATTAAATATGTGTAATAATAATATGTAAATCAATAAAGTATTAATGTAGTAATAATTATTCATAATAGATATTATAAAAAGATAGGAATACATTCAGTAGCTTCCATAATCATTTTCACTGCAAATTTGTTTAATATAGAAGAAGTAAATGTCATCATATGATATCTTGTAAATGCAAAGCTCTGTATATAGGTGAATTGATGTATAGTATTAAGAGACTATTAAAAGAACATCAATCTTTATATAAATTTATAAAAAAAAAAATAATAATGATTCAATAATAGCATCTGTTTTCTTTGATGATAAAAAAAACACATAATTTTCCTTTCGATTTTGAACTGAAAACCATAATAAAAAGAAAATCAAAGAGAGCTTTTCTATAAATAAAAATAAAGAAATCTTTAATTAATAGATAAAGTGTGATTGCAAAAATTCATAAATCATAGAAATCACAAAATGATATTTGTGGTGTTTTTATAATGATTATTATAAATATTTATTATTACCATTAATACCTCATTATTTTAATTATATATATATATTCAGGGACACATCTATGCTTAAGCAGAGTAAACAATGGCTAGGAATTACAAGGTTTTATAGGCATGTAACTCACAAAGTGTAAAAGTAAAATATAAATTACATTTATAAAAAACATAATATATGAACATGTTATAGAGGAATTTGTTGTTTTATTTTCCAAGTGAAATGTATATTTATGCAATATTTATTTCATAATAAACATTTGAATTTGTACTCTACAAGAGTATTTGCCTGAATAAATAACTGAAACTAAACTGGCTGTGCTATAATATGGATTCACTTAATTCTGAAGAAGTCGAAAATGTTTAAGCAATGCTTTCATTGGAACAAAATGCACTGAAGAGTGCAGGGGAGGAAATACTTGTTGTAGACAAAATGATTAGAGTGATAATAACTCTTGAGATGAGCCTGTATTATTTTATATATTTTTATGCCATATTTTTTATTAATTTATAAATAATACACAAATAGAATTACTATTTATAAACAATATTATATTTATTTTTTATTCCAAAATTACCGCACAAAAAATTATTTAATGTTTTTAACTGGTTACACTTATTTTTCAACCAGAGGTTCTGGTTAATAACATACAAAAACTGCTTTAAATAATTCACTGCAAGACAAAGACTTCTTAAACAAACCCTGTGAAGAAACAGATAAGGAGAAGACATTTGTCATTAGACTTACCAGTTTTCAATTAGTGAGGATTTGAGCATTTTTCCATCAATATTCTAGCTTTGAATAGCTAAAGATGCATTTACTGATCACTATTGGATGATTAGATGATTTAGATATGGGTTAGATTTCTAATAATCTTAAATTTGTTTAAAAATAATTTAAATTTAATTAGCTTGTAATTAAACCCAAATTACTGCTATGACAAGTGGAAGTATTATTATTGCATCACAAAACTCTTAAACATGTATATAATATTAGAAATACATAGCATAAAATATATAAATTTGTTGCAGATCTTTTCAACTGCAACACAAATTAACATTAAAAACTCACAAAACCTCATATGTTTAAATGTTAATCATATAAAATGAGTCTTAATAGTTAAGCCTTGAAAATAGTAATTTACATCTGCAATATCTAAAAATTCCATTCTTACAATTATGTTGTCTAAACGTGTCTCCCATATAATTTCTTAGAATCTCAGACAAAGTGAATTTTTTTTATTTGATTGATAGATAGACATATGAGTTTTTGCAATATTTTAATAATGGTTATGTGGAAGTTGGAGATATATTTGCCTTCAACAAAATATAAGTAAATCTAAATAATAATGTTTTTTTTCTTCTTTTTGGCATAAAAGTATT
Organism: Epiperipatus broadwayi; assembly: GCA_028023455.1. Taxonomy (NCBI): domain Eukaryota; kingdom Metazoa; phylum Onychophora; class Udeonychophora; order Euonychophora; family Peripatidae; genus Epiperipatus; species Epiperipatus broadwayi. The sequence goes on along the minus strand of JAQFVV010007063.1, from coordinate 168,898 downwards.
TTAAATGTAAGGTACAGTCCTCTGACAAAAGAATTTTTAATGAGTTTGGCAAATCATTATTAAGAAAATATAAAAATTTCAAATTAACTTAACTATATTCAAATCTAGGTAGGCCTTTAAATAAATATATATAAACTTTTACAGCAACCAGTGTTTTCTTCCATTAAGGCATTCTAAATAAAAGATGTAGAAACTTAAAAATAATGTGTTCCTAAACAATTATTAAAAAAAATATATAGAAATTTATTACAGTTTTATAATTTTACTTCAGAGGATATAGTTTATTCCAAGGTCTCACATTCTGATTTGATCAATAATATTTTTAAAAAAATATTTTTTGAATTTATTTGAATATTTTTTTTATAATCATTTATGTGTTTTGCATACTTATATGGCATTAAAGCTTTAAGATATGATGATCTTTCTATAATATTTTTATAATCTAGAATTTATTTAACTTTGTCATGGCAATTTTACTTTTTATTGTGATGGATGGTGGTCATGTGATGTTTATTGGCTTAAAACAGATCATGTTAGATTTTCTTTTTCATTCATGAGAATAATACAGAATAGTTATTAGTCCATTAATCTTTCACTCTCATGATCGGAAATTCAAATCTGGTTAAAGATTAAAACTTTTTATCTAGCTGACACTTATCAAATCAAACTGTTTACGGATAAATATCTGAATATTTTAGCTGGAAATGTTTTTGATTAAAAATAAAACCATATTTTAACAAATATAACTCAATCTTTACAATTGAAAAGTGAGTTACCACATCTGCAATGATTTACTATTACCTCATCACTAAATATTTAAAACCTCTATTTGGAGTTTTTAAATTTTTGTGAGCAATTTTTTAGCTGTCACTGTTATAACGTGAAAACAATGTAATAGAAATACGTTTACAATACAAGCAATAAAATAGAAATTAATTGAAATAAAGTGGAATAAAATTAAAAGATATGTACAAGCATTGGTGGCCTAGCGGTTAGCATAGCTGCCTTCCAAGCAGCTGGCCTGGGTTCGCTTCCTCGTCAATGCTTTAACATATAAAAAAAATTAAGACATGTCTGAGTAAAAACATTATCTCAACAATCTGTCTTGCTACTAAGTTAAGATAAGAAGATATGGTTACTGAACTAATTATTCCTCTAAAAAATGGAACAAAATTATGCAATGACCTTTTTTTCCTCAAACACTATTTAACTACACAAATAATGACTATATAATAAAAAATTAAAACTACACTTTCATCATTAAGGTTTGCCTTTCTATCATTTTATGGTCATATAATATCTATTTTGAACTTTTCAAATGGTATTGCATATCAAATCCATATAACAAGGGCAATTAGCTCCCCAAAACTCATTAAAAAATTGAAAATTTCATATAATAAATTAGCAATTATAGTTATTCTAAAATATTTAATAAGTTTTTAAAAAAGTGATAATTATTGAATAAATAATTTTCTAAACATAATATTGATAAAATACTAACTGGTGTCTAAATATAGTATATAAACTGTTGATTAATAAATGCAATATACTTGTATACTGTAGGAGTAAGATTGTTGTTTTTGTAATCACCTAAAAAAAATCCCTACTTTTTTGTGAAATTGTTTATGATTATGATGGAAGGCATTTAAATGTTAATAAAATGTGTTTATATATTGTAAATATTCAGACTAACTGTAAGTCAAAGTATTGAAAAAAATAAAATAAGTTTGTTAATCTTATTTAGTTTTCTTTTCACTTGATCCATGGATAATGGAGATCTTGAAATACAAAGTTAATGTGATAACCATGGCAACCTAATACTTTAAAATAATATTGTTTATTGCCAATTCTAGCTTCAAAATCCTAAATCTGTTGTAATCAATCTCAGAAAACAATCTAAACAGGTAAATAAATACACCTGGGTCTCGTTTTATGCAGTAGATAGGGTCCTCAGAAAATGCGCACAAAAGAAATCACACAAAAATATACTTAACTTACCTTAAAAAATGGGGAATATTTATTGTAATTTTTGAAAATCACATAAAAACAAAGCAACAATGTAAAATTACTTTAAAATTTGCATAAAAAAAAGAAATAAAATATGACTAATAAAAAATTTCAAATTTGAAAAAAATTGATACAAGACAAACTTTTTTTATTAACTACAGTATTTAATTTTATTCAAAACAATATATTTTTATGCATGATTTACAGTATTTTACATTTTTTCAAACATCGCTATTTGAAGATATGCAAGTTCGTTTGTTAACTAGTAAGACATCAGATTCATCACAAGAGGAAATACAACTAGCGCCAACTTCATCTTTTTAATTGATCTTATAGTGCACTCATCCAAACTAAAATGTTTTCCAATCACTGTTGATCCTTTCCATTTTGCTAAGCAATCTAAAATTAAAATTTTTGTTTCCAAAGAAATTCATTTTCTTGGGTGTTTTTTCCTCTCCATTAGGGTAAACTAAAAGTTTAAAATAAAAATAAGAACTTAGATTTATAATAAAAAGACACCTACTCACCACTATTGAGCAAAATTTAATTAAAACTAATAATTAAAAATTTAATTCTTATTTTTATCTTTAATTTTTTCAATTTCAATTCCATTTAAAAATCAATTTTCATTGTTTCACATCACATTAATTTCAAATCATGTTACATAATTTTTAAATTGTTAATTATAATTAAAAATCAGATTTTAATTTTTAATTGTCAAATTTAATTGTGCCCACTGCTGTTACTCACCTTTTAAAAATAAATTTGCAGATACTAAATGATTAATTGATTACATACTCTTTTTTAAAAAAGCAAAAATAAAATGTGATTTAAAATGCAAAAACAACAACATGTATAGTATACGCATCTATAATGTTTAAACAGATTTACATTATAATCTTGTAAAATTCAATGTGTGTATATAAAATGGGGAAATCCTGATTTTAAGTGAATTATGAATTTATTTATTTCATAAAATCTATTACAGTACTATTATAAAGCTATGAAAATATTGAAATTATTAGGTGGAAGTCGAACTCTGATAATGCACTATTACTTTAAATGTGACATGTTAGTGCACAAAATTTATAATATTTAAAGTAATAGCACATTGTCAGAGCTTGACTTCTGATCTAATATTTTTTATCACATAAAAGAAAACTGCATACAAATATATTAAGAAGAAACCTGGGTGTAAAGAGATTTTGGAAATAGTTAAGTGTATTACGAAAGACTACTTGACTAAAATCAACATTATCATTAAGTATTATATATTTCAATTTCTGTTATTGCAATTACCATAGCAATACATATTACAAACTTAAATGTTTTTATGTTTCACATGTATTTGTTTATAAATTAATTTGGGGGAAAATAATTATTATAAACTATATGTAAAAATATTAATATCCATTAAAATGTATTAAAATTGTAATATTAATTTTTTATTTTGGTTTAAAATGAAAATATCATATCGAACTTAGATTTCATTTTCAATGTATCCAATTTTTCTTAAAATTTCCATTTTACTTACAAAAAGGAGGCAAAACATTCTTGAACAGATCATTCATCATCAAGTTTTATTCGAGTGATTTTCAACAGACATTAGGACAACAATAATGTCATCAAGAGTATATTATAAATAGAACTGAGATACTGCTTTTTGAGTTGTTATCATTTTGTCATTGCATAGAATGGATTGCTTTCCTCTGTCTTCAAAAATTTACATTTTATTGTTTAAATAGTTAAGTCATAAAACTATGGAACAATAAAAATTTTCACTATCTGCCCATTCAATGAGGCCGCTTGCTGATGAAATTCCAGGAGAACTGACAAAAATGTGAAAGAAAATCCCATCAAAAATGCCTTGTAGTGTAGGTCAGCTATATAAAGATATTCTGTATTTAAAAATCCAGAATTCCATTCATTTATTTGTGATGGATATAAACCCTATTATGTTCTATGGATATCATATTTTATGTCAAGAAAATCTACAAAATCGATTAACTCAGCTTAGTGTTATAATAAGTGATTTAAACTTCACTTTCATAAGTCAAAAAAGGAATAAAAGAAAAAGCTAGCATTAATTCTTCACTTAATTTTAAACTGGATCGTGTCATTAAGGAAATTCTTTTGTACATCATTGCCAGTGAAAAAAGGAAAATTAAAACAGCCAGTGATGTGCAATTTTGCATCTGTTGTCTTGAAAGTTGGATATTGATATAACTTGAAAGGAAACATTGAACGTTAAACCGAAAAGAACTACATGTGCTTATCTTCTCTATTCAAAAGAAATTCATCTGTAGACTTTAGGATTGGAAGTAAAGAATCAGAAGCCATGATAGATCAGTGGATGGTGAATGAAATGCACAGACTTTCACTTATATTTGATATATTTTTATGCATATATATATATATATCTTTTTTTGACAAGGAAACGTAAATAATATATATGAGTATGATAGAATTCACGCAGTGAAAAGGCCAGAGAGATTTATTTAATTATCATTTAGGCTCTTATCTGATGATTTGAGTTAATACGTCCGCTGTTTCCAAATATTTAATTTTTTATATGTATTTAATTTGAGAATATTGGATAGAACGAGTTTTAATTATAATAGATTTTTTTTAATATTTGTTTAATTATTATTGCATTAAATCTGTTAGAATAAACCATACACACATTAATTACAAATTATAACTCAGAAAACAAAATATGATATAAGACCAATATCTAGAGATAAATATCAACAAATTATTATTTCTCCAAACGTTTTCGAAGGCTTACCCTTCATTATCAAGGACTACAAAATTTCTTATAATCTCCAACAATATACTGATATGCAAATATATGAAATGAATCAGGTGAATATGCAAATAAGGTTCAAAGCACCTCAGCACGCCATTTCTTTGATAAAGTGTAAAAAGACTCCCTCTTATTTAATGCATGCTCATCCGAAATAATAAAAAACGCCTCTTTAATTTTCCTTCTCAGATCACTTCGCTCCCTACATAATACTTTAGGCTCATCTGGTCTGCATGCATGCCTCACAGCAATTGCATGTTGTACAAAAATTGATGGGTGGGATGAACCAGCTAAAGCTCTATTATATGAATATACATGTTGGGACAATCTAACATGAATGGATGCTTTCGTTTCTCCATAATATGTGGCCTGACAGTTGTTTTCTCTACATGCAATTTTGTAGACTTCCTGCTGTGCTGTGCTTGAATCGAAGGAATGAAATCTTTAGTGTTATTTAAACACCTATTCAAGTTAGGGGGTGACCTAAAACATACCCAAAACTCCGAACGAAAGATCGTACACATTTGATTGTAAATATTTCGGATATATGGAAACAAAATCTGAGGTTTGTTTATCTTGCTTAACAATCTGATCATGTCTTCCTTTGAATTTCTCGATTATCTTATCAATAATCCAAGGATTATATTGGGCCTTAATGAGTTCATTTCTGTAGATTTCAATGTTGTTTCTCTTGTCATTTTCAAAACTACACAAACAGTTGTTTCTATGTAGAAATGATTTTAGGCCAGCAAATCAGGTGTATTTAAAGAATGATGTATATGGCCTCTAATGTGAATGGGCTTAATGTTCATTTTATAATAAAAACAGTCTGCTTCCACCCTTACTAAATATTTAATGCTGTTTGGTGATTCTGCATGACTAACATTTATAGTAAGATCTGATGCTGTAGTGAGGTACATTTTAATATCCTCCATTATTTCCTCTGGAACGGCAATAAAAATATCATCCACATATTTGGTGTACATCACTAATCCATTGTTCATGTATCTAGGCAAAATGGTCCATTCGTAGGCATTCATCATAAGACTGGTGATAATCCCACTCATTGGGAGACCAATCGGGCACCCGTTGAGCATATGAAACCATTCATTATTGAAAACCGCATAAATATTACGGTTCATCCATTCTAGCAAAGCTACAACAAATTTAACACGTTCCAGGTCCATTCCATAATTGATAAGTGCTTCTCTAACTACAATAATCGATCTAGGCCTATCAATAGATCCATAAAGCTCTGCTACATCGAGTGCAGACATTCCTGTATGTTAATCTGGATGTACATTTTTCAATTTATCAACAAATAAAATGATGATTTAATAGCATACTCTCCATATCTAGTTGTTTGGGTGATCCATTTATTTATGATCCTGGTTGCTTTGTAGTAGTGTACTCCACCAAAGTCGATCATTAATCTTAAAGGTACACCTTCTTTATGGATTTTGGCATTTGCAAATATTCTTGGGGGAGTAGTGGCTGAAGGATACATTTGAAAATATTCCGCCTTAGTGAATGCTTTGAATGTATGCGGCCTAAGCACAGAAGATACAAATTTGTCTTTGTTTAGTTTGAAGTTAATTTCAGGTACTTTTTGGAATTTCAACTTGTCAATCTGTTGTTGAATTTTATATCTATAATCCGCTGTGTCCATAACAACAAATAGATTGCCTCTGTCCTCTTTCATCAGTGGAGAGACAGGATTACTACAGTGCAAAGATATATGTGCAACAGAATATCACAGTGATGAAAGAGGACAAAGGCAATCGATTTGCTATGGATGCAACAGATTATAGATATAAAATTCAACAACAGATTGACAAGTTGAAATTCCAAAAAGTACCTGAAATTAACTTCAAACTAAACAAAGATAAATTTGTATCTTCTGTGCTTAGGCTGCATACATTCAAAGCATTCACCAAGGTGGAATATTTGCAAATGTATTCTTCGGCCACTACTCCCCCAAGAATATTTGCAAATGCCAAAATCCATAAAGAATGTGTACCTTTAAGATTAATGATCGACTTTGGTGGAGTACACTACTACAAAGCGGTCAGGATCATAAATAAATGGATCACCCAAATGACTGGATATGGAGAGTATGCTATTAAATCATCATTTGATTTTGTTGATAAATTGAAAAATGTACATCCAGATCAACATACAGGAATGACTGCACTTGGTGTAGCAGAGCTGTATGGATCTATTGATAGGCCTAGATCGATTATTGTGGTTACAGAAGCACTTATCAATTATGGAATGGACCTGGAACGTGTTAAATTTGTTGTAGCTTTGCTAGAATGGATGAACCATAATATTTATGCAGTTTTCAATAATGAATGGTTTCATATGCTCAACGGGTGCCCAATGGGTCTCCCAATGACTGGGATTATGGACAGTTTTATGATGAATACCTACAAACAGATCATTTTGCCTAGATACATGAACAATGTATTAGTGATGTATGCCAGATATATGGATGATATTTTTATTGTCACTCCAGAGAAAATAATGGAGGATATTAAAACATACCTCACTACAGCATCAGGCCTTACTATAAATGTTAGTCATGCAGAATCACCAAACAGCATTAAATATTTGGATCTACAAGTAATGATGGAAGCAGACTGTTTTTATTATAAAATGAACATTAAGCCCATTCACATTAGAGGCCATATACATCATTCTTCAAATACACCTGACATTCATAAATTTGATGGCCTAAAATCATTTCTACATAGAAATGACTGTTTGTGTAGTTTTGAAAATGACAAGAGAAACAACATTGAAATCTACAGAAATGAACTCATTAAGACCCAATATAATCCTCGGATTATTGATAAGATAATCAAGAAATTCAAAGGAAGACATAATCAGATTCTTAAGCAAGATAAACCTCAGATTTTGTTTTCATATATCTGAATTATTTACAATCAAATGTGTATGATCTTTTGTTCGGAGTTTTGTGTATGATTTAGATCACCCCCTAACTTGAATAGGTGTTTAAATAACACTAAAGATTTCATTCCTTCGATTCAAGCACAGCAGGCAGTCTACAAAATTGCATGTAGAGAAAACAACTGTCAGGCCACATATTATGGAGAAACGAAAGCATCCGATCATGTTAGATTGTCCCAACATGTATATTCATATAATACAGCTTTAACTGATTCATCCCACCTGTCAATTTTTGTACAGCATGCAATTGCTGTGGGTCATGCATGCAGACCAGATGAGCCTAAAGTATTATGTAGGGAGCGAAGTGATCTGAGAAGGAAAATTAAAGAGGCGTTTTTTATCATTTCGGATGAGCATGCATTAAATAAGAGGGAGTCTTTTTATGCTTTATCAAAGAAATGGCATGATGAGGCACGTTGAACCTTATTTGCGTATTCACCTGATTCATTTCGTAAATTTGCATATCAGTATATTGTTGGAGATTATAAGAAATTTTGTAGTCCTTGATAATGAAGGGTAAGTCTTCGAAAACGTTTGGAGAAATAATAATATGTTGATATTTATCTCTAGATATTGGTCTTATATCATATTTTGTTTTCTGAGTTATAATTTGTAATTAATGTGTGTATGGTTTATTCTAACAGATTTAAATTTTACATTAGTATCTTTAACACAGATTTGTTCGGTTTTATATATATATATTATTGCATTAATGAATAAATAGAGTTCAATTTTTATTCAATTGCATTTTCTTTTATCAGTGTCTATGATATTTAAAATCTCTCCTTCCATTTTCATATAGTGTTATTGTCATGCAACATTTTTTTTAGAGTTCCACATATATATATTTATTATTATTATTGATTTTAGTCTATTGCCAAACATCGATTGATGTTCTTTTATATTTTATTATTATTACTGTTATTCATTTTTATTTTATAAACCAATAGATTTAGAATTGATTTAAAATCAGTCAAATTTGTTTAATTATTTCTTTTGAATGTGCAAGATAATTTTGGCACTTAAAATTTGATCCAAGATTCAAACTCATCTTGGTAAGTGAACTAGAACTAGATATGTAATATATTTTATACATCATCATTTTTTTATCTGATTACATATAAATTTTATACTTATTAATGCCTTCAAATATTTGTTTATTTATTTAAATCAATATTACTAGTAAAATAATTTCACTAGCTCACAGTTGATGATCTATTTGCTTATTTTGTCCGGTTATAAACCATAATGGATTGTGTTCTGTCATTAGTCAGAATGACTTAGCTTAATTACTTTTTAAATTTATTTGAAGCAGAGATCATAAATATCATTGACTAACTTAACTGGATATTATCTTTAGCTTGGATAATTGTCAATTATTGTCATATATAGCTTAATTGTTACAACGCCATTTTATAATCGATTGACTAGAGACTTAAGTGAATAAATAATATAAGCTATTGTAATTCAGTAAACACCCAATGGAAACTTAGGGTATATTTTATATAATGTGAAATTATCTAATAGAGTTATTGATAATAAATTATTGTGGAGTATTTCATTTTAGAATATAAATGTAGCAATAATGGCGTATCGCTCTACTGTAGGATAGGAATGAAATGTCTATATTATGCTTAACATTTTGCAAAAATAGATATAAAATTGAGCAAAGATTTATTTTGTTTAAACATTTAAAATAGGGTATAGGTTTATAAAACATTTTCCAAAAATGTACTTATAATTATTTAGAAAGTAATCTTTTTAAATTAAATAGAATATCATTAAATATTAAAATAAATTTGAATTACTAAAAATAATATTAAATTAATAAAGTATGTCGAATTTAATTTTATTCAATTGTCAATTGTGTGGATATCTCAAGCCTACGTCACTGTTTAGGGCAATGATATACGATTTCACTTCTTAGTGCAGTTTACTTTGTAAGTGTGATAAATTTGTTGATGTTTGGAGCAGTGATCTAGTTGGATTTATTTCCTTTTAAACATTATCTGGATAAATTAGATTTTAATATAGAATGTTAGTAATATTTTAGTGTGCTATAGTGGACAATTTAAATAATCATATATGGAAAATATTGTTAGTGCCTAATATAATTGTACACAGATTATTACAGAATCACTATTTATTAATGCATGTTTTTGCTTAGTGATAAAGAATATAAAGCTTGAGGGCATTTCTTTGTGTCAAATGTTGACTAAACAAATGTAGAGAGGTAGTGAAATAGAAACTCCATTATTATTATGACAAAGTAGCTACCCCATTCTAGCCAATAATGCTCGTGCACCAGTAGTAACTATTACAAAATGCCAAATCAACTTTAGGGCTTTTAAAAAATGACATTCCATATTAGGCTGAATCTAGATTGTTATGGATGATGTTCCAATTCTTAGGCATAGTAAAACTTCTTTCTATATTATTATCCCATATTATTGTCAAAAGTTCATTACAAAACGGTGACCCTGATTGAGCAGGATTTTATTCAAATTATATTGATCATTGGCCCAGCATTGGTGGTTTAGCACTTTACAATATATATAAAGACATATTTTGCGGGTTCATCCATGTTATAAAATTTAAATATTGATATACTGACATTTCAACTTGATCACACAAGTTATCACCCAGTGAATGACTTGTGTGATCAAGTCAAAATGTCGGTATATCAATATTTAAATTTTATAACACAGATGAACCCACAAAATATGTCTTTTATATATGTAACCCATGAAAATCTTCATATCAGCATATATATATGTATTGCAATGGGAAGGAGAGAAGAGATGGTCGAGATGAGGGAATAAAGTGGTCATCCCTGGGATGTTATGAAAAAATGTTAAAGTAATGTTTAACATCATCCAATAAATATATAATAAGAGAGAGCATGAGATCTCACTGAAAGATCATCCAGCTAACTATAAGTATTATTAACCATATATCAACCAGCATTATAAAATAAAGTATAAGTAAGTACATGTATTACTGAAAAGAAATAACCATTCATCATCATAAATGATCAACAGTCAAAATACATCTCAATAAAGTCATCAGTTCATCTTGTTGCCAGATTTGAAATGGGACTTTTGTAGACCAGCTAGAGCAATTATTTAACATAATTTGGATGCACCAACTTAAATTCCAATCTGTAGGATATACAATCATAAAAACAACAATTCTGGGATATTAAACATGCTGATCATCATCAATTTTCTGATCACTTAGTAGCATTAATGTATTAGCCAACTATAAACTTAAATTCTAATACTAAATTACAATAAAATGTATTGCAGGGGCTTTAAAGAATATAATTTTAGCACCAATCTAGAATCAACTAGATGCTCCTAAGCACTACATACATCGCCATTTATATATCAGCCATTATGCTTGAATCTAGCTCAGTGAAAACACAAGCTCTACTACTGTTATGATGACCAAGAAATGATGATTTAATACAATTTAACAATTGAATTCAAGTTTATTAATAACAATTTTAAAAAAATGATATTAAGGTGTTTAGCATATAGATGTACATATAAATTAAGCCTTCTGATTTCGATTAAGATATAATAAAAAAAATATCATTTTATGATTTACAAAATTACTACACATAATCCAAGTCATTGCAATGATTTACATATATGTTTCATTAGGTTTACTTAAAGCCCATTCAGCACACAGTCATGTGACTTGATCTAAAATGAATATGTTTGAATTGACATCTAATAATAAAAAAATGATTAAAATTTTACATATATGTTCTATTTGACAAGCATTTCTATATATACACACATATATGTGTTCATGGAATTTTTGAACATATATGACTTGCCATAAAATAACCATTTTTAGTTGTCACTTTCAAATTGTTAAGACAATAAATGACATTAAGTTTTATAATGTGTAATAACATATTTCACATACATGTGTGTGTATTAAATTGCAGGCACACACTAATGTCTATACCATATATTTTAATTTGTTAATACAAGAAAATTATTAAAGATTATTTTCGCAATTAATTCCATTTGGAAATCATAAATTGTATTCATTATTTTATAGTAAAATAGATTAGTTTCTTAAAAAAAATACTATCATTTTTTTTAATATAAAGTCAATATTTGTTTGACAGGTACTTATTGATTGATTAATTAGATAAAAGTTTTAAAAATAATACTCTTGCAAGCTTCTTTTAATTCAAGAAAAAATTATTTGCATTTTATGTTATATATTTTAAATGTCATTTTTTAAAAGGAATTACTAAAAACAATTTCTTTGATAATATTTATATAAAATTGTCTTTTTTTAGATGTATGACTCAAACAAATTATTCATTTGTTTTACTTTAATTTATTAAGTTTATAAATTTAAAAGTCATTTTAAAGATTTTAAACTAGCTCATCGGCTATATATATATGTTTATCTGTGCTTCTTTGCATATAGCTGAAATAGCATACATATAATTATTTCTTCATCAACTGGTGGTTTCTCTTGAACAAGCTGGTAGACTGGCTTATTATTGAGATCAGTATAGTCCAGGTAAGGGTTCTGCAGTTGGTTTCACTTAGACTAGGGTTTGGTAAGCTTTGGGCCAGCAAACTACTTTGTCCTGTTGTTCAGACTAATGATTCAGAAGTGATCCAGCTTCATGTAAATCAAAACTGCTTTGAAAGAAAATAGAAGCAAGCAGTGCTTGGATCTGCTGTCTTGCCTTCAATTAATTCATGTTCATTCTCTAACTCTGGTAAACCTCAAAAATTTAAACCAGACTGAACTGTTATTTTTATAAGTCCTCTTTATAAGACTCATCGGAGGTGATAAAAACACCTTAATTGAAAGCATAGTTTTTTCTATCTAATGCCTATCTTGATTAAAATCAATTTTAATTTTTTCAAATCACTTTTAATTATAAGCTATATTTGGAAGAAACTTTGAAATTTTACCAAAGGTGAGATCTACATGTTTTACTTAGATAGAGCATTAATCTTTTTGATATGCATCCTGACACTGCTTACATTTCAGTATTTCTGATGTTTTTCTTTGTCTCAAACATCAACATAAAATATATGATAAAATGATTATTACTTATCAGAAAATAACAAAATTGACTTCATTTGATAGATATTTTTGTTTACTACTGAAATAAATTTTAAATGTTCACATTTTGTTTCTGTAAACATTAAGAAAATGAAGATGTAATCAAAACAAAGACTTTACATGTCATTATTTTTAGAAAGATTATTTTCAGTTTATAAAATCAACAAAATATTTCTTAATTATTATTTTTAAGCATCGAATCAAATAATTATTTATTTCTTTTATATCTATTGAATTATGATTTAAAAGTTTAAATTTTTTGAATATTTATTGCAAAATTATGATATTTTCTTACTCAGTAAATATAATATAGATTTTTTTACATCAAAGATGGCCATATTTACGTTAGCTGTTAATATAACATTATATTTTTAAAAATAAAGTATTTCAAGTCAAAATAAGTTATTAATAATTTATATTTCTTGATATCTAATACATATAGTGCAAATTATTTTTAAAAAAATATTTAAAACTGTAATAAATTCACAAATAAACACATTTTTGTGCCATAGGAAACTACAATGTCATAAAACATCAAACATTTTACAGCCTTGTCAACAGGCAATGGCTGCACATGTCAGGGTGACACTTATGACTATTGTAAGAGCAGGAATTTTGAATTTACTACCTTTTAATGCAAAACGTTTGGGGAAAAAATTTATTATAGTAAAATATACCATTTTAAACACATTTTAATGTATAATATTTATGAAAAGATTCACTAGGGGGCAAATTGGCCAAAAGACGAAATAGTTCAGCTCAATCGATCGTTAGGTTAATTACAAGACTTCAAGAATAAATATCAGACATTTTTATAATTATCAGAAACATGCTTGTTTTTAAATTCAAAATCAGAATGCAATATTTATTTATTTAAATTTTTTTAAATGTTTATTCATAATAAAATTCTGTTTTAAATCCAGAGTTATTTAACCCTTTATTTATTATTTTTATTCCAGGAAATGTAGGAAATATCTACTAAAAATTTTTGTCTGTGTTTATTTCTACTTTTCATTTACTTTATATATATGTCCACACACACAACTATGTTGTTGTGTGCCATGCAACCCAACCAGTTACAATATATATAAATCTAATAAAAATTAGTAAGTCATGTTTAGCAAATGTACATTTTTTAATTCATTTCAGTGCTTTATATATGCGAATAAAGTTTTTTAAAAACAATAAATAAAATTTGTACATTTTTTTTTACATGAATCATCACTTTACCCTGTAAACAAAATATATTATTTTTATAATGTCAACATTTTATTATATGGAGTTACAAAATAGCCACTGATAAAAATGACTGACAAATCTATAATGTTTACTTGCTTATTTGTCAAAGTAATGAACACAAATTGATGATGATCAATATGGTGAATCCTTCCATAAATAGACCTCATATGAAAGGACTATATTATATATCCAATATTTTTATCACAGTTCATAGTTTTTAGGGCAAATTACTATAAACAGATTATTTTCTATAAGATACGGATTATTTTATTATGTCTAATAATGTAACTAAAACTTACTAAAAATGATACAATGTTCATTTCCTGCTATCAGTTATAAGTTTATATATATATATTTATAAAAATAGCTTCAATCTGAGTTAAAGTACAGATAGGCTCATTCTGTATGTTTTCTTTATTGATAGATTTGCATTAGTTTACATATTGTTTGCTGACAGTTTGCATTAATATTTACATCTACTTACTGTTGCTTCATATAATATTCAGAGATTGTTAAGTATGAGGTCTGGTTTTTCCTATGATTGTTTATACTTATTTCAAAATAGCTTCTAGTTGGACTGACATTGCGTTAATATACAGAATTCACACTCTTTGTTGTAACACATCAATAAACTGAATGTTTAATCCTATCTAAGCTACAGTGCAAATAGTTTCATTCAGCACTTTTTAGTTTTTTAACGGAATTGTCATTGGTTAATATAGAACTCGCCTGTTTACAATAATCTCCGCTTTAATTTGTGTTTAATGATTGTAGATTAAATGTGTAAAATCTTCACAAGTTTTAAAATTTTTAGTTATATTTACTTTTAATTGCTGCTTTATAAAATAATAATAAAATTCTCTTTATTTTAAATGTCAAATGTTGTAAAAAAAAAAAAAAAGGATAATTTCTATAAAAAAAAAGTTTTCGAAGTCATTACTTATTCAATTTTTTCTTCTCATATTCTTTTTCTTAATTACTGACAGATTAATTAAATTATTTTACATTCGAAATAATGTTTGACTTTAAAAAAATCGATATTTTACTTCAACATAAAATGTATTTTTTTATATATAAAAAAAAAATAATGTTTATTTACTTTTTTTGAAAACAATGTAATATTTTTCAAAATTCCAGTTTTTATTTAATAGGAAATAATAATTTTAAAATCATTTTTTATTGGTTCATAAAAGAAAACAAAAAAAAACTAAACAGAGAATATAATGTCAATAAATTTAGAATATTTTAATTAATTTACAGTAGAGGAGTTGGTCTCCTGTGACATTGCAGCTCGATATTTTCGAAGTTTTAAAAACGTAATTTATATATTTTTAATGATATAAGGGGCTTTCTTATTTTATAATGAAATAAGAAAGATATACCAGATGATTGGAAGAATGCGGTATTAATATTATTATTTTAAAAAAGTGATAAAGAAGATATTAGAAATTACAGACCTATCAGTCTTTTATCAGTTCTATACAACTGTTTTATCAAAATAATTGTAACTTGTCTACTGCAAACTGGATTTTACCCAACCAAAAAAACAAGCTGAATTTGAAAGTGGTTTTAGGGGATCACATCCAAGTATTGAGAAAAGTTATAGAAAGAACCAATGAATATGAGTTGCCATTATCCTTTGGATATGTAGATTATAAAAAGGCATTTGATTCTGTAAGCATTTCTTCAGCGATTACAGCATTAGATTATCAAGGTCATAGAACCAGGATATTGCCATATTCTAAAGAACATTTATAAAAATGCAACATCAACAATTAGATTACATAATAATATTTTAAAAATTAGCATTAAGAAGGGTGTATGTCAGCGTGACTCCAAAACTTTTTACAGCAGTTTTGCAAGAAGTATTTTGTGAATTAAAATGGGAAGCTAAGGGAGTAAAAGGGGATGTTGTGATTTTTTAACTTCTCGAGTTTGCAGATGACATCACAGTTTTTTTAAATAAAGCTTTTGGAGTTTGGGAAATGGTTGAGGGGTTTTAGATGGGAATGGGGGGGGGAGGATAAAAAATAAATGTAAAAATGATGTATTTAATGTTCGATGTATTTAATCAAAAAAAAGAAAAATAATGAAAAATAATAAAAAAATAAAAATAAAAAAACACTTACACAAATAATATTTTCATTTTGAAATAAAAAAAAAAATAAATTAAATCATTAAATTAAAATAGATAGTTTGGGATGAAAATAATAAAATAATATTAATTTAAAATATAATTAATTATATATGTTTTTATAAAAATGTTTTTAATTATGGTTTTTTAAATGGGGATTTGAAACTTGAACAATATAAAAAAAAGAAAAAAAGGCAACAAACACATTAAGAAAAGAAGGAGGGGGGGAAAAGAAAAAAAAAAAAAAAAAAAAAAAAAAAAAAAAAAAATAAATAAGAAAAATAATAAAAAATTTCATAGAAAAAAAAAAAAGATTAAAAAAAATAATAATAGATGGAATAATAAAAAGTTTATAGGGGTATTAAAAAAAAAAAAAAGAAATAAAAAAATAAAAAGATAAAAAAAAAAGAGGAAAAGGAGGGGGGTGGAAAGAAGATGAGAAGGGGGGAGGATGAGGAGAAAAAGAAGAAAAAAGAGGGGGAGGAATTATTTATGGAGGAATTTTTGTAAATGGAATATAGTTTAAAAAATAACAGTGCAGTCAAACATAACCATAGAATAACCAATACAAAAAACATATTGATGGATTCAAAATTAATCTGTTATTTTCTGGGATTCAAATATTATATTACCTCCTGATTAATTATGTCATTATATATATAAAAAATACATCGATTAAATTGTGTAAAGAAATTTTTCAGCTTTAATGTGACCTATATCTGGATATATTAACTTGCCTTTAGGAAAAAAAACATAATATAGGCATTTAAAAATATTATTTTTTAGCAAATTTAAGACTCCAACATGAATATTAAAATAATTATAATACTGTAAACTTTTATATACACCTGGGTCTCGTTTTATGCGATAGATAGGTTCCTCAGAAAAACGAAATCGTGCAAAAATAGACGTAACTTACATTGAAAAAGGGGGGTGCAGTCTGTAATTTTTCAAAATTCACGTAAAAGCAAAGCACCAATGTAAAATTACTTTAAAATTCGCGCAAAAAAAAATAAGGAAATAAAATATGACTAATAAAAATTTTCAAATTTGAAAAAAAATGATACAAGACAAACTTTTTTTAACTATAATATTTAATTTTATTCAGAATAATATATTTTTATGCATAATTTACTGTACAGTAATTTACATTTTTTATACACATTTTAATTATTATCGATAAACAAGTTCGTTTGCAAACTGATAAAAAAATCAGATTTTTCTCAAGAGGAAATACAACTAGCACCAACTTCACTCTCATGTTGTGTTGATTTTCTGGTGACAATGTAATTAGTAATTAATCTTTGAGATGATGATTTTATTAATTGTTTATGAAGCTCATGATATCCATACATACAACTATTTAGCTCTCGTTGGAATTTAAGAGAACGTTAATGATTAGTGTCATTAATAAGAAAATAATAATTGATTACATTCTTTTTTAAAAAGCAAAAACAGAATGTGATTTAAAATGCAAAATTAACACACACAATGTTTGAACAAATTTACATTATAATCTTGTAAAATTTAATATGTGTATACATAAAATGTGAAAATCATGATTTTAATTTCATTATTGCATAAAATCTTACTATTATAAAGCACTGAAAATATTGAAATTACTAAGATGAAAGTCGAATTCCAATAATGTGCTATTACTTTCAATATAACGTAAGTGCACGAAATTTATTATTTAAAGTAATAGCGCATTATCGGAAATCGACTTCCGGTGAAACACAAATCGCGTAACTTCAAAATAGTGTTAAATAAGTCCGCGTAAAAAGAGACCCGGGTGTATAATATTTTAAATACAAATATGATTTATATGGGATTAATGCTTTTCAAATAAAAAATAAATATTTAAAAAATCAAATACATTTATTAATTATGGTGATTATGAAAAAAATCAGAAATATTAAAAATATGTGCAAATAATATATGTAAATGCAATATCATGATTTCTTTTTAAATGAAGTGAGCTGTTATTTATACATAGGCCATTTGCTGGCTAAGTTAAACATTTCCTCTCTTTCTCAAAGCACTTTATACTTTTATAAATTAATCTGCTTCTTTCCCTCTAATTATTCCTTTCAATCTACAATCACCAAATCATTCTACCACTCTTGAGATATATTATTTTTTCTCCTCTTATCCCACTTCAATAAAATTGTTTTATTAGCTCTTATATTCTATCTTTTTTATTTTCCATTCTTATGATAAAGATCTAAAAAAAATCTCAGCCTTATTTTGTTTTTTCATTTTTAGATATTTTTAAGTCTCTCAATTTTCTTTCAACATCCTACATTCCAAAAATAATTGTTTAGCATTATTCACTTTTTATCTCTATAAATCAGGGATGAGAAACCTTTTTTTTTATCAGGGACAACTTGGATATTTATAATATCATCCCCAGGCCATACAAAATTATTGACTTAAAAAATAAACCTTCTATCATTGATAAAAAATTTAATTAATTTATCTCTAATTATTAGGGGTGTCAATATTTTCAACTGAAGGCCAATTTCAGTGTTCCCTTTTTAAATGAGTGACATTATTTTTGGGGAATTAAAAATAACGCCATTTTTATTAATGACTGTTTCATATTTAATGATAATTTTTTAATTAACCTTGAAACTGTTTTCCAATATATTTATATTTTTAATTTCTTTTATCTTTTGGGTAGATTAATTCTACAGCAGCCAGGATACAGTCTTTTATAAACTCCTCTTCAGAAAATAGTTTTGAATTTTCTGCTTTTTTTTTAAATAATGTAACTTGCTCTCATGCAATTTTCTGACTTGTTTGTACTTTTTATAAAACATATCAGTCACTTGATAAAACTCTTTTTCAAATTTTCTATTTTAATATTTTTTTCCCAACATTCTTGTTGTATTCAGAATGTTTTGATAAATAGTACTTTTTAATATTGTGTCCTTTATTAACTGAGTACTTTTCAGACTTACCATGCACATTGATTTAGTATTTCTTTATATATATATATATATATAGAGAGAGATAGATAGATAGATAGATAGATAGATAGATAGATAGATAGATAGATAGATAGATAGATAGATAGATAGATAGATAGATAGATAGATAGATAGATAGATAGATAGATAGATAGATAGATAGATAGATAGATAGATAGATAGATAGATAGATAGATAGATAGATAGATAGATAGATAGATAGATAGATAGATAGATAGATAGATAGATAGATAGATAGATAGATAGATAGATAGATAGATAGATAGATAGATAGATAGATAGATAGATAGATAGATAGATAGATAGATAGATAGATAGATAGATAGATAGATAGATAGATAGATAGATAGATAGATAGATAGATAGATAGATAGATAGATAGATAGATAGATAGATAGATAGATAGATAGATAGATAGATAGATAGATAGATAGATAGATAGATAGATAGATAGATAGATAGATAGATAGATAGATAGATAGATAGATAGATAGATAGATAGATAGATAGATAGATAGATAGATAGATAGATAGATAGATAGATAGATAGATAGATAGATAGATAGATAGATAGATAGATAGATAGATAGATAGATAGATAGATAGATAGATAGATAGATAGATAGATAGACAGACAGACAGACAGACAGACAGACAGACAGACAGACAGGTAGGTAGGTAGGTAGGTAGGTAGGTAGGTAGGTAGGTAGGTAGGTAGGTAGGTAGGCAGGCAGGTAGGTAGGTAGGTAGGTAAGTAGGTAGGTAGGTAGTTTGGACCATTTTATTAAAGGCACAATTTTCTATATCAATTCTATTTGCAAAATAATAATAATGAAATGCAGTAAAATTTTAATTTCATGTTTGATAGTATACATTTGGCTGCAAAGTTCACTATAAAAACAAACAAAATGACTTTAGATTAAATTCATAGACAGATAGACCACATAACATGTATATTTTTGGAATATTGCACTTCTGATAGAATGAACTAAAACTATAATAAAGGTTGAAAAGAGAGAGAAAAGAAATATTTTATTTTACTTAACTATTCTTAATTCAATTATAAAATGTCATGTTATATATGTATTTTAAAATGTCCAAGGCCACATTAAGAGCTTTCGATGATCAGATTGTCCCATGAACCTGAAGTTATCCATCTCTGCTATAAATTATGTGTACTATCCAAATTCTTATTTTATTTTTACGTCATTCATTTGGAATTCAAATTTTCTATTTTTGCATCACATAATAAAAGACCTCTTTTTATATTGTAATACAACTTTTCACTTTTTTTACATGTTTATTTGTATATAGTTTTAAACAATTTTTACTCATAATCTCTTTTCTGAATTGTATTGATTTTTATTTTTTTAATCAATTTCTCTATCCCCTTTACACAATCCTTTAAATTTTGGATTTCTACACATTATTGAAAGACAATTTTGCTATTTTGTTGTTCTCCATATAATATAGTTAAATGTTATTTTTACTAAACTATTCACATATACATATTGTAGCCTTTCATACAATTTTAAATTGATTTTAATTTTTCACATAAAAAATAAGTTTATTCATTTTTCTTTGAATAGTCTCATTTGCTTTGCCACATTTCGTCACCTACTTTATTTTTAATTTAATCTAATTTAACTATTTTTCAAACGTTAAAGCACTTACCATCATTTTCAATATATAGATTTCACTAAGAATTAATGCACTATAGCTGCCATCTAGTGTTATATTAGTAAACAGATTTTTATATTTAATTTTTCTATATAAATGAAAGATAGTGACCTGGGCCAACTGATGAATGCTGATTCATCATGAAAAGTATCTTGGCATCATTTGTCTTTTGTTGTACCTTTATTTCTATGATTTGACATGAATACATGATGATGTGGAGGTTATTTAATATATATACATATATGGTGGTCATAGAAAAGATCATGTCTTTTAGCAACATAAAATATAATCACTATTAAACTCATCATTGAATTTAATAATCTGTTTATCATATATAATAAGGTATTTATTTATATAATCTGTTTATCATAAATTTCATAATTTATATGCAGATTCCTACAAGTATTAAAAAAAAGTTACTGGAAAAAATATGGAAATTTTTTATTGAAGAAATAAAACAAAAACTCCACAAGAACAGAAACAATAAGTCTAAACATAGTGGATTGGAGAATATTTCTTATAGTCTATAATATAAAGATTTGATACAGCACATTGAATAGCTAAATATGTATAATTTATATCATAATATACAACAAAATTAGGTATCAAAAAGTAGAAACAAAAAAAATAATATCAAATAATTCTTTATAAAAGTTTTATAATAGTTAGAAAATATGTCAATAATTCCAAAATGAATAACTAAAAAATAAACATTTCTTTACTATCAAAAAGTTATGTGCCTATTAGATAGAATCATCACAAAAAAAACAGTCAGTAGTACTACAAAAATAATCCAGGTGAAAAATAAACTCTACAATTCAAGATCATTGTTGTTTTCCTGAAGGTTTATGATGATGGTGTTCTAGTTGTATTTTTATATTGGACTATTTCTATCACCTAATATGTGTATTGAATGTCTTTAGAAAAGTTTAATTTTATTTAAATATTCCAAATGCATTCAATTGTTAGTAATATCACCTCAAACAGGTTAGTATATGCACAACATTTTGAGAGGTATTATTCTCCCCTCTTCTTCGGGTGTTTCTGGCCTGACCAGTGACAGTACTAGCATGGGATTCGAACCTGGGTCTTTATATTATTGATTATTGAATTTTAAGGTAATGCAAATAGTCCAATATAAAAATATAACAAGATCATTGTTGAATATAAACATAAGTAATGCAGCTGATGGAGTTACATTATGCAGAATTCACATGGACATAACAAAATGGTAAAGAAAACTTAAAACTCGAATATAGAGTTAATTTTATTAATTTGAATAGAGTTGATTATAAATCAAAATGCTAATAACATCTAAGTCATCAAGGAAATTAAATGATTTCTGGAATCACGTATTTGCCAATAGATGTCAATCATAAGTATTATAAATGATTATAACTGAGCAGATGAACAGCCAATTTCATCATGCTCTTATAAAAAAAAGATATAGTAAAAACTATAAAGTCTATGACTCTTATTACAGCTAGATGATTCAAACTTTTTTGATGCAACACTATGAAAAAGTTTAAACAGATTAAAAATATAAATTTGAAAGAGACAAGCTTCAATATATGTAGGCATGATTAACATACTCAGTTGAATTTTATAGGGCAAGAAGAGTTAATATTGAATTTAGTATTTGATATATATATATATATATATAGTTTCTAGCCCTATCCTTCACTGATGATAGCAAATTAGCTTGAAAGCAGCTGATCTGAAGGTGGAGTAAATGAAAGAGATAGTGAATTCTGACTCTTTTGACGTTTATGTAAACAAATATACGCTTGTTCGCTGGTTTTGGTAAAGCGCTATCTATTGATATATATATCAATACATGGCCAATAGCTATAAAAATGATAAAAATGTCATGACCCTGAAGATTTATTTCATTGTATTTTTTTGTGTGATTAATACTAATTGTGATTAACATGTGATGCCATTAGCCATTAGACTTTAAATGTGCTCATATAGTATATATTTTCTCTCAAAATAAAGCATGCAAATGAAAAATAAACAAGATTAATCATATTTGCAATAATAACCAATCATGGGAAAATATCATAGTTAGTAATGATTCTTGGCTTAAAAATGCAAAAAATTCAACTTTTACAACTAGTATCATTTAAGTGCAACAACTATCAAAGAATAAACCAAATGAAATCAATATAATTCAAAACTATCAGCCCATATCAGCAGTGAATATATGAATAAGCACATGATTGTGATGTCATCATGAAATAACCAGAAGTCTGCTATTTCTCATAACAGTAAATTTGCAATATAAAACATGAATCATATTTGGAATAGTATCTTAAATGAAACAGAATCACAGTAAATAAAAAATTATAGTTAGTGATATGAATATTAAGCAACTAACCTAAAACCTTAGACAGTAATCACTTAAGTAGAAAATAAGCAATAGTCATTTTGTGAAATAGATTCCTTAAAGTAAAAACTAATAACTGAACATATAAAAATCAAACTACCATTATGTTGTGTGATGTGTAAATAGATGCAAAATAATGTCATTAAGAGAATTATGCCAAAAGTATATCAACAATAAATAGGAATCTGAAGCTTCATTCAAATAATCATTACTGTCCTTGGCCTTTATTTAGA
The DNA here is from genome assembly GCA_028023455.1 of Epiperipatus broadwayi. Classification (NCBI taxonomy): domain Eukaryota; kingdom Metazoa; phylum Onychophora; class Udeonychophora; order Euonychophora; family Peripatidae; genus Epiperipatus; species Epiperipatus broadwayi. The sequence continues at coordinate 145,332 of JAQFVV010007063.1, read as the reverse complement.
TCTAAGAATAGTATAACAACCATGTGGATGAAAGACTTTTGCTTATAAAAGCAAATATTTTCTTACTAACATCACAGTAATAAAAACCATGCATTGATCCCCATTAAAAGCATAAGTATAGTGCATTTATCTGCAAATGAGATTGTAATATCCTTTAATTTATTTGAAAAATACAATTCTATATCATAGCCTAAAGTAATAAACATTACTCAAATACTATACAAAGCTAAAGGCAAAATGTTACATAATCTTAATTTAGTCATTCTCTGTGGTGATTAACTGCAGATATGATGCATTGCTGCAGCATAAACCTCATGCTGAAAATATTATTTTTATTGTATTCTTATGCAGTTACAACAATCAGATATGCATGAATATCATTATCATCATTAATAGATCTGATCATCTCATCTCCATTAAATAAATTTAATTATAAACTCTTTTTATCTATGTATTATGCTTACAATAACTAACTGGCATTGCAATATTCCTGATTATAAGCTTGCTATCAAGAAAATAATTCTTTGAAACATAATCTTGTCAGCAAATACATAATGAATCAAGTGTTGAAAAAAGAAGATTTAAGAAAACCTGGTACATTGGTAGTATTAATATGTTATATAAAAAGTTTAGTATGAAGCTATATATTATTATAACAAATAATATCAATTTCATTAAAGCTTGGTTGTTATTTAAGATCCATTTAAATGCTATGTGCATCAAAAGTACAAAGACTATTTTTAAAGATTTAATCATGCAAAGAATTGATATTATAAATATCACATTAAATATAATTTCCAATATTAAAGCAATAGATCTTTTGGTACAAAAATTAACATCTCATGACCACCTCCTCTTATTCTTGTGTATAACTGTTGTTAAAACAGGCAAAACTCGCTATATATATTGCCACACACAGCAATCTGGATGGAATCCTCTCAGATCCAAGGCTCCTCACTGACAAAGGCCATAAGCCAGAAACTAGTCTGGGGATATTGGATGAGTAGGCACTAGATGGGGATTTTATGCACAAGACTTCTGGCATCCATTGATTACTCTAGCTTGCTGTGTGTGGCAATATATATAGTAAGTTTTGCCTGTTTTAGGTACAAAAATTGTAAATGAAAGTAAAATAATGTAACTACATAATCATAAAATGGTGTAAAAGCTATATTACATTGTACCAAAACTATCTAAAGTCAATATTTGATTGTGTGGAGCCTTCTATTATGTATGTAACTGGTATTCCTAGTCACTTTAACAGATGTGATTTTTATTTTAAAATAAATGTGGATAATGAAATTTTTGAGAGAATAAAAATAAAATTCATCACTATTGATTAGTACATAAGTATATATATATATATATATATATACTTATGTACTATTGCAATAATATATATATATATATATATATATATATATATATATATATTCAAGCAATAAATGGATTGAAAGATGTCATTACTGTAAAAAAACTGCCGATTAATTTATCATACTCAGAACACTCTTCATTAATTATACTTTTCAGTATGATGATCTAATTAATCAATGTAGCATTGCTTTTTAGAACCTCTTAAAATAAAAATAAATAGTTTCTTGTTGCTAAGACCTCTCCAAATTACAAAATGTATGTGCTCCAATCTTTAATATTCTTTAATATTTAATTATAAGAAATATAATGTGTAAAAGAAAAACAGTAGGGTGAAGTTTGACACAAATGTAAATGTTATAAAATATTTTCTAAATAGTATTATAAGTAAGACATGGTGATTGGAACACCTATATTATATTTTACTCAATCATTTCATCAATCTCAACTTCATTACATTTAACCTCTATGCATTCACTCTGAAGAATCGACTCTAGCCAGATATACTCTGAAATAAAAATAAAGATGTTTAAAATCAAAGAAAATCAAGGTGTAAACTCACTTAGATTTTTATGACTTGTTACCATTCCATAATTTGGAAAGCAGTAGACCCTGAAGCTAAGTTAAAAAGTAAAATCATTTTTGAATCATGAGTAAATTCAAAACAGTCAAGCGTTGGTGGCCTAGTGGTTAGCATAGCTGCCTTCCAAGCAGCTGGCCCGGGTTCGCTTTCCGGTCAATGCATTTGACACATGAAAAAAAAAAAACATTATTTAATAAACAAAAAAACTGCAGTACTGTACTTACTGATCTGGAAATATATACTAATGTTCTTTAATTTGATTTCATGTTCATAAAAATGCTTTTATATAAATGGTTGAAATTATTAACTCAATTTTACTTTCTCATAAATATTATACTTTTTTAAAGCTGGGTAAAACCAAACTACAGCAGTTAAAACTACTAAACAGAAGTCCCTAGAGACTATGAATTTAGAGAAAAAACATTTGCGAGTTTATTGGCATTACATATTAGAAAAATTTTTTATCAGTTTCCAATTTTTAAATTTTTCTAATTGTAAATTACACTTAAAACATTTTTTCTTCTCATAAATATTAAATAAATTTTTAAAGCTGTGTAAAAAACCGTTGCTATTTGCATACCTACAACAACTAAAAAACTGAAATAGAAAAATATTTTTCTATTGAATATGTCAATTCAAAATAGCATTTAACTAGTAAAAACTCAAATATTTACCTGATTGACTTAAGATATAATATGTCATTAGTATTTAATTTAATTATTAATCCTGCTAGATAGAACTACTTAAGCAAGATCACTTAATATATTGAGCTTTGTAAAGAATAATATTTTTTAATTAATCAAAAATAAAAAGAAATAACTCCAATTCTAATCATTTGAAAAACATGTTCATACTTCACTTAGGAATTCTTTGAGTGATGATGACACATATCATTGATATTTTGATGAAATATCAAAATGTATCTAGCTAGCAACTTTAAAATAAGGTAATAATAGTTTTTGAATTATTTAAACAATGACAAAGGTTCAAGGGTCTATCAATAATGTACATTAGATATGTATGTATGTACATATATACAATTAACTAAATTAAAGGGTAATTTTCAACTAATTTACAAGCATATAGTATTTCAAATCATGTGGAGAAGTCTGAGCTGATAAGAAACAGCACTATATATGAAGCTGCCTTTGTTAATATGATAACATTTATACAAAAATATATGTACAAATACTGTATAAAAATTATTAGATTATGTATAAACTTTACAATTCAGAAATAAATAAAAAAGCTAAGCTATGTGCAAATATTGCTACTGATTTCGAACACACTCTCTGCATTTTATTCCACCACCATAAGCAAGTGTTTTTTTTCTTTCCTAGGTTGGTTTAGTAATTTTTAAACTATATTCATTCACTTGTAGAAATAATTTTAATAAGTTTTTCCATGTAAACAGTTATTTATTTTGTCAAATATTAGTAATTACTAATTTGTGTTTCATTGATTATACTAGTACTTTTTAAGCTTGGTTTACTAAATTATTTTGCCACTATACATTTGATATGCTATTTTAAAAGTAGAATAATTTAATATTGTTTTCAATGTTTTATTATGTCAATTTTTTTTTTTTTGGGGGGGGGGGTATTTCCTAATATGTAATATTTTTGATATTTGATTTCGAGAATTATTTGACTTTGGTTTTTCATCACATGGTTACATTAATTTTTTTTTGGTCATTTCCTAATTACTAAAATAAGCAAAATATTGACTTTTGGTATACCATATTTATGGTAACTTTTTTTATTATTTCCTAATTACTAATATTTTCTAATTTTTTTTTGATATTTTATTTATTTTTTTTGGCCACATGATTCACTAACATTTTTTTTATTTGATTTTGAGAGTTATTTGGATTTTTTGGTTACATGATAAATAATAGTTATAGAGGAAGTTTGATGAAAATCATAAAATTTTAACTATTTTGGACAAAATAATGCGCACAGTTATATTGATGTCAGACATTATCTGATAATCTTTAGTGCTTTGTTGTGTCAGTGATGTTTAGGGTTCGCCTTAGAAACCAAAATGGCAAAGACCACATTTTAAATCAATACCCAAATATTTTATTTATTTTTTCTACTGAACAAAAAGGAGAGATGCTATTTTTAAAAAGATTTATACAGCTAATTTATCTTTAAAAAATATTACTATCTATTTATTACAACATAGCAGCCTAAAAATAATTATTTCATTTTATAAAGAAGTTCCATTTAACAAGCTTGATTTGATGACAAGACAAAGTTTCAACTTTTTTTCTTTCAGATTTTAACTAAATAATATATATATATATATATAATCTTCAAAGTTTGATAAACTTTGTAGTGGTCTATAATCACTGTCAGGGCATTTTATTCCTAAAAAAGCAATATATATATATATATATGTATGTATGTATAAGCTCTATGTATATCTACACATGTAATCTGAAAATAAACAGGATAGACACCTGTTGAATAGGAAAATATAAATTGTTGGAATTTTTTTAAATTCTTTTTAAAGAATAATAATCAAATTTTGTTGGATGATGAAAATTATGAGCAATTTTTCATAAATTTAAGCTAATTAAAGAAACTTAGTTATTTGAAAGCCTACACAGGGGACCTAGTATATATATATAATATTAAGAGCATGCTAATGATCTCTAAACAAGCTTTTTTATTATTTTTTATGATAAATGCTACTACAAGAGAATGCATTCAAATCATTTTTATCTTGGATTGTCCCCATCCCCAGACCAGTTTCGACCTATGGGTCTCTTCAGTGAGGAGTTGGGACGTTAGATTATATATATAGGTGTGTTGCAAAAGAATGTAACTAATACCAATTATTAAAGTTTTCAATTTATAACAATACTTGCTAACACAAATAATATCAAAAAAGATTAAAAGGAAAAGGAAGGATAAATATTCCCAAGTAATAAGAAAAATAAAATCTTCACTGTAAATAATCTTGTAAAACATGTATTTGTATAAAAATATAATTATTTTATATATATACAAATATAATTTTTAATAATATAATAATTATTAATAAAGATTTATGTAAAATAAAATGGTGAATCATTAGATATAAGTGATATTACATTAATTTCCAATTTTATCATAACTGCTTATACTTTTGCTACCTGTAGCTAGTTAACTTTATATTGTTGGCTGATATATTCAAAGACTTGTAAATACATTTGAAAATAATCCAAGGATATCCAGGAATGGCAACATTCTAATGAGAAACCATCACAGTTGTTCAAAAATTGTTTCAATCTTAGATTACTATTTTCATAATGAAGAAATTGATGAATTTAGAAAATATGTCAACCTTTTTTTTTCTCTGAAGATAAAAGTGAAGATTTTTTAATATTGATCTCAATAAATTATATTTATTTTTTTTTATCAAAAATATAAAATTTCAAATTTTTATTTTTCAGAATACTCAAAAAAATATGCAGGAAATATTTATCTAAAAACAAATTGAAAAAAAAAATAGATTCAAATTTTCTGAGCATGTAAGTAAATGATTATAAGGTTATTACATAAAAGCCACTATTTTCTCAAAGTTAATATAAAATATTAGAATCATTGATATAAGAAGACATACTAGATGTATTAGGCTAAAATACAGGTTCTCATCCCTATGCCTGCAGACTGATTTGTATACATGCACCATCATTTAACAACCATAGAAAACATTTTATTTAAATTTCACTTTACCCAATCACCAGAAACCAAGAAAACTGACAACAATGTAAACAGTGAATAAAAGATGGATTCACTGATAACATTAATGCAGATGTAATATTTTAAAAGTTAACAGCAATATAATACAAATCAACAGTTGCTAATTAATAACATAATATGAAAAACAAAATCAACTATATCACATGTAACAGACATAGTATCATGTCCAAGCCAGAAAGTGTTGACACTGAAAGAATACTATCATACTGTCTTAATTACAAAGCCTTGTCCAATGAAATGCAATGTCAAAGATTGCAGTCACAATTGATGTTGAGAATATTATTGTTGTTATTATATCTAATAACTTTTTCTTCTCATTATTATAACATATTTTCTGTTAAATTTATAATTTAAACAAAATCAAAAGTATTTTTTCGGAAACAATTTTCTTTTTATTTTATTTTAATGGTACCTATGTGAAAGAAAATCTTTAAAATCAGCAATTATTTGTTTAAATTTATAATATAAAAACAATTGTGAATTACATCACCAACAATATACATGCAATCAACAAGAAAGAATCATGTGTACTCCTCTCAAAAAAGTGGCTCATTTAAAAATATATTCATTTGCATCTTATAATCAAACTTTGTGTAAATTGCCACTTTTGTAATTCTTCTATAAATCTTCAATCCTCCTGGAAAATTATAGCTATGAATATGACCACAAGTTAGTTGAAATCATGCTCAGCATACTATGTTGGTGTAATTAACATTTTTATTTTAAAGCGTTAAATAAGCTTTTCTTCATGTATATGTTATATATTATTTATATTGGATTACATTTTTTCAAAAAAAGTTTAAAACTATTGGAATTACATTATAATAAAAATGGATACCTATCAGAAGCATAAGATGGTACTTAAAATTTTTTTGACATATGTTTTAAAAGAATCAAGTTCTTTGAAATATTTGGATCAAAAGTTCTTTCCGAATTACTGCCAAATTTATTTATCCAAGGCTATTCATAATTTTTATAAGATTACAGTCCAATTAAAATCACTCTAATTGAAAAACATCTTTAAAGGGTGTAAGAAGGTGTTGAAAAAGGAGAATGAGATAAACAGAAAATCTGTTGAACTCAAGAAAAACCATCATATATTAGTGATGGTTGTAGAGTTTTGGCTCTTAGCTTACATGTCAAATATGCTAAGAAAATAAACTTTCTGGAAAAAAACAGGGAATAAAACTAACTCCTTCAACTGCATATATTTTTTATTCAACAACACATAATCCACCAGATAATATAAAGAAAATTATAAATTACAGATTGTGATTTGTCATGAAATATGGAAGCACCCAATGAGAGAGCTTATCACAGATATAGAAATAATGTCCAGTGACAATCTACAGAAAGAAAAAAATATTGGACAAATTGCTCAGACAATCAATGTGAAAAATAACAATTGGTTTAAAGATAAGCAATATTTTTTATGAGAAATACATTATTTGCATTAAAGAAGATAAAGGGAATCAACTTGTCTTACTTGGCAAACAAGATTATTGCACAAATATTAATACACAAATTAATAATTTAAAATTCAAATTAGACTTATATAACTTAAAAAGAAATGAAGACAAATTTATATCAATTCTTCTAAAGTTCTGTGATAAGGCATTTATTAAATGTGAATATTTTAAAATTTACCTGTCAGCTGCAATTCCATCCAGAATATTTGATAACATAAAATTAAGCACCCTCTATGCTTAATAATTGACTTCAATAGAGCTTATTATTACAAAACTACAAAAATGATAAACCAATAGCTCACCAAACAACTTGGTTTGGGAAAGTTTACTGTTAAATTATCTTTTGAATGTGTTAACAGAATTAAAAATCTAACAAATGGTAAACAATATTAGCTCATGACACTGACATTACAAAACTATATAGTTTTATTTCCAATCCATCCAAATAATTAAAGAATATCTAGTTAAATCTGAGTACCATTCTCAAAAAACCAAATTTATTATTGAATACCTGAATTGGATTAATGAAGATATTATAGCCATATCTTATGGTGAATATTACAAAATGGAAAAGGAGTAGCTTATGGGTCTTTCTATGAGCAGCATAATATCTAGTATCAAATTAAATAAATTAAAAAAGACATTATTCCTAAATACTAAAAACGAATCCCAACTCTGTTATATATGTGATGCATTGATGATATCCTTATTTGTGCACCAAAGATGCAAATTAAGAAAATACAGCATAAGTCTTTATTAAAATGGACTACAGAAAATGAAGATAATCTTAAAGGCATTTAAATGCTACTCAGGCATGGCAGATGAATGTTCTCCCACAGTACCATAAGAATCTTTAATAATAAATATTAATTTGCATTATTTAAATACAATAAATACCATTGGCATTTAAATGTTGATAATGGTGATGTACTAAAAGTCTGCTTGGAAATTGGTTGTTCTTAAAGTATATTTCCCATCTGCATATTTATTTAATACTTTAAATATTTGCTACTTTGGTTCTCCTTTGTACAAGTTATGTCCTAAAAGATTATTCAGTTTTTTTGTACCTTAAATTTAATAAAGAAGAATTTTATCAGATTAAACAAGAAAAACATACAAAAATATGTTAATTCATGTGGGACTTTTTTTTCATGAGTTTATCTATTATTTTTTTGTACATAAACAGACTTAAATTAGTGAATAAATTCTAATAATTCTTATGAAACCCTTTCTATAGATGTTTATAATTCTTTCTCAGTTGTTAAATTCCTTATTTATAGAGAGAGTTTAATCCATATTGATACTTATTCAACATAGTATCATTCTAACAATTTTCATTAATTGCGGTGATTCTCATACTTCATGATACATGCTCAAAAATTTTTAACAAACATGGAAAAACATAATATTTTTGAGTTTTTGTACAGAGAATATAAGGATAATGATAATGAAAAAAAGATAAATGGTTTCAAGATGAAGTGAAGAGTGCGTGCAGATTCATCCAGATTTTCATCTTGGAAATCATTTTTTTCATGTGTCTTTTTTTCTGTATTAAAAAAAATGTGTGATTGAATACAAATTAGTAGATATATTACAATTTTCAATATTTTTATTTTAATGTCCTTGGTTTATACTCATTAACTTTTATGTTAAAAATGTTTGGAAAACCTTAAAATATTAGGTTATTAGAAAATCACTCAACTATTTAACATGTCTTTAAAAAATATTATACCAAAGCAGGAAGTTTATGATGTGAAAAAGTTCAGGAGAATATAATCTGCAGAAATAAAATGTTTTCAATAAATTGGTGCTTGACAATACAAAAAAAAGACAAGTAACATTCATGGTATGAGATCTTATTTTTTAAAAAGTGTATTCCCTTTTTACAACGTTTTGCAAAATATTTTATCAATATACACTTTTTACAATTTTTATTTTTTATATTTCTAATAGTTTTGGCTATCTTAAAGTTTTCCTTGAACTTTTGTTTTATTTAAAATGAATAAGGTTTTCTTGTTTCAAATGAAACATCACTCTGTAAAAGACTGCTGAATAATGAAAACTTCCGTAGGTTGTGTGGTTTTTATAATTTTGATCTAATATAATATAAAATAATTTATAAAATTTAATGGACTTACTTCTCTCAGCTTTTTCAAAATATTTTATGATATAAATATAATATAAATTTTGAGGATATATTAGTGCATATATATGATATATTTAAAATATGTATATATTTGTATACTGAATGTGGTATTTGTGATATATATATATATATTGTGCATAACATATGTGTATGTAGTTTGTTTGAGATGTATATATAATATCAAATCATCTCACATGTTAAGAAATTTTCAGCTATGGCCACTGTGAATAAACATATTAGAGCCCCATCTCAAAACAGTTAATTTGAAAAGGTGTGGCATAGCTGAATTTTTTTTAACACTTGAGGTGATTTGATATTTGACATTTATTTCAGATAGCAGTATCACTGGAAATATTTTTGTATTTATATATATATAATAGGATATAATAATGAATCAATTTATAAGAAGATATAATATTTGGTTGCATTTCTATTATGATAAATTATTGTGTTCTTTAGTTCTGAAAAAGATTGCTACTCTATCGAAACTGTCATATTGATGAAGTTTAATAAAATAAGCATTACAACCATAATAAGGAAAGATGGAATTGTTTAATTATTTATAATCGAAACTTCTGGAAATAATTATCTTAATAAAAACATTGTTACTAATATGTATTGATATATTGTTTTTAGTAATGATATAAGCAGTTCAAAAAGGAGTCTGAAATTGAATTTAACTATTTTTGTAAAGTTGAAGAATCTGAATTCATTTGTTGGATTTGGATGACATTTCTCAATATCTAAACTTTGTTAACTTTATTTTAAAATTGTTTCTGTGTTTGAATGTTTGTTTTTGTAATAGCTATGCAAACAATCACCTTTCTTAGGTTTTCTTTACACATAAAGGACATTTTTTTAAAAAATATTTAGAAAACATGTTCAGTGTTTTGATGTATTGTAGAATGGAAAACTTTGAAATTCAAAGATCATGCAATTATGACCCACTTCTGTCACCTCTGATTCTCAAACTATTTATGAACTTATGGCCAATAAAATCATTTGATCATTAAATATTAAAAAATACATATAAATATGTATAGATTTCTTTTTTTTTTACTTCTGCACAAAATAAAATACTTAATTGTTCTTTTAAAAAATATATTTTTTATTATTTGTCATAATTATTTTTGTTTTTAATAACCTAAGCAAATTATCAAAAAAATGTAAATGCCAATCTTGTAAGTATACTTTTAAATTAAGTTTTATTTATTTGTTTAAGTTTACTAGTAATTATAAAATATACGAATTATATGTATAATCCACACAAAAAAATATTTTGAATATAAATGACTAATATTAAAAATATTATTTATTTATAGTTCAATATTATTATTGTAAAATTTTTTTTTGTATTTATTTTACCATTTATTTATTTTGGGTAAATTTATATATTTTTATTTCAAAAGTCATTCGATTGTAAAATAGATAAAGCACTTTCATAATCTTAGGGAATAAGTATAAGTAGTAGATTATATTTTTTAAATTATATATTATTTAAATACAAATATGTTGAAATATACTGTATCTTAGATGTAATTAGAGAGGATTTGAATATCCTGTGTTCAAATCCCTTTTAATTATATATTATTTATAATTACAAAGAAATCAATTCATATATAATATGACTTAATTTAACAAGCTTGTATTACAAATGTTAAATATAGAGCTGGCAAATAAGCTCTTAACAAGCTTTCCAGAATATCCCCAATCTCAGACCGGTTTCTGCTACTGGCTTCCTCAGTGAGGTGCTAGGATATTCAAGCATTACTCAAAATTAATACATAGATGAATGAACAACATATAATTTTCGTTTAATTATTTGTAGTAAAAAAATATTAGTTTAATTATTTTTAATTGGTAAAAATTTATTTTTAACTTTTAACTTTCTTCCTTTATTATAAGTTTGTCAGAAGGTAGTTTCATTTATTTTATTCAGCCATTGTCGTATACTCATACATATAAAGTTAAAAGTATTTTTGCAAAGACATTATTTCAATAAAGTTGTCGTCCCAATTACTAAAATGCACTTTACAAAATATGTGAATTTAAAAAATTTTTCCATGGTAATTGCACTATTAAAAAATATAAAAATTTAGTTTTCATAATTGACATTTGGATGTTTTTATGCAATTTAAGCAATATAAACTTCATTAGTGACAGTAATTAAAATATATCTACAGCCATTAGAACGAAAAGGAAAGAACAAATATATAAAATTTAATTACTAATACTATATATATATTTTATAATACTTTATATAATTTAAAAATTTTTGTCAACAAAATTAAACTCTGTATTTATTAAATGGATAAACAGATAGATATATAGAAAAGTGAGTATGTAAGCAAACAGGTTAGGTGAATGGGTAAGATACATAGGTACATATTTAACTATATAAATAAGTAGATAGATGGATAGAATAATAGAAATATAAAACTTTAAGTACATATATGGATAGGTGGAAATTTAGAAAGATAGAAGGATGGACAGATTGATAATCAGTCAGACTAATAGTTGAATAGAAAAACAGGTAGGTAATTTGCTAAATACATAGAAAGATTTGTGGGTGAGTAATAGATCAGTAAGTAGATGAATAGAAGGATGAATGAATAGATAGAGTGGCAAAGATGTTGTAGACAGATGGATTAATAACTAGATATATAGAAGGATGGATGAAGGTGTGAATTAAGTGAATAGATGAGTAAGTAAGTCAATGATGAGAGATAGATAGACGACTAGATAGCTGGATAGATAGTTAATAACGTAGGCGGAGTTTTAATAAATAAATGGGCGAATGTATAGATGTACAGAAAAATAGATTGATTGAAAGACAAAAGAATAAATATATAGAAAGGTAGATGAAAAAGAAATCGAGCAATTATCCTTCAATTGGTAGATAAGTTGAATGTCTGAAATAATATTTTTATATAACTTTATTGTTTTTGTGTTTATATATGTATACGAAAAACTTCATGATGCTCTAGCTAGGACTTTATCTACTAAATCCAAGGATTTTAATCTGCATGATTAAAATTGGATATTTTTCAGATTACAAGCAGGTTTTTTAATCAGATAACTTATCCACAATTAGCTGATCCTTTCATCCAATTGTTGATCAATAAATGAGTAATTTGATATTTTCAAATAGACGGTAAACATAAAAGCATGCTATTTTTTTTATTATCCAGAAAATTGCTGGTGTAATAAGTACTGCTTTTTGTTATTGTTGTTTTAAGAGAAAAGATCTTGTAATACAAGATGCTATTGAAAAGAAATGCTGTCTTTTTTTAATATACATATATAATACGTGGATAAAATATTAATATATGTTTTTAAAGTTTTTTGGTTTTATTAGCAATTTCTTCATCTCAACTCCAATCTATTGTTATTATTCACGAGAGCAGAAACTCTGACCGCCCTCTCTTATTATATATATATATTCTATAAACAAACTTCAGTCATCTCATAAATAGTCAAAATAAGAGTCATAGATCACATGACCCTATTCTCTTAAGCTTGTAAATTATAAACAATGAGGATTGCCAATTCCTCAACAGTTTTGTGTTAAATGCTTAGCCAGAGAAAGCATTTAAAATATCTCTGTCAGGAACCACCCCCAAATCCCTGACCATGGTTTCGTGCTTTGGCACTCCTCAGAGAGGTGCCGGGGTAGGTTCAAACACTAGATCTAAAAATACCAACCCAAAGCCAGCATTTAACTAAAAGTTATCTATTGAGTGGAAAATATTTTTGCACTATATACACATCAAGTAATATGCAATATATTTTACATTAATTGAATATCAAACAATTTAAATCTACCATCAAAAAATTTATTATATTTTAAAAAAGGAAATGTATTTCAAAAAAAAACTCCGATAACAATAGTAGGATGTATATAATGATTATAATCTATGTCAGAAAAAGAATATGTTTTAAATGATATAATTTATTGTATATATAAAATAATAAATAAAGACTTCATTTTAATAAAAAATATGTATTTTTTATAATTGACTAAGATATTTACTAACGCGGTTTCAAACTGTAATTCTAAATGACAGTAATCAACTGCTACACATCCCATCTACTGTCATATTAAACTAACATTGTTTTTGTTGAATATAAGGAAATTGTCAATCCAAACCACATGATAGAGATTTTGAAAAGATAAGAGTGGGTGTCTTATCTTTGTACCTAAATGCAATTATATAGGCCAATCATAAGTATCTTGGATGTGAATATTTTATATTATTCATTTTACTATCATTTTCTCTGTTACTGCATATTAGTACTAAAATTTACTTTTAGAATTACACTTTGAAACTGCACAAGAAGTAAATATTTTAGTCAATTACATTAATTCTAACATCTCTTAATATTAACATGCAGTAAATGTTAAAATTTCCTGAATGTAAAATGGAAGTAAGAAGAGTAATATAAAATATTCACCCTCTCAATCCAAGATACTTATGAGTAGCCTATATAATTGCATTTAGATACAAAGATAAGATAGTCATTCTTATCTTTTCAAAAAAATCTATCATGTGGCTTAGATCGAGAGTTTTTTTATATTCAACAAAAACAACATTGGTTTAATATGATAGTATGACACATGTATAGTGTTTGATTATTTTCTGTTTAGATTTTTTTTTATTTTGATAAAACTTTTATTAAAATCAACAAATTATTTTATAATATAATATTTATTTTAGGTCAATTCTTTATATATTATTTGAAACCAGAAAAGAATATTTTAGAAATGATTGAAAAAAAAACATAATTTAACCAATAAAGTAACATTCTTATATCTCCTGATATTGTCACTAAAAAATTTTTAAAGATATATATTTAAGTAATCTTTTCTAGTTTTAACTTAGAAGTAAAACTCTCCATACAGTAGTTCCACTCAATGTAAGCCAAATTAATCAATGGATGCAAAAAGGTTTGTGCATAAAATCCCTATCTAGTGCCAACTCATCTAATATTGCCAGACTAATTTCTAGCTAGGTAGGGGTTTTATGCACAAACCTTCTTGCATCCATTGATTATTCTGGCTTGCCCTGAGTGACACTACTGTGTGGAGAGTTTTGCTTCTGCAGTAACAGTTTATGTAAGCATAAAGAATGGTGATCATATGATAGTTTTAACTTGACTCATTTGTTTAAGTCAGGGGTGGTCAACTTTTTCAGCTGAAGGGCTAATTTCAACATTTCTCTTTTTAAACAAGAATCATAAAATTATGTGAATCAAAAATAAAAAAAACATTATTATTTATTTATTTTTAGTATTATATATTAGAACATAAACATAAATTCATAAATATAAATCATTATCTGTAATAAAAATAAAAAAGAAATATTAATTTGTAATAAAAGCAACAAAAAATATTAATCTGGTCAAAAATTTTATATGATTTTTGCCACTGTTACTTATTTATAAAGATTTTACATATGATTCAATTTTACTAATAATGATTCACAAAGTGCGTGTCCAAATTTTTATTGATTTTACCAGATCTTTGCTGTGATTTTATGAATGTCATTTTTGAAAACAACAGTTAGAAACACAGGCAAAACTCACTATAGTGGTGATCATGTGATGTTTAACAGTTAGAACTTATTTGTACTTCTGAGTAACAATATTATTTTCTTTGCATAATCAGTTATGTTTGAAAATGAGAATCCAATTTTTTAAAAAATTCAATATCACATAATTTCATAAATTTTATTTTTGAATTTGTTTTCTTTTGAAGTTCTATAAATCTCAAATCTGGTAATTTTTAGGAATTTGATTCATTTTGAATATTCTGAAAGAATCTGAGAATATTTCAAAATAATTTGTTTAGTTTTTGAAATCAATAAATCTTTCTTGGAATTTATTGTGGAATTTTATTAAAATGTCACTGTAATTTTGGTTTTGAATTAGTCGTAAATGTTGAAAATTGATGAAATTATAAAAATTATTATCTAAAGTTGTAATAATTATATTTATAAAATGCATACTTGTTACTTAAAGTAATATATGTTAAGGCTACAATCTTAAAACTATGCCCCTGAAAAATCGACAGTAGGGACCTCTGCAAATCTTTAACAAAAGATTTATTTAAAAGACATTTAACTAGTTTTGAAAAAGTTTCTGTTTTTTTTTGTAAGGCACAAATATATTCTTATATTTTGTTTATTAATGTTTTTTATTTTTGTAATTTTATATTTAGGTCATTTAAGTGGATAGTTATATAAATTAGAAATCACAAATCAAACAACCATCCTTTATCAGTTAATTCTGATACAGATTTTTTTATTTTTTAATAGTAAAAAATCTTTTTTAAAATAACTCTTTTAGAAAGCCATGAAACTTCACAATAATATGCTAAATTCTCATAATTTTCTTCAAGATCTTTTGGGAATTTCAAGAATTCTCAGTGGTTAGGTGCTGATTTGAATTTAATTTTATTTACACTTTTAATGGCTACATTCATTGTAGTTTCTGTGTATTTTGTTGATAAATTATGTAATAGAAAATAATTTTTCCTTAAATTCATTTTCACCCATATTACTGTTGAAATGTGTTAAAATGCCTTTGCTCTTTCCAACTGACAATTTAGCTCAATTAGTGAATATTCTGGACAAATCATTGTAGCCATAATTGAACATTAACATTTAATTTATTAAAGACATCATTGCTCATTATTATTGCTTTGAATTGGGTAAGGGATAACTTCTTTCACAATATTAAAGTTTTGATAAATTCCTCCAATAAAAATTGAGAATTGAACAGTGTTTGTAAAATCTTTACTTTCATCAATTGCTAGGGAATACCAATTAAAACAAGTAACTTTTTGCACCAACCATTATTTCACATTTTCTGACAACTCTTTAATTCACCTTTCTATTATTTCTTTAAATTTATGTTCAAGGCAATAGCTAGAATGCAGTTTTTTATTAACTCCTTTTTAAAAAATAGGTTTGAATTTTTTGCTATTTTTTTACCTAATATAACATGCTTTTACAAAGTTTTTTGACTCATTTGTGCCTTTTATAAATGTATGCTGCTTGATTAAGATCCCTTTTTTTGTTTAATATTCCTTTCCCAACAATTTGTTTGTAATTTGAATGTTTTGATGAATAGTGCTTCTTAATATTGTGTTTCTCATTATCTGAAATTCTTTTCAGACATATCAGGCACAACTATTTATTATTTCTTTTTATAAAAAAAATGTATTATTCAATTTCACTAGAAACTTATGATTTTTGGTATCAATTTTTCATATAATACTTGATATAACCATCTTAATAAAAAAATTAAATGCTAAATAATAAAAGAATGAAGTAAAATTCAGGTTTTACTTTTGCTTATATGACATTTATCTGTGAAAATCATTATAAAAACAAACAAAATGTCAGCATTATAGATAAAGTCCACAGTCAGATAAACCACACCTTATATCAAAAAATAATTAAATAATTTTTTATTGAATTATTTTTAATATATATACCACACAATATATATAAACAAAGTAGTTTTGGGATTAAACCATGTGTTATTTTTGCTTATTATCCAATATATGGACAAATTGCATCCACTATTGTCAAAGTTAACTTATCAGAGAAAAAACTATCAAATCTCAAATAGTAACAAGATTGAATGTGAGGTAAAGAATGAGATTGAGCATTAAATAGTTGAGCATTTAGAATATGTGGATTAACAAAATGTTTGTTTTCTTCAGTTTCACCATTAATTGTTTTTAAGTTTATATTAGAAGAGATAAAATAAGTGGTCTCCATAAGACTGGAATACATTGTGCTTCATCAGCTTTATTTAAACTAGTTAGTCTCACTAAATCTCAATATTATTTGAGATCTGACAGTTTTTCTTTGAAAAGTTAACCTAGACAATGCTATTTCATCAAAATGTTGACTAGTAAGCAAAAATAAACATGGTTTAACCTAAAACTACTTTGTTTACACCATATAACTGTGAAAACATTAAATATAATAAATATATAATTTTCTGGAAATAATGTGCTTTTTTGTAGAATGAACTATAAGTCTTGTAAAGATTGGAGAGAGGAAAAATAATTATTTTATTTAATTTTTAATTCAATCTGTGTTTAAATAGCAGTTTTATTTTGAAAAGGTCCAAACACTGGATTGAAAGCCTTTAAGAATCATAGTTCATCTGTGAACTGAATGTTATTCACCCCTGGTTTAAGTTATTGACTGGAGGTAATTAGTTGCCACTGGTGTGGTATTTAGAGCAGTAGAATCTGCACAAGCACTTTTAATAATAATCTTGAACTTATTTTGAAATCATTTCTAATTAGTTGTAAATTTTCATATCTACAATGTAATTTTGTGATTGTTAAATCATGTATCTTGCTGGTTTTTCTTCAAAATTTATCTGTTTTTCATTTCTTTAATTTCAGTTTTTAATGTTTCATTTTTGTATCTAAGCATTAATTTTATACATTATCTTTTTTATTTAAATTAATTCCTTAATTATTATAGAATTATTTATTATTATATAACTATTTTGGCATTCATTTTAATAATTTCTTTGTCTTCATCGTCATTGCTTCTAGTTACTATATACAAGTCATTTAAAAAAGTCTTTATTCTTTAATGATATATGAATTTAACTAGATATAAATTTATACAATAAAATAACTTTTGTGTTAATTTCTAATACATTGTTAATTAAAATATTGTTATTTATAAAACTTTGTCTATTTCTAAAATCTTAATTAGGTCATAATGCCTGATATTATTTTCTATCTCTTTTTTTCTTCTTTCTCTCATTTCTGTCTATTGAAATTATATAATCATTTCATCTGATTATAATCATCCATGATTTTATAGCAGACAATAAATGGTGAGGGGATGGGGGGCATAGCAATGGTATTTATTTTGGAAGACAGGCTAAACAAATCTAGGGAGAAACAAAGTCATTTGAACACAATAGTAAAAAAACATATTTTGAGTAGTAATCAATTCACAGTAGTAAGAGGTAGGCATGAGTTCTACTGTGAATGTATATATGAGTGTGTGCATAGTATTTATTATCATTCATACATTAATAATAAAAATATATTTTAAGAATTATTTAAAATATTGCATATAATAATTTTAATGTTATATAAAATAATTTCAAAATTAATTATTTAAAAACTAATGACAATAATATATTGTTAGTATTTTGAAAATTATATCACACTTGATTAAAAAAATTGTTAATTTATATACACACATAATTTAACTAATTTAGAAAAATGAGCCTGGGGATTTTATTGCCTGCTATAAAAAAAAATATAAGTGTTTACAGAATTTGATGTTTTCTAGAAAATATTTATATTTAAAATATTTGAAGGAAATTAATGCAAGATTTTTGCCTAGATCCGTGAACACATTTTATATAAATGTCTTCAGAATTATTTAAAATAAAATATCATGAACTCCTCCCCTCTACAGAAACTACACAGATATGCTAATGGGATTACAAGCATAGCAATTGCTAACAGTTTTTTAAATGTAGTTTAAATATTCCAATCAGAATTAAAAGATATGCAGTCAACAACCAGAATAAATATTAGAACTCTAAGATAAGTAATCAAGGAATATTTATATTAATAACTACTAGCATATAATTAAACTTTATGTAAATTACATCTATACTGTGCAAAAAAGTTCCTAGTAATTTGATATACATATATAAACGTTAATATAAACTGTTTAAAACTTAAAAACTTTTGGATATGTAAATATATTTTAGTTATTAATTATTTATGCATTGTAAAGTGTTTTATCAATGGTACACATTTATGATTATTATTATTATTATTTAAATATGTTTATATACTGTTTAAATTTTGTTTTGATAATATAATGTCTTATCATCTCTATTCTTATTAAATTGCTATGTCAATTTATATAATTATTTGCATTATTAGATCCAGATGTTTACATCTAGAATGTGTATTAAATTTCACCTTTATTTAGAATCTTCTAAATATATTACTCTAATATACATCTGCATCTGCTAATGCAAACAGTCATTTTAAATAAGCATAGCAATCTAATAAGCACAAAAATGCTAAATGTATCTTCACGAGAATTTTGTTTACTAGGCAGTAAACCAAAAATTATAAATAACATTAGAAAAATATTATCATTATATATATATATATATATTGAACCATATTAAAATATATATGGTTCATGAGATTTAAAAGCTAAAAAAAGAGAAATTTAAAGATCTTTTTAAAAAAGGGCAATTTAATTTTCTTTTTTAATTAGTATAATTTATTTTTTAGATAATGTACAATGAAAGTTGTTTTTGTTTTCGTATTTATCTATTTAATTTAATTAAAGTTAAAATTGGAGGGAATAAAAAAGACATGCAGATTACTTATCCAGATAGACAAAAATTAAGAAATTCCAAATGTAAAAGAAAGACTATGCTAATTAAAGATGGCAGAAGTAATTTATAAAAAAGAAGACTTTGGAACTAAAAAGAAAAACAATTGTATAAGATTATCAAATTATACATTCTGATAACAATAATATGAGCAGAAGCTTCAAAACTGGATCTAGAGTATAAAAAGAAGAATACAATTTTGATCTGGGTTTTTTTTTGTCTTGTTCTTTCCACTGGAGGTTCCTGTGAGGGTGTTGGATAGTGAAATGCATCTGCCCAGGAATACTACTCACTTGCTGAATGAAGCCTTGTTGCAGACAGTGGCTTTCATAATGAAGAGATCACCCCAAAAACACTTTTGAGTACACCCTTAAAACATACCAGGAACAAGAAAATGTTGACAAAAGAAATCTGCTAACTTCCAATGACTTCAGGATCCCAAGAAATACATATATACTACAAGAATCTACACAAACTTACCAGTAAGCTAAGATTATTCATTCCTGATTTGTGACTAAATTGAATGTTTGCAAACTAACCTAAACTATAAGCTTATAATATACTACTGATAGAGACATTCCCTGATTTTTATAAACATTTTATTCATGAATTGCCTTCTAAAGAGAGAACTAAAAAAAATGAACAGTTTAATTATTTAACATTATTATCTGGATGAGCAGGTATATACTTTCCAATTTTATTTAATAATTTATTGTCTAAACATTTTAATTTGTTATAATAAAATATTTATCTTTAATATCAATTTTGCATTATGTGTTATTAATGTTAGCTTATTAGAACTTATTATATAGAATTATCTTTGCCAATATGCTTATTTAATTGTTAAGCCCCTGGAAAAGATTCATATAAAAGCTTTAAAATAACAAGAAAATGTAATTCTTGATCTTTTAATAATTTGCTTCATAAATGATGATGTGATGTGACATATCGGTGAATTCTTGTATAGAATTCTGGTGCCCTTTTCAACTAAATATAAAAATGATTCTGCTGGCAATTCAAATTATAATAATTATTGGGCCAGTTAATCAGGAAATATAACTTCGTTTTTGAAATTTCTAAACTCATATATGAACGGAAGAATCTTCTTTTTCATAGCTTCATTAACTTACACTTTCTAGTGTGTAAAATAAAGGCCTAAATCCAACTGTGAACATTAAAGAGATTGTGAATGGTACAATGGCTGCCCAACTCAAGGCTTCGACAATATAACCATATCTTGAGATAAATCATAATTGGAAAAAGAACCCTTGAAACCATTTTATACTAACTATAAAAATAAAAAAAATTACATGACTTATAGAAAAAAAACATGATCATGGTTGATATAGATGTTAAATCACAGTGTTGACTGGGTAGATAAATACTGGTGAGGTTAAAATCATAGCCCTGAGTCCTTATACACCAGTATGTAATATAAGACCATCCTTAAATGCCCATTAGTATTATAAGAGCAGTCATATATAGCATGACATTGCTTTTATAAGCTTGTATTTTCAAATATGTGATATGGGAAGCATACCAATAGTTCAAACAAGTTCTTAATTGATAAGTGCAATAAGAGAAAATATTTAAAATCTCTATCTGGAACATTCCCAATCCCAGGTCAATTGGTTTCAAGCTTTTGGCTCTCCTCAGTGAGGAGCTAGAATATTCAGACACTAGATCCAAAATATTAACTCAAAGTCTAGCACTTATTTAATATGTAATATTTAAGTAGAAACTCTGAAATTTTTGGACATGAAAATGCCTTTAACTCCAGCTATCTAACTTAAATAGCTTTATGGGTCTGAACCAAATTCAGATCTATCATATATTAATAGCCTTAGCATTGCCAAGGCCATAAAAGTAAAATTATAATAATCAGGTAAAGCAAGTCATAAATAGTCTGATGTCACTTTTATGAGCTTGTATTTACAAATATGTAATATGTCCAAAAATTTCAGAGTTTCTTCTTAAATGTTATATATTAAATAAGTGTCGGGCTTTGAGTTGATATTTTGGATCTAGTGTTTGAATATTCTAGCTCCTCACTGAGGTGAGCCAAAAGATTGAAACCAATTGGTCTGGGATGAGAATGTTCCAGATAGAGATTTTAAATTGTTTTCTCTTACCATACTTATCAATTAAGAACTTGTTTGAGCTATTGGTATGCTCCCTATATTACATATTTAAAAGTACAAGCTCATAAAAGTAATGTCACGCTATATATGACTTGCTTTATTGATTATTATAATTTTACCTTTAAGGTCTTGGTAATATTAAGGCTATTAATATATGGTAGACCTAAATTTAGTTCAGTCCCATATAGCTATTTAAGTTAGATAGCTGGAGTTAAAGACATTTTCATGCCCAAAAATTTCAGAGTTTCTACTTAAATGTTACATATTAACCCTTAAACCACTAATTATATTATTGGTTGTATGAGGTAAAAATCAAATCTTTTAATTGGCCAACTCACAAACTGAAGACAAAGCCTATTGTTAAAACATATTCGCCTATAATATTAAATTCAACTCAGATACATTTATAAAAAGTATATTACTAATTTTTCAGGTTATGAAAGAGAACGAAAGTTCTTTCAAAAATAAATTGCTATTTATTTATTATAAAATATATTCAATTTTGGCAAATATAAAGCGAATGTCTAAACAAAAAAGTGCTGACGCAAACGCTTTTTTTCAATTTTACGATATGGAAAAGTAAAGATTTCTTTTTGCTAAATCTTAAATATTTTTACTAAAATCTTCAATATTTTTCGAAAATAATTTTGTTTTTTTTAGTATTCTCTCTGAAAATCATTTGTAATTACTCAATATATACTTAATATTCTTTAAAATTATATTCAAAATGAAAATCTCAGCGTTTTTCTTTATTTTCTTTGATCAGGCAGTTTCTTTGTTCTTTCCAGCCAATCAGAATATCTTTTTCAGCTGAGAGTTGGCTGACAACCAATCACCGACAATGTTCTTTCTTTGCTTAGTTTTAAATGCGGTTTTTTTGATTTTTTACTTGTAAAATAATTCGGAAGAGGGCACCATCTTACAGAACTTTTAAAAACCTAATCAATAACTGTCAAACGAATATTCTAGCATAAGAACTAGCAGAGTTAGAGTGACATCAGATGTCGACGAGATGCCTTGTAAGAGGCAGTTGAAGAATTAAATAAGTGCTGGGCTTTAAGTTGATATTTTGGATCCAGGGTCTGAATATTCTAGCTTCTCACTGAGGTGAGCCAAAAGTTTGAAACCAATAGGTCTGGGGATAGGAATATTCCAGATAAAGATTTTTAAATGTTTTATCTTACTGCACTTATTAATTAAGAGCTTGTTTGAGCTACTGGTATGCTCCCTATATTATTCTTTAATTGTATTTGCTTTGTTTTATAATCATTTTTGATATAGTTTTATCACTATATCTTTTCACGTAATATTAACATCACCTATGTTCTTTATCATTTTTTACAATGCTTTTTTACAACACACTACTGGCAATTCTAAATAAGTAAGAGTTCTGAAGAAGGTTGCTGGGGCAATCAAAACTGTCAATAGTGGGTTGTTAAAAAACATTGTAAAAAGTAATAAAGAATATAGATGATGTCAAAACTGTTAATAGTGGGTTATTAAAAAGCATTGTAAAAAGTAATAAAGAATATAGATGATATTGATATTATACTTCTTATAGTTTTTTGATATATCCTTCCACATGCTTCTGTCCATTCTTGGATATAGATATTCTTTTACAGTATTTTAAAGTTAGGTTTGTAGAAATTGGATTCATTGCAATTTCTTTGAATTCTGATATTTTCTTAATTGCAGATTTCATTAGCTTGTTTAATATTTCTGGTATATATGGATTCTCTATAATTGTGTGGTGTTTTTGATTATACTTAAGATTTTTTAATGGTAACTGGTGAATAGCTATTTTTCATAAGAATTTGCTCTCTGCTGAGTTTTTTTTTCCAAGCCACTAGCTTCTAAATAAATTTATTTCTCTTTAAAAAAAATTTAAAAAAAAAAAAATTTAAAAACTTATTTCTCTTTATTTCATAGTGATAGTCAAATTTCACTTTCTGTCTTACTGTCAAGATTGGACATGTTATGGCATGTTCCTTCTATGTTTTAGGTGGTAGTGTTGAACAAAGACTGTTTTTGAAATACACGTATAATGGCAGATGGTTATCTGGAAATTTTATATTGGTGGATGATTGTGATATAATAGAAATTAAAACAAAAGTGCACTGATAAATACTTTTAAAAAACTTAAAAATTACAATAGCTTACTATTTCTTTTAGTTTTCGAATTTATATATATACCTGACTTTGTTATATTCATTAAAAGTGATTTATTTTAATGTTTATTAAAAAATATATATTACAGGAGTGAAACAAAAATCTAATAAAGTACTGAAAAATAATGAGAAAACTTTTTTTATTATTAAAATAAACTTGTGCAGCTTTTATTTGAAAATCACTTTGGAATTAAAGAATTAATTAGTTATATCAGTTCGTTTTATTTATGGCACTATTCTATAAATTTAAATGAATTATAAAGTTTTATATGTAGTAATATATAGCATAATTAAATATACATATAAAGAAGAATTAATTTATAAATCTTTTTTTTTTTTTAATTTCAGATGTAAACGTTTTATATTGTGAATGAAATTGATCAATATTGTGATGTCTGATACAATAAATTCTAAAACAAACACTATTTCATATTAAATTGTGATTTGCACAACAAAAGGCAAATGTTATAATGATGAAATTTTAATGTTTTTTTTTTAAGACTAAAGCTATTAATTTAGTTTCCTTTTCTGTTTATTTGCAACCTTAATAATGAATAAACCAGAAAAGTAAAACTGATTAACATAGTTGTGAAAAAAATTACAAAAATACAAAAACTGTAAAACTCTTTAATACATACTTATAAACGATAGCAAACTCTCTCTACAGTAGCGTCACCCAATGCAAGCCATAGTAATCAATGGATATAATAATATTACTATGGTTTGCACTAGGTGGCTCTACTGTATGGAGAGTTTGCTACTAGTTCAACAGTTTGTGTCAGCATAGGAAATAGTGATCGTGTGATATTTAGTGGTTTAATAAGCACTTATGTTGCTAAGTATGTCCATTGGCTGACATAGAGCACATACATATAAAACAATTCATTGCTTTTCTGAAAAGCAGGTTTTTAATCAATGCTATAAAAAATAATGATTTCCAATCAAAAAAGTGCTTTTTATAAACATAAATTTGTTACATTTTTAAAAGTTTTATATCAATTTTTTCCATACAAAACAGAAACAGAAGATAGCTTCAATAAAAATACAAATTTAAAGTTCTTGGTGTGATATGACTAAGACAACGATATGTGAAAATTTTTTAACCCAAGTTTGGTTATATTTTTATTTCACGCTTCAAAAATTTTCATTTTAGTTTTTACCACTCAACAAAGTATAGAGAGATATTTGTTAAGAGTAACAAGAAGAAAACAAAATACATAAGATGAAAAATCAAACAGTTGTTACTGACATCATTAAAAGAAATAAGAGACTAAAGTAGAGTTGAATTGAACATATTATCAGAGGAAGTGATAATAGATGGATAGGTAAAATCTTAAGCTTTTCAAAAACAGGTAGAAGGAAATCACAGGTGAGATGGATGAATGAATTAAGAAAGTGTGTTGATGTGATGTGGGGAAAAGAGGCTAGAAATTGGAGAAACATGATTAAACTTGAAACATTCATCCTGCAGTGGATAAATCATATTTACAATTGATGATAATAATGATAATATCATATACATTAATTTAATATGCACTTTTACATTTGGATCTTTGATTTAATACTATACTTTTTCTGTTAATTTTTATCATGTTAAAATAGCAAGTTCTAACTCAAAACAAATAGAAGTATGACTTATATTTCTAGTTGTTTTCAAAATATTTGAAATATGGCAAGTGGATGAGACAAGTTTATATGCAAAATGTGACTCTTTTTTTACATTAGAGTGAATATATTGTAATGAGTTCTACCCCTTCTCTATATTTTTACTAAGTTCATCTTATTCCACCTTGATTTAAACAGTTTTTATATGACATATTATTAAATGGTATTAATGGTTAATATACAAATGAAATATTAATTTTGTTGAGATACAATTTGTAGCAGCCATAGCCTGGAGACAAGTTATTTTAAACCTTAATCTCCCAACAATAAGAAAAGACAAAATAAAAGACATCATTATATAAATAAGTGAATACTCAGCTTTAGTTTCTATTAAACATTGATTAATATTTCCCCAAGCAATATATTTATGGATGTTGGTGTTTCCTGACTCCAATTGCCAATGTTATGCATGCATAAGAATTTTATTGCCAGGATTTAATAAGAGTAATAACACTGTATTACTTAATGCCTGGCGACTAGCTAGATCATCAAGGGTGGGTAGTCCTGAAACTGACTGAGATATGTTACTTTGGGGGTAGTATACATAAAATTTGTTTAATACATAAAACATATACACATATCAATTAAACTGATAACAATGAGATGATAAAAATAAATAAAGAAGAACAAAAAAATTAATAGTGCTCAATCCTTTACTGCGAGTAGATGCATAAATATATTTTTTATACCAGATCAAATTATTATTAATTATACAAATTAAACATTCTCTCTTTACACTTAGATATTGCTATGTCTAGCTGATTTAAGAGAGTACTTCACATGAGTACAAATCAATACTAACAATTAATATTTAAGTAATTCTTTTTTTACAATCCTTAATAGTGTTTAATTATTTACATATATATAATCAATAACATAATAAGGGTGGAAAGGATACATACCACCTTTAAGTGTCCTAGCTGACTGTTCTCACATTTAGAGATCAGTTCTCTGCACTTGAAGTCACTGTGCCATGGAAGACCATCTGCTCCAACAAGTTCCAAGGATTAAATGAAGTCTTGTTTATTCAATTAGTACTGAGGCATTTATTGTTTTAAAATCCCTTTAATTGATTGGTTAATCCTCTGTCCATATGCTCAGGTGATTCTTCATTTCAATACATCATATATGAATTTACATTGTTATCTTTCTGACTTTAATTAATGAGTTACTTTTATAGTTTGTCATTTATCTTAGAAAGGGAATCTAACTCAAATTCCTTTAATTGTTTCATTTCATTAAAGACTTATTCTACTCTCATTAATTAGACTATTATTCATTTTAGAAAATAATCTTTTTCTAATCTAAAAGTTATAACTTTTATTTTCTATTATAAAAGAATCATTCTCTTAAAATTCTTTAATTTATTTAACTTATAACTTTTTCTCTCTATAAGTTTATACATATAAAGTATGTGCATTTAAGCAAACACATACATATCATTACTTTTCCTAAGTTCAGAGGTGACATTTTAATTTCTGAACTTAATACGAGTTATTAAAAAATGTGGGTTTTTTAACTTTCTTTTAGCAAGCTGTTGTGAATTATGTTTCAACTCACTAGGTGCATTCTCTAGATATGTAGTTGTTTGAAAAATCACAATAATTATTTTTATTTTTCCTCAGGTCTATTCTAATATCTGACCACCAGACATGATTAAGCACTAGAGCTTTTGCTCTGCCAATGTCTCACTGACTATTATGCAGCCACTTTACTATGTGCTACCTACCCTTGATTGGAATCACTGTACAATCATCTTTCATAATGCAAACTTTGCATACTGACAGTTGTTTCCAGATGTTCCATAGTTCTTTGTGAAGAAAACTGGGATGTTGCTTTTGTCAGCCTTCTCAAATCTGCTTCATAATCCATTGGTAACCATTGTCTTCAGCTGTCCAATGAGCTACAATTTTATGTTTTACTCTTGATTCCATTATATCTTTGTAATTCATTTCCTTGTGTTTCTGATCATCATGGACCTTCTCTGACCTGATTTTGTTAATTACTGACTGCTGTAAAGGTTTTTATTCTTTGAGTATATCTATTTTACCCAAATTCATCTTAACTCCCTCATAAAGTTTTTTCTCTTGGGGCTATTAATTTTTTTAGTAATTGTTATTTTTTACTTCCAATTCGCTGAACCACTCTCATCCTAATATGGGGTTTATAAGGGCATGTACTACATATAGTGGTAGTACATTAATTTTTCCCTGACTTTCACATATCAGCACTTCAACTATGCCCTTTATTCTAATGGCATTACCATTCATATCTAATGCTTTTAGGTCCGTTTTTTGAATAATGGGTCTTTTTCTACACTTGGAAATAATAGTATACCAATTGTGAACTGATATCAATGATATTTTGCTGCCACTGTCAACCTTCATGGCAATAGGCTGATCATATATGTTAATTTTAATCATTATTTTATCATTCTCTGTTGTTGCCATCTTTTTAATATTAGTCAAGTGCTTTTCTTGATCCTTTATTATGTGATTACTATTATTAGTATTATTTTTGTCTATGCTGAACTCTTTTTGCACATTTTTTCCATGTGTCCTTTTTTTACAATTATTACAGTTTTCTCATTTTTAAAAACAATCACTAGCTTCATGGCCCTTTTCTCCACAGCAAAAACATATAAATGGGTTTTTGCTGTTAGCACTACTTTCATTACTCTTTTACAATTCTTTGCTTATGGTTTTACAAATGTCTGTTTTTGGTTTGCTTTTACTTTTGAACTCAGCAAAATGTTTGAGATTGCTCAAGCACAAGTTCATAAACTATCCCACATTTTATAGCCTCTATATAATTTAAATTGCTTATAACCAACAGTTGTTGCCATAAATTGTTATTGCACATATCAGTAAGCAATTGTTCCAAGAGGGTTTCATCTAGGAAAGACTCATAGATGAAATTCTTTCCTAAATTATGTAGAGTACTGTCATAATCTTTTATACTTTCCTCCCAACCTTGGTTTCTGGTTTGGAATTTCAATCTAGCTACATGCCTCAAGGGTTGAGGGTTAAAATGATTTGCTAAATGCTCTTTAACATGATCTTATGTATATTCTTCCATGGAAGTGGTTCAGTGAATCTGTTGGCCATCTCAATAACTTCTTTACCTACAAAGCACAATAATGAAGCAGTCTTATACTTCACATCTTTAACTTTATTGATAAATAAGTATTTCTCCACATGTTGAATGTACAAGCGCCAACCACTTGCCTCACTGACATCAAATTCCCTGATTGCTACTTGCATTGCTTTTACTTTTACCCAATTTACCCATTATTTTCTTAGTGGTCTGAATTATGATTGTGACTGCACCAATTGCTATGACTATCTGATTTAAAAGTGTACTTCTCCCGAGTATCAATAATGACTAACAGTTAATATTTAAGTAATTCTTTCCTTGCTATCCTAAATAGCATTTAATTATTTACATATATATAATCATTAACAGGCTTCAGAAAGGAGTTTGCTATTAACTGAAAGGAGACCCTTTGATTCCTCTTGGAGGCCTTAAAGGAACCGAGCAGGGGAACTGAGCAGGGCAAATTCCTAATGTCCACTCCATACGTTCTTGTCGTTGCAGCTGTTATTACTATATGTTTATTCATATAGTATACGAACATGGATGGGCTGCTCACCAACACGCATTAGCCAGCGTGGTGAGTTTATTGGCTTTTTACCTCTGAGTTTAAGATCAAGAAACACCATGGTCTTTCTTCTCAGTGCCTGATAAGGCAGAATGAATGTTTGTGGAAATGATAAAGATTTTTCCCAATTATACAATTATGACAGACAAAAATAAAGCATGGCCCTTAATCCCAGGAGGCTGTAAAGTCACCAACCAAGGCAGCGGTTGGTGGCCGAAGGCGGAGGGTGCTAAGAATATCCTGGAGGTGGACCTGGGCTGCCATTTGATGATGACTTTTTATTTAGGTACTTACAACTGCAGATCACTTTCAAGTGAAGGAAGATTGCAAGAATTAGAAGAAGAACTCTCTTATATTAAATGGGATATTATTGGACTTTGTGAAGTTAGAAGAAAAGGTGAAGAGACAATTGATTTAAAAAGTGGACATATGCTCTATTATAAAGGCACAAATATTGGAAATACAAGTGGAGTAGGATTCATTATAAATAAAAAGTGGAAGAACAATATTGTGGAGATTGATGGTGTATCAGACAGAGTGGCAAGATTAGTTATACAACTTAATAGCAGATATCAAATGCAGATAATTCAGGTTTATGCCCCAACAAGTTCTCACAGTGATGAAGTAGTAGAAGATTTTTATATGGATGTACAAAAGGCTTTTGATCAGAGTAAACCACATTTTAAAATTGTTATGGGAGATTTTAATGCTAGAATTGGTAAACAAATGAAAGATGAAAGTGTTGTAGGTAATTTTGGTTATGGTAATAGAAATGAGAGAGGACATAGACTTGTGGAGTTTGCAGAGAAGGAAAAACTTTATATTAGGAAATGGACATGGAAGCATCCAAATGAAGGTACAGCAGAATTGGATTATATTTTGACTAACAGGAAATACATATTTCAAGATTGTAATGTTCTTAATAAATTTAACACAGGAAGTGATCATCGATTAGTAAGGGGTAAGATACATGTTAATGTAAAACTAGAGAGACAAAAATTATTAAGAAAAACTATATTTACAGTTGATATTCCTAATCTTCAGAAACATTCTAATGAATTTAAATTAGAACTTACAAATCGGTTTCAAGTATTAGTAGATTTTGAACATGATTCAGATTTGAATGAAATTAATATGAAAATAACTGATACACTTTTAAAAACTGCAACAAAGATAGCTGGTAGAAAAAAGCAGCAATTGACTAATAAAATTTCTACTGAGACTAGAGAACTTATGAAGAAAAGAAGGAATATGAAGATATGCAAGAATGATGCATTAAAAAGAATTGAATATCTCGAATTTTGTAAAATGGTGCGGAAAAGAATTGAAAATGATATAAGAAAGTATAACTGTGAACTAGCAAGAAAAGCTGTAGAAGAAAATAAAAGTCTTAAGAATGTAAAACAACATTTTGGTATTGGTAGGAAATTTATATCTGCAATAAGGAAAAAAGATGGAATTATTACTAAAAAGAGGGATGACATTATGAAATTGGTAGAAGATTTTTATCAAGAATTATATAGTAATAAAGAACAAGTACCTCCTATATCTATTACATCTTCCGAATTGCCCAGAATTTTAAATGAAGAAGTGAGAAATGCAATTAAATGTATGAAAAAAGGAAAGGCTCCAGGTAATGATGGAATTATAATTGATATATTAAAAGAAGCAGGTGAAGAAACAGAAAAAATATTAGCAAAGTTATATACCAAATGTCTAAATGATAAAGATGTACCGGATGATTGGAAGAATGCAGTAATAATATTAATATTTAAAAAAGGTGATAAAGAAGATATTAGAAATTACAGACCTATCAGCCTTTTATCAGTTTTATATAAAATTTTTACCAAGATAATTACAACTCGTCTACAGAGAACCTTGGATTTTCACCAACCAAGAGAACAAGCTGGATTTAAAAGTGGTTTTAGTACAGTAGATCATATTCAAGTATTGAGAGAAGTTATAGAAAGGACAAATGAATATGAGTTGTCATTATGTTTTGGATTTGTAGATTATGAAAAGGCATTTGATTCTATAAACATTTCTTCAGTGATTAAAGCATTGGATCATCAAGGTATAGATCCAGGATATTGTCATATTTTAAAGAATATTTATAAAAATGCAACAGCAACAATTAGATTACATAATGATACTGGGAAAGTCAACATTGAGAAAGGTGTAAGACAAGGTGACTCCATATCTCCAAAACTTTTTACAGCAGTGCTGCAAGAAGTGTTTTGTGGATTAAAATGGGAAAC
Organism: Epiperipatus broadwayi; assembly: GCA_028023455.1. Taxonomy (NCBI): domain Eukaryota; kingdom Metazoa; phylum Onychophora; class Udeonychophora; order Euonychophora; family Peripatidae; genus Epiperipatus; species Epiperipatus broadwayi. The sequence goes on along the minus strand of JAQFVV010007063.1, from coordinate 113,699 downwards.
TAAAGGAGTGAAAGTAAATGGAGATTATTTAAGTCATTTAGATTTCACAGATGATGTAGTTGTTTTTGCAAATAATGCTTCCGAGCTGCAGGAAATGTTGCAGGAGTTATCAGATGAAAGTAGGAAAGTAGGACTAAAGATAAATGTTAAAAAGACTAAAGTAATGTTTAATCGATTTGCTCAAAATATGAAAATAAAGATTGATTATGATGAATTAGACGAAGTTAAGAGTTACAAATACCTTGGTCAGATTATTAATACAGATGGAAACATAATAGAGGAAATTAATCATAGAATTAAACTTGGTTGGAGTGCTTTTGGTAGAAATAACTTGATATTAAAAGGAAATATGCCTATGTGTTTGAAAAGAAAGTTTTTTAACAAATGTGTTTTACCAGTTCTTACTTATGGATCTGAGACTTGGACACTTAATAGAAGATCAATGCAGAGACTTCAGACCACTCAAAGAAGTATGGAGAGATGTATGTTGGGAGTAACAAGAAGAGATCGAAAACGCAATGTATGGGTAAGAGAACAAACAGGTGTTACTGACCTCATTGAAAAAATTAAAAGATTGAAGTGGAGTTGGGCTGGACATATTGCTAGAAGAGATGATAATAGATGGACAATTGAAATTTTAAACTGGATTCCAAGAGATTCTAAAAGACCCAGAAGGAGACCACATGTAAGATGGATGGATGAAATAAGAAAATGTGTAGGAGTGATGTGGAGAAGAGAAGCTAAAGATCGGAGAAGATGGATTAAACTTGGAGAGACCTTCATCCTGCAGTGGATTGATAATGGTTGATAATGATGATGATGATGATGAATCATTAACATAATAAGACCCAAAGGGATATACAAATAATAATTATGATCAATATGACCTTTAATTCTTTAACCGCCTCTTACGAGGCATCTCGTCGACATCTGACGTCACTCTAATTCTGCTAGTTTTAATGCTAGAATATTCATTTGACAGGTATTGATTAGGTTTTTAAAAGTTCTGTAAGATGGTGCCCTCTTCCGAATTATTTTACAAGTAAAAAATCAAAAAAAATGCATTTAAAACTAAACAAAGAAAGAAGTTTGTCAGTGATTGGCTGTCAGCCGGGTCTCAGCCGAAAAAGACATTCTGATTGGCTGGAAAGAACAAAGAAACTGCCTGATCAAAGAAAATAAAGAAAAACACTGAGATTTTCATTTCGAATGCAATTTAAGTATTAAAAAAATATAATTTGAGAAATTAAAATAGTTTTTTAATAAAATATACTAAAAAAACAAAATTATTTTCGAAAAATATTGAAGATTTTAGTAAAAATATTTCAGATTTAGCAAAAAGAAATCTTTACTTTTCCATAACGTAAAATTGAAAAAAAGTGTTTGCGTTGGCACTTTTTTGTTTAGACATTCGCTTTAAGTTTGCCGAAATTGAATATATTTTATAATAAATAAATAGCAATTTATTTTTGAAAGAACTTTCGTTCTCTTTCATAACCTGAAAAATTAGTAATATACTTTTTATAAACGTATCTGAGTTGAATTTAATATTATAGGCGAATATGTTTTAACAATAGGCTTTGTCTTCAGTTTGTGAGTTGGCCAATTAAAAGATTTGATTTTTACCTCATACAACCAATAATATAATTAGCGGTTAAAAGGTTAAGTGTCCTAACTGACTGTGCTCATGTTCAGAAGTTAGCTCTTTGCACTTGAAGTCACTGTACCATGGGAGACAATCTGCTCCAACATATATGTCCTTGTGCACAGATGAAACTCAAAAGATTAAATGAAGTCTTGATCACGCAATTAGTACTGAAGTATTTCATTGTTTTAAAATTCCTGCAATTGATTGGTTAGTCCTCTGTCCATCAACTCAGGTGATTTTTTATTTCAATGTTCCAAACAAGAATTTACATCATTATCTTCCTGACTTTAATTAATGAGTTATTTTTATAGTTTGTCATTTATCTTAAATAGGGAATCTATTCTTTAATTGTTTCATTTCATTAATGACTTATTTTACTCCCATTAATTAGACTATTATTCATTTTAGAAAACAAACTTTTTCTAATCTAAAAGTTATAACTTTTATTTTCTATTTTAAAAGAATCAGTCTTTTAAAATTCTTTAATTTATTTAACTTATAATTTTTTCTCTCTAAAAGTTTATACATATATATGTATGTGCATTTAAGCATACACATACATATCAGATATATAAAATTTAACAGATGCATAAATATATATTTTAAACAGATCAAATTATTATTAATTATACAAATTAAGGTAGATATATAAACTTTAACAGAACTAATTACAGGTTGTGATGTAAGATTAATAAGATGCACACATTTATATTTAAATTAAAAATAGGTTGTTACCTTTTGATTCCCAAGGAGGTTAGATTGTCCATATACAGGAATAAAGTAAGCTTACTCAATAAGTTGGGATCCATAAAGAGTGTCCATCAAGAAAGTATCTTTATAATTTCTGAGGAAATGACAGCATGTCCAAATGATTGATATAAAGAAGGTGTATGGAGCGGATTTCTAAAGTTTGAATCATCATGGGACTATGGAGCAGCTTTGATTTACTTTGAGGGGTCATGGGAGTGAAAACCCAGCACATTTATAGTTTCACCCCAACTTAATCATGTCAGCTAACATATATATTTTTCTTTCAATCTCATAGGTCCAAAAATTAATGACACTTATAATAACCACTTAAAGTTCTATTTAATATCAAATATGAATCAGAAGCAAAAGATCCCTCTTTATTCTCATTTGGCTATTTATATCCTTTTTTGATTTTTCTCAAAGCTTCCTTTTGTCCTCAAGCTTTAATTCCCACCATTCTTCCAAATGTTCTACATTTTAAACTTTATCCTACACTATCTCATCAGTCTTGGACATTATGATGTTAGATCTGCATCCCTTTGTCTTTAGCTTTTTCTTTTACAAAAGAAAAGCTTTTAGCATGTTTTTTTCAGATTTACAATTTCATTAAACATTTTAAAGAACATAACTTTAAATAAAATTTGCATTAACAGTATTCCATATACAAGAACAAAAGCTGTTTCATTCTACATTTTCTTATCTTCTTAAAACAAAATTAGATACAATAAAGTTTATACAATATATATATTCTAGAATATTCTTTTACATGCTATATTTATTTTTTTGTTAATATATACATGCACATACTTCATTAAAACAAATTGAGCACAATACCCCCCTCTTAAGATTCCTTTGATTAATTCATATATATTTTGATATATACATTAAAAGGTAACTACATATGCTCAATTAATTAGAGTCTCTTTTGATGAAACAGGGTTCAAACCTGGCCCCTGTTACAATATAATCACTGGTCAAATTAATATATTTAAATATATAAATAAATGATATATTGCTTAGGAATTTATAAGAACTGTACCCCAATCCATGGACCTTAAGGTCCACAATCTGATAGTCTACCATTGTATTAACCCACAAACAACCCACCAATAGAAGTGACAGAGCTTTTCACAAGCTATGGACATTGATCTTTAAAGTCTGTGCACTAAATCACAAAGGGCCCACTATCAGAAATATCAGACTTGGAGTACAGTCCATGAACCTTTAACTCCAGACACTGTCATTTTACCACTGCACCAAACCATGAAGTATCCATTGCTAGAAGTTACAGAGCTGGGGAAACTCTACAGACTTTGAACTCCAGAATCTGCCACTATACCACTGCACTGAACCACAAATGACATCTCATCAGAAGAGACAGAGCTAGGGAAACTCTATGGACTTTGATCTTGAGAATATGCCATTCTACCACTGCATCAAAATAAGCAAACCAGAGTAACATCTAAAAAATTTATCAAAAACATATAAAATGTTGTGATTATTTCTTTTGGAGTTTGAAGTCTAAATGACTTGATCATAGTTTACAATGAGAAGATTTGAGTTTACAAATAGCACACATTATGGTAAATTGTTTATTAACTCTAACTTTAATAATGATAATGATGATGATGATGATGATGATAATAATAATAATAATAATAATAATAATAATAATAATAAACAATACATTACTTTTAAAATTAATACGATTCCTGAATTTATTTTTATGTTCTTTGTATAAAAAAGGAAAGTACCTAGTATTCTAATTTTTTTAAATGGTAAACAGTATTTTTTGGCTAAGGATCGTTGTTTTATAATTTCCACACTAGTCACAAAAATGTTAATACTTAGCTACAATAAATTACAATGTCAAACTGCATGTGTATACTTAATACATTTAAGTCATTTGCATAGTGCAAAAGATCTTAATATTCTAAGATATTTCCTCAACAAATAGCATCTAATATGGAAAAATAATGGTCCTAAGACAATGCCACATATTCTTTCTATTTCAGTCACACTATAGAAAGAATTTATTTAATTTGAAATAAACAAAGATTTCTCTAATAAAAGATTTCTGGTTTAACTTTATTTCTAGTATAAAGTTTGAAAGTTTTTTTTTACTTTCACTAGTTGTGTCTTTAGTAAAGATACATCAAAACATTTTCTGCTTTATGGAAACTATGCAAAGACAAATCATACTTGTTTTTGTTATTGTTGTTGTTAAAAAATTAGAACAATGATTCTTCCATATGCATGTCATTGGTTACACATATTTGTCTGGAACTCAAAATTTACAGTAGTAGTGATCCCTAGATAGGATGCATTAAAATAAATTCAGCTTTCATTTAAGAAAAATTGTAATTCAAACATTTTATATTGATCTTGCTGACAAGTGTGAATTTCGGAATATTTGTTAGTTATATTACATACACCCAGGATTGGATGCTAGTATCTTCCTATTCATCAAGCATAATTAGCTTTTGATTGTTTAAATATATACAAGTTTTGTATTTTTATTGTGCTACAATATTAGGATATATATATATGAGCAGGAGATATAAAAAATATTAAATGTGAAACACCATACACGTATTAGAAAAATAAAGGAGGATATGATTTTGATATTCTGAATGATCTGATCGTAAAGCAACTAGTATATTTACTAGCAATTGCATTAAAACCTTCGATACAAGAAATTGTGAATAAAATATTACACATCTTTTGTTTATTGTTATAAATATATAAAGCAAAAACATCTGCCTACATGCCATTTGCTCATGAGTCTATATATATTTTCGAAAACGTATCATGTCTTCATTATTTCACTTTCTGAAAAAAAGGTTTCAATAAAAAAAATCCCTATGTGTATAATGTTTATATTACTACTTTCCTATTCTTCTTAATTCTATTTCTATAAAAAATTATTGATAACCTGCAAAGGATAAAGTATCTAAGTGACATTAAAGTCAAAAATTCTAGTTACTGTCTTTGCCTGAAAAAGTTAATAGCAGTTATTTGCATGTGATATTTTGAATACTGCCGAATCTTTGTCATCGTTCTATGAAGATTAACTGAAGACGCATTCTTGGATAGGCTATTTATTAAAAAGGCTACTTTGCTATTATTTTTTGTCTACTTTATATATAAATCACTTGCATTAAATAAATAAGAATGAAATCTCTCAGGAAGCTTGGAATTAAGCCATATATAAATTGTAGCTTTGTTTATATCTGGGATATAATGGATTTTTACTTTTGTTTACCAACTTGCTAGATCTGCTAATCCATCTAACGATGCTAATACAGAGATTATTTTGCACTGACGTAACCATCTAGTAAGCACAAGAATACTGAAAAATGGTTAAACTAATAAAAAAATTAATTCACAAAATAAGTAATGTTATATATTATCTCTGCTTTATTTTTTTTATTAAAATGTTTTGCTTATTAAATCATAAAATAAGTAATGTTTTTGCAATATATATTATCTCTGCTTAATTTTTATTTTTGATTAAAATATTTTGCTTTTAATTCTTTTTTCCTTTTTGTTTTCTTTAACTTTGCCGTCTTAATAAATCTAATTTTCTAGAATCCAATTGTTCTTTTAAAAGCAGATGTAAAGGTCACTTCAACTATGATAGGCTCATTTGTTTTGATTAATAAATACATTGTAAGTTGAACTTTTCCACATTTTGATTTCTTCTCTTTACCCTCCAGCTACAAATCTTATGATTGATAAAGTCCCATGGCTGTCAAAAAAATGTATACTTTAGACATTTATAAAAACAAGACTTTTTAAAATGTCTTTATTTAAGATTAAAAAATGTACATCTCCTTCATTCCATTCAGACTAATCAATTTTTTTTAAAGAAATTATTCCATAAAAAATTATTTTAAAATGCTTTTATTATTATTTTAATTTCAAATGAAATATCTTAACGAGAAAAAAAAAGACATTGATCCGTATGTCAATCAGTAGTCAACGATTTCATAGCAAAAACATTTCAGACAATTATTTGTTTAACCAAATTGATTTTTATTCAAATTAGTCTTATAAAAAAATACTTTTAAGCTGCATATTTTCATTTTGAGATCTCTACTTTGTAACGAATATTGAAGATGAAGTTACAACAGTTTTAAGACACAAGAATAGTAGTCACGTGTTTAATTCTATATCCTGTACTTGGTCAAGTAATTTTTGTCGTCATTACGTTTTAGCCAGATTACTTGGTATACGTTTTAAATCATCTTTTTATATATCATTAGTTTTTGGATCTTTCTTCTTCAATTTTTTTAAAAATTAAATCTCTTTTTTTCATCAAAAAGTTATTTGTAAAATTCATTTCATACGAGGTTCTGCCTGGAAGACCGCTCTCAAATCTTTTCCCAAAGTGATTTTCATGATCTTACGCACAGACTATCGGTCAGATATTTGTGTATCTGTAAATGATTAAATGCATGTTACATGCATAAGATTTCAAAATGAATGATTAAAGGCTGATTGATGACAGTAGTCTTTGTAGACAGACTGAATGAATATATAAGTGCTCTGTATAATGTTGTAGCTAATTTTGATAATCTTTTTCTCTTTGAGATGTGTCTAATTCTAAACTGCTGCTAACAATTCTTTGGAGTACAGTTGGTTTTTCTTTGCACTATTTTAAATCTTTCCATTTTAATTTTCACAGAGGTAAAACTCTCTATACAGTAGCGCCACTCAGTGCAAGCCAGAATAATAAATGGATGCAGGAAAGTTTGTGCATAAAATCCCTATCTAGTTCCTACTCATTCATTGATTACTCTGGCTTGCACTGAGTGGTGCTACTATATACAGATTTTGTCTTTGTATAAACAGCTTGGGTAAGCATAAAGAATGGTTATCACGTGATGCATTTTAATTTTGATTAGTTTTCTAAAGATGTTATTTTAAATTCAGTTTCATTTGATGCTACTTATGTTTTACTTTGAACACATGGCCACTGCAGCTTTTTACAATCTCCCTCATATTTCTGATTATGATCAGTGTCATTGTGGAATTTATTATAACTTACATTTCTCCAGATATTCTTAACTGTTTCTACTTCTTCACTGACTTTTTTAAACATTAGTCAATCTTGCAATGTCTGACTATATATATTGTAACAGTTTACATTTTGATTTACACTTTATACCCTGCACTATAAAGTGTTAGTTAATCAAAGTATTTAAACAGAATAGTCTATTCTAGTAGGAACTCTGATATTTCAAGAACATAGTTATATTTCCTAATTAACTGACCTAATGTTTTATTATGAGTTTCATTGCTGGTGAAATCAGTTTTTTATTTATTTAAAAGGACACTAAGTGCTGTAGACCCATTAATATCTGACACATCACATTGTCAATTTGAAACAAATAACTAAAATAAGATAATGATTTTGTTTTATTGTCACTTAAATCTTTTATATAAAATTTCCCTGGACCTAACTATTAAACAAGCATATTGGCAAAGATAATTTATACATTTTTTAAAACAATCTTTTTAATAATAAAATCTAATAAGCTAAAATTAAGAATGTGCAATGAAAAGTTGATATTAAAGATAAATATTTTATTACAACAAATTAAACTATTTAACTGATAAATTATTAATAAATTGGAAAGAACATACCCATGCTTATCCAGATAATACTAATCAAATAATTCAACAGTTAATATTTCACTTCTTTTAAGTTCCTTCTAGAAAGCAATCCATGAATAAAAAGTTTTTATTGGTATTTGGAATTCATAGTTTATAGTTAAATTTAGTTTGCAAACATTTAATTAGATACAAGTAGGGTTTGGATAAGAGCTTACCAGTCAGTTCTGTGGACTTATGTAAATCATTGTTTATATCATGCATATTTTTTCATGGGATGAAAGAGCTCATTATTAGTTTATTCCACTGACATTTTCACATTCCTGATCTATTTTAAAGCTAGACTCAAAAGCTTTTTGGAGTGATCTCTTTATGTGCCAAAAGAAGGTGTCCACAAATACTTCGGTTTCCACTTCTGTATGATGAATTAGTTCAGTAGATGAGTAATCCTGGATAGAGACAATTTTCTCTATTCAGCACCTCCAGAAATAGCCAACCAAAAAGAACAGACAAGATAATACTATCCTGCTTCAACTTATTTGTTTTTATACTCTTGACCAGTTTTGATATTTTTGTGCATATATTTTTACCTTTTGATTTATTCCAATAACATTACATGATCACTATTTCTTATGCTTACTCTTAACTGTTATTAAAACAGGCAAAACTCTCTATACATATTGCCACTCAGTGCAAGCCAGAGTAATTAATGGATACCAAAAGACATGTGCATAGAATCACCATCTAGTGCCTACTCATCCAATATCCCCAGACTATTTTCTGGCTTGTGGCCTTATGCACAAGCCTTCTGGGATCCAATGATTACTCTGGCTTGCACTGAGTGGCAATACATATAGAGAATTTTGCTGTAGTTGTTACATAACAGAATAGCATTGATATACAACACATTTAAGGTTCCAGTGAATCTAAATTATGAGTTACAAAATGTGTATTTTTAATGCTTGATAGAAAATGGAACTAGCATTAAATTTTGTTAATCTGCTATTAAAACCTTTGAAATAATTCAAACAGTGTATGACAGTAAAGCCACAAGTTGAATAAATGTTTTTAAAGTTTTGCAAGTAGGAAACTATTGAAGCTGATTTACAAAGTACACAATATATTGTAACATTTTATAAAAATTCATGATCCAAATGCACTAACACCTTCAAAAATTTGTGGCAAATAACTGAACTATGTTGGCCAAAAACACATTGATTTAGAAATATTATTGAAGCCTGATGCAAGAAAATGGGTTACCTTTTTACTAAAACAAATAGCATTGTTAGCTGAGAGGTCAGCATAGCCACATTGCAAGCAAGCAGTTGGTTGCAGACAGTTGTTGAGGGTTCACCTCTCAGCCAATGCTATGACATATGGAAAAAAAAAGCAAATCAAAAATTCATTTTCCAAGCTTCTTGATTTACACTATTTTTAGGATTGTATAATTCTCAACAATTTAATAGATCAGCTACACAGTTCTTTTAATGCTTTGAATACAATTTATAATGGCTCTGGTTGATCAGTTTATAAAATTTAACTATCAATTAGGTTCATGAGAAAAATTTGAGCCATTTTTATAACTTTGGATAAATGATAGCTTGAGAATGTGAAATATTTTAATATTTATAAATTTGATGTTATTGTGGCCATAGCTGAAATATAGGATATTTTATCAGAAAAATAGAACTAATGCAAAAAAATTACTTAAATTGCTCCACATGGTTATCCAATGCTCTAATGGCAGATTCTGGAGTTTAAGGTTTATGGATAGTAGCCTAGATCTGTCATGTCTGTGCTCAAACTACTCATGAACTCTCAAGCAAACAAGCTCTTTGATTTTTATTTTTATTTTTATTTGTATATAGGCTGTTAGTTTTTTATTTTATTGTATGGAAGTGGAACATTGAGTTCCTATCTATATAGATGAAATCCATGTGAATGTTTGTTTATATAACATGGGTTTTCTCTATTGTCTGTTTGGTGAATGTATGTTTCTCTATAAGACTGTCATGTGTCAAATTTACAACCAATTGAAAAAAACTATTACATTTATGCAAAAGAAATAATTCCACCATTAATAAAATATGTTTGGAAAAAAATAAGTACATGAGCTTTTCACTGCAGAGGTTTCGGGTTTAAACCATGAAGGAAATGTGATTAAAGAAAATAAATTCATGTTTGAAATGTAATATTTAGTGAGAAAAAAATGATGCTACCATATTTACATTTAGTTTTGGTTAGGATATAATTGAAGTTGAAACAATGACCTTTTAGGCTTGTATACTATTCTCACATTTATTTACATAATATTAAAATCTTACACTAAATCTTAAAAAAAAATTGTTAAAGCAGCCAATTAAAAAAAAACTCAGCCTATTGTGACCGGGTACATCAGGTTAATATATAAATGCAAAGGCAAATTCAATTCAAAAGTTCTCTGTAAAATTCCAAAAATGTTTTGACAAAATGACAATCATGTCAAGTGTTGGTTTCCTAGTGGTTAGCATAACTGCCTTCCAAGCAGTTGGACTGGGTTCGCCTCCTGGTCAACGCTTTGACATATAAAAAAAAAAGTTAAATCATTTTATTCTTCATATTGTTGAATAAGATGCCAGTGAATCTACTATTATGGAAGCATATATTCAATGTGATTAGGAATGTACATTGAAAAAACAATAACAGATTTCGAAAAAAGAATTTTTTTATAGATTTTATCATAAAGGTAGAATCCAATTACATTATAAAAATTATCTCAGACAAACTAAATACACTATTGACTGCTTTTATTGGGAACATGTGACTTATGGTAGAGTATTTTGAAACAATATAAATATATAAAGTGTTGATGTCTTTTAATAAAAAAAATTTATGGCAGAAATTAAAAAATGGATTTGCAAGATCTCAAATAAATAAACTAAAAGCTTATCAATTGGTAAACATGGAAATATTTGTGTTAATAATTATTTTCAGTGGTTTTTTAATTTGAAATTACAATGGTCTATTTTTTACAAATGGCTGCTAATGATATATATATATATATGTGTGTGTGTACAACTATAACATAAAAATAATGTAGCTTAATGTATATAAAAATGTATGTGGCTTTATTGTTCAGGAGGTTACAAGAAATTTGAGCACCAGATCTGCAAGTTACAAAATTAATCCTAGAATCTCTTGATCCCATGTTTCATGTCTACCTATTGTACCAATCCATGCAGCACAATGCATATATAATTAATGGAAGTTTTAGAAATAAATCAGGATTAGAATAAATCTACTCTATCCTTCATTCTATTTCTGATTTTGCTTACATTGATTAGTTATTTGATTGGGCAATATTAATATATCTTGCAATATCTACAAAAATATAATATATATGGCTATCTTTGATGAAAAAAATCCAACTAATTTATGATGGATGTAGTGATTTGAATAATAAATTATTGATAAGTTTGATTATGTAATCTGCCTTTTCAATTAAAATTATACTTATAGAAAGAAGTTTCAAGTTTTAATATAAAATTTAATATTGTGATGATGTTTGGTGAATTATTAGTTATTTTTTGGTTATTGTTAATGTTGGTTATGAAAAAATATATGTACAACAGAGAATGACAACTGTTTAAAAAGTTGAAATAAAAATATATAAAATTTCTATAGATGTGCAAGATAAGTTAAATTATGCAAATCAAGGAAGTAATCAAATTGTTCAAAGACTCTAAAACAATACATTGGTCATGTTCAGCTATACAGATCTGAAACAAAAAAAATGATATATTTTAGTAATATAAATTTATATGACAGTTTAACATACCAAAGGCAATGTAAAATACTAATTGATAAGTCAGTCAAACATATGCAGTATAAATATTTATATTTTTTAAAAAAAAATTTTTTTAAAATAATAAATATACAAAGCGAACACTGTGAATTTGCAACAATTTAAAGCTTCTTTAAGCCTTTTTCTTGCTAAGTAAAATAATAACCGAGTATGTAACAGAAGTCTGCTAATATAAATAAATGAAAGCTTTATTTCTATAATGTGTTTCCAAAAATGCGAGTAATTGCATGCTAACAGTGTATATAAAAAAAATAAGCATTTCTAATGGCCTTCTTTGATTAAAAAAAAATCAATTTATCAAGAGATTAGACATATTTAAATTTTAAATAACTTATTAAAAAACTGTTAAAAATTAAAATCAATAAAAGTTAATGAAAAAAAGACTTAACTAAACATATTAGTTACCACAAACAGTAATGTATATACAAATATACCTCATTGGTATAATGTGCCCTTTTTCTTAATATTATGAGATGTCTTTGATAGGATGGTTCAGTTGGTTAGAGCATTAACTTAAACTTCAGTACTCAAGAATGTAGGTTTCAAATTTGATTTCCATGCTAGTATTGTCACTGGTCAGGCCAGCAACACCTGAAAAAGAGGAGAGAATAAAACCTCTCAAAACATTGTGCATATACTAACATGTGTGCTATTACTAACAGTTGAATGTATTTGGAATATTTAAGTAAAATTATTTTTTTCTAAAGACATTCAATACTCATATTAGATCATGGAAATTGTCCAACATATAAATACAACTAAAACACCATAATCACAACCTTTCAGGAAAACACATTGTATGATATTATTCATCTACTATGATTCATCATCATCATCATTATCAACCATTATCAATCCACTGCAGGATGAAGGTCTCTCCAAGTTTAATCCATCTTCTCCGATCTTTAGCTTCTCTTCTCCACATCACCCCTACACATTTTATTTCATCCATCCATCTTACATTAAAATAAAATTAATGAAATATATTTTAGCTAATGTAATCTCCATTTTCTAATTTATTTCAGGGTAGTTTATTATATGATACAATATTTTTTCAAGTACAAATCAAGTAAAACTTATTTTCTTTTCGCTTTGAATTGATAGATGTTATTATATTCTTTAGGTGAATTGTTTTAAATGTTTTAATTTTTTTATAAGTGTGAATATAATTTAAATACAAATAAGATAAATAGAGAACAATCATATATTATAGTTTGAATAAAATATTTTTACAATATTAAATTTTACAAAAAAAAAATTGTGATTTTTTTATTAATCTTTTGTTTCCTTTATAACCTTTATGTTATTAAAAATTCAGCAGTGTTTTATATGTTAACATAGAAGTCAGTGTAATGTATTAACTACCATGTTGGGAAGATCAATATAACAAATAAAATGGGATATTTTTTAAAGTAGTAGATATAATTTTGTAAGATGCTATTTAACAAATATAAACAGTCTCTATACATATGGAAAGAGAAATAAAAATATAATTAGATTACGTTCATAAAATTAATATAAATAATTAAATTTATAATATAATATTGAAAGTAATTATATAATTACAATTATTTTCATATTAATATTAGTATTTAAAAATATTATTTAGTAAGTATGTTATTAAAAATCTCGTATTAAAATCTATCATATTTATCAATAAAAATATTATTGATATTATTTTTTTATAAAGCTTTGTATTAATCTGTAATACTCAGTAAATAAACACTGTTTGTTATAATCTCAGGTGGATTTGACAGCTGATATTGGCATGTTATATATTAAAACAAGAACCAAATGAGATTAAAATTGACAGTCTATTTTTAATATACAATGCAGAAAAATAAACTAAGTAAAAATAACTATAATTATCAAAATACTAATAATAAATTTTAAAAAAAGATAAAACAACTTTTTTCACTGCTTCGTGGCATTGTGGTCTGTATATTTACCTGGCATATCCATGATGTGTTGGTTTAACTCTTAATTGAATGAATGGAGATTTTTTTTAGATCATAACAAATTAGGAGTTTTGATTTTATGTAATTAGATTACCACCAATACTGCTAATATTTAGGAGGTGAAAATGTTAATGGATTCATAGTAAACAAAAATATGTTTGCTATAGGACAAGTTTTTACTCTTGTGGATAAAGTCATAATTTTCTAGAAATATTTGTCTCATTCTTTACTTTTATCATTTGATATTTAATTACATGTTAGTCCACAGCATAAAGTTTTTAATTTTGATGAAAACATGGCAATAAAAATTATTTAACAAATTATTCATATTAATGTTTTTAAAATTAATAATTATATCATAAAGTGAAATATATGTTATGATAATTTTGTTTGCATTTATTAACTTCTATATATTGAAATGAATGTCTTATTCATTTTATGTCAGCCATGTGGTCTTTCACATGGCTGAGAGATGATTTTATAAGAACTCATGAGGATATTAATAAATATAGCATTCAGAAGTTAAAAAAATTGGTTACTGTATAATGTACTAATAGTAAAATATAACAATTTTTTTAAAATAAAATATTAAATGTATGTTAAAATAAATTATTAATTGTCATATTAGATAATGTGCAAGTTGTAATAGTTGTTTAAAAAATATTTAAATTTAGAAGAAACTGCTAAAATATATTAAACTTTCTCTTATCAAAGAATGAATTACAAAACAACTCAATTAAAAATTATATTAAAAAAACAATTAAGCCTATTTAGACAAGAGATTTATTAACAAAAAAAAATCAGGCAATTAAAGTGTTTTGCAAATTAATCAATTGAAGCATTTTTCAAATTTTTATAATTAAAATAAAAAGGTGTTAAAAACAAAAATAAAAAAACATGTTGGAAAACTAGTTCAGGGTGTGTAAATACAGGTAAGAAGTAATACTTATATAAAGTCATTTTTTTTAAAGCAAATTCTGGATTCTCACTTTATTCAAGCAATGTCAGACCTTCCTTTTGATGAGTGAGTAAAGGATGAAAAAACTGTCATCTGCTAATCTATTCTGGACATGTAAAAACTTGATACACCATTTTGAAACAAATCTCTAGTTAAAAATTAAGAAACAATGCTTACTTCATACTTCAAAATTTTAAATTGTTACAGGACATTCTGGTCATATACGAATTGATTAATATTAGCTAGCATGAAGAAAATAAACCACAGCTATATAACTGGCTTTGTAAGTTGTAAATTAAAAAAACCCTATTTAGACATTATCTTAACCATTTTAAGTTTATATTTAATACTAGCAAGCTATATTTTATATTGTGAATTGTTTAAAAACAGGAAGCCAAAGTTTCAAAAAAAAGTTAAAGTTAGTTGCATTTTAGTCAATGTTAAAAAAAAGTTTTAAAAAAAATTGCTTCATAATATATTGGTTAACATTTGGAAAGAACTTTTCTTTAATATATATGTTCTCCAAATATTTTTTAGAAATTGTCAGTTAAAAAAATCAGTAGGGGTGTAATCCTATTTAAATGGAAAATATCCACATTGATATTTTTTAAACAAAAGAGTAAAATAGAGCACCAAAGTGTTAATTAATAAGAGTAAATAATTCTTAGTAGTTTTAAGTTAATGATTTAATGGTATCAACCATATTCATTTTAATCTTATTTATTGCTGTGATTTACATTTTGTGTAGATGATCTTATTCTACATATGCAGTTGTTTGTTCACTGTTGAATAGTTAAAACGTATATGTATTTATATGGGAGGAGTCAGTCGAGATTTAGTTTTATTAGATTAGGGATCAGACTCAAAAAAGCCATCTTTATATTGAAGTTGTAGGATTATTAAATCACGATTTGAATTTGAAAGGGTCATTCTTTAAAGTTACTATTGCAGAAAGGTGTAGCAGTTATATTTATACCTTACTATATATTATGCATGTTTCTATGCTAGGATACTTAGGAGTTAAATAAATGTCATATTTATAGGATTGTCCATATGTAGAGTTGTATTTTAAGTATATTAAAGACCATGGTTTGCTGTATAGCAAATATATTCAATCATAAATATATATTATATTGTAATTGAAGATTAATATCTAAATAAATCAAACAAATCTTAGACACTTTATAAATTATTATTGTTTACCTACATGTGTGTGAACTAAGGCAATAATATGTAAGACATTGAAGAGTTGGTTTTGGAAAAAAAGTTAAATTTTGACTAATAATTATATTTTGTAATGGCCTATAGTTTTGTTATTGAATTAAATAGTGTGTTAACCACTTTATATGCAACATTATCTGGTCTGCATAATTTTTTCATGTCCATTTATTGAGAGTAATTTATGTTCCTCATGATCTAGCCAGGTATTGCAAATAGGGATGTGTAGTGGTCATCATCATCATATTAAAGCAAATATTGTTTAAATTTGAAAATGTGCCAGCCCATTTCCTGATGTGTAATGTCAGGTGGCACCCTAATCAAATAATATAAAGTTAAATTATTTAGTCATATATAAGCTGACCATTACAATATAAATATATGTGCTATGCTAATTTTATGTTTATATCTAAAATTCATAAAAGAGCAATTCTGACTCCATCTTTAAATAACTGATTTTAGTTTAATAATTATTAATGTTATATTTTTATCTGGTTTATATGTTAATTTGACACTGAATTTCCATCTATGTTGGCAAAAATAATCATATAAATATTAAAAGCTTTAAAAATAGACAGATTCATTACATATTGATTCTTTGTAAATATACTAAATGTATTTATTAATAGCCTGAGAAAGAGTAATTTACTTATTTAAATTATATATATACATACCAGACTGCCCCTGGTCTATGTTAATCCTGGTGTTTTTTTTTAATTGTTTGCCTTAACAATTTGTTTTTAGATTAAATGAAAATTAAACTCAAGATTTTAATGTTAAATATTAAATGTGAGAAATGCAGCAGTATTGATTTTTTTCGGAGCATTTTTTATTAATTCTTGGCATAAACCTAATAATAGGCTAATCAAAACTAAATGAAATTATGTTACTATTGCAACTATGTTTTTCTCCTGAGTAAATATCACATTTTAAACATGAATTTATGTACTGTAATCACAATTCCATCATGATTAATTTACATACTATATCTCTGTAGTTAAAAGCACATTTTTTTCCAATTGGTTTTTAATGGAAGAGCCATCATTTTTGTAATAATTGGTTGCTTTAACCATTTTTTTAAATATTTAGTGTGAATTAAACAAAACATTTAAATATTATATAAATAAATTTCCAAATTTTTAATAAAACTAAATTAAAATTTACATTTTTAATATTTGATATTTATTGGAGCGCCCTCTGAATAATTTTTTTTCTATAGCATTCTGACTCATCATAATAGATTTTTTAGCTTTATTACTAGTTACCATTTATTAATGTTGAAATACAAAAAGGCCCAACATCTTTGTAATAGTTTTTTATTAAATATAATATTTGTAATATTTTTTAATTGATTGCCTTAAAAAAAAATTTTAAGATTTGATGAAAATATGGATTTTATTAAACATTGCTAAGTTATAAAAGTTTGTTACATTTTAAATTAACATTGATAAATATATCATTCATCTGAAATATATTAGAGGATTGATAGACCATGAAAGCAAGAATCACCTTTCCATTGAATTCTGTAATTGACATTTGTGGTTGTTTCTAAGGCTGGATGGAAATGTTTATTGTAGTATACTATGTCTGTGTCATTAAAAGCATTAATACTAATTTCCCCCCAGCATTTTTTATTTAATGGTGGAATTCCTTTCCATAAACATAATGGTTGTGATGTCATAAGACAAACATTCATTCACCAAGCAGACAACTGAGAAAATATGGATTTTGTATATAAGATTGTTAAATGTAATTGTTTTTTTTTTTAAATAGTAAATGCTGTTATAAAAAATAATACACACTCCTATTTTAATATTTGATACTATGTTAACAAGAAAATAAAATTACTTTTCTTATTGTTACTTTATGTATATAAAGAAGATTGTTTTGAATACTTAAATCAAAGAGTGTGAATATTAATCAATCCAATTATTGTATTATTTATATTGATTAAACTAATTGATTTTTATTTAACAAAATAAAAAAATTTATTCTTATTTCTTTAACATTGTAATAAACATTTAAATGTTCTTTGTGTAATAAATTAAATCACAATGTGAATATATATATAATTTTAAATACAATTACCCTTTAAATAATAAATGTTGTTATAGTAAACAATACATACTCTCACTTTAATATTTGACAATATGATAGCAAGAAAATAAAATCACTTTCTTATTAGTTCTGTTTATATACAAAAAACATTACCTTGAATAAAAGCGGCTCTTTATATACAAAGAGAACCAATAAAAAAATGATTTCATTTTCTTGTTATTGTATTGCCAAATTTTAAAGTGGGTGTGAATATTATTTACTATAATAGAATTTACTATTTAAAAATGATTGTAGTTAACATTGTATATATATATTGTGCACTTTATTACATAAAGATCATTTAAATGTTTATTTAAATATAAGTATTATTATCCATACTAAACTCAATGTAATTACAAAAGTTTGAACTTAGAATTTCAAGCTCTCTACAGCTATTTACTCCATCTTATATAACTAATACCCATGAACACATACATGAGAAAAAGATAAATGGTCTCCAATATATATATATTGTGCTAAAATAGCCCTCATCATTTGATCATGATCATCATCTCTCATGCACAGTGCTCAGTTTATATTAAGATAGAAAATCTTCAAACTTTAAAGGACAGGCTTCAATCTTCTCCACTCTCCAACTCTTCAGTCATCCATATCATTGAAAATCTGATGATGGAATATTCAAAGCTCTTGTTGATGCCAATCTTTTTTATACCCATGTTGACTAAGAAGGATGTGCAGAAACAGACTGAATATGTACTATTTAAATACAAGTATTATTGTTCATATTGAACTCAATGTAATTAAAAGGAAGTTGAACTCAGACTTACAAGATTTGTATAGCTATTCACTAGTCTTATACAGCCAGTACACATGAACACATACATGTGAAAATGATAAATGATCAATATACATATTTCATGCTGAACCAGCACTTATCAGTTGGTTCAAATCATCAACTTCCACTCTTGTATATAAACAATGGTTGTTTATATAAAGATAGCAAATCTTCAAACTTTAATGGTACAGCACAAACAATAATATTTGTATTTAAATATTACTTATTTAGCTAGTATTCTGCTTATCTCTCTTCTAAGTATTTAAATGAACATATTAAGATTCTATATATGGAGGGGGTCAATGTGACTTAAAGCCAAAATGAGTAAAACAATAAGATTGGCATCAACAAAGGCTTTGAATATTCCATCATCAGATTTTTAATGATATGGTTGG
This sequence comes from Epiperipatus broadwayi, assembly GCA_028023455.1. NCBI lineage: Eukaryota > Metazoa > Onychophora > Udeonychophora > Euonychophora > Peripatidae > Epiperipatus > Epiperipatus broadwayi. The sequence goes on along the minus strand of JAQFVV010007063.1, from coordinate 94,416 downwards.
CAGAAGAATTCAAGGGTGGAGAAGATTGAAGCCTGTGCATTAAAGTTTGAAAATTTGCTATCTTAATATAAACTGAGCACTATAGATATATAAACTTATAAATAAATATTAGAAAATACAAAGACTACAAGGATAGTTGAAAGCACTCCTAAGTGACATTTATATTTTTTGTTCTTTGTAACAAATTTTAATTATTGTATTTTCTAATATTTATAAGTTTAAGGATATTATTTTGAAGAAATAGAGATATCAATTTGTAGTATTATTAATATATATATATGAGAGAGAGATAATGATCTGGACCACTTGATATTGAAGATCATTTGTCCTTTTCACATGTATGTGCTTGTTTATATCAGTTGTATTAGATAAAGTGAATAGCTATAGGGAGATTGAAAATCTGAATTTAAATTCTTTCTAATTACATTAGGTTCAGTATGGTCTATAATATTTGTATTTAAATATTACATATTCAGTATGTATTCTGGTCATCATTCTTCTAAGTCTTTAAATGGGCATATTAAGTTCCTGTATGTAAAAAATCAGAGTGGCATAAAAGCTACATGGGTATAACAATAAGATTAGCATTAACAAGGAGTTTGAGTATTTCATCATGAGATTATCAATGACATGGATGGCTGAAGAGTTATAGGATAGAGGGTAGTCATGTATTTACCTTGCTATGATGTCATTACACTCAACATTGTTTTTTCCAGTAAGCATCATCGAAAGATTACATGAACATTGGCATGGCAATGATGACACTGACATGACTAATCCAAGAGATTTGATTTTTTGACCTGCGAGATTTGATTTTTTTTTCTAAAAACAGATAACTTTTTTTTAAAAGAGTTTAAGTTTGTAAACATTTTATTGTATATGTGTGTGCGACTATCCCAGGAATTGAAATTTTTATACCAATCCATTTAAATAAAGAGTCTTTAACTGAGCATATTTCAAATTTATATTATTAATTTAAAAGAGTTGTAATGCTTCTTTAAATCTATTGCATTATGTCTTTTCTCGCATATATATGTAAGTGGTTACACACATCTAATAATGTTCACACAACTTAATTTAATTATATCTTTTTATTAATTTTGAATTTATAACTGTGTATACATTATATGCATACATGCATTAATATATTAAATGTGTGCACATATCTGCACATACTCATAAATATACGCTATTACTTATCAAAATAATTTTTTCTGATTATATACGTGGGCGGTGAGGATTCGAACTGGTGGAAAAGATACTAACTATGATGGAACATAGTAGGTGAAACGGGATGATGGCTAAATAATACCATTTCAAGTGGAACCAAAAAAAAAATCGTAATAAGTTTTAAATTTGTTGATGTTGTTTTTTTTTAAAAAAATGTGAAATCAAAATCTTGCGATCTTTAACGTAATGTCTCCATGTGATATGTGGACAAATTTTCGCGATTAACTTTGTCTGCAAATCACTAGGTGGCATTATCTTAAAGATCGGAAGATTACAATAGTATGCCTTCAGGGTAATGACATCATGGCAAGGTAAATACTTGACTACTGGATAGAGAAAATTGAAGCCTGTTCATTAAAGTTTGATGATTTGCTATATTAATATTAAAGATATATATATATATGCACACATATATATACTTCATGTTGGTAATGTTAAAAATTATGGAAAAATTTATTATTCAAAAGTTTTAATTTTTTAAATAAATAAAAATCAACTATTTATTTTAAATGCACAGAAAAATGTATAAAGTATAGTAATTATAAAGTTATTTTGTTAAATCAATTTAAATAAAATATTTTCTAAAAAGTTGTAAAAGTTAATTAATTCTAAACTTAGTTTAGAAGTAAGTCAAAAGCAAAAGGTATTTTCTTTTACAATAATTAAAAGTGGAAATGACATTCTAGGAAAAAGTAATTAAAATGCTTGTAAACAGATCGATAGATTAAAATGAAATAAATAATTGACATGATTTAATTAAAAAGACTGCTATTCCCACTCAAAAATAAGAGCTCACAAATATGATTTTGGGCAAATAAGCCTGGATCATAGTGGATTCTCTGGAGTTATCTATAGTCAATAGAGCAAAGAATTGAAAAGGTGAGTGATGCATCTGAATTTTACTGATAAATTAACTCCAGACAATATAAATAGTGCTGACAATTTATTCAGAGAATAAATACTTGTCTCCTTCCGGGATTCTGTTCTGTTTCTAATATTCTCCATATGCTGTTATTAAGATTATTAATATTATTTGGTTGTTTTTCCAGATTTATGATGCAAAATAAAAAAGCCATTATCTGCTTCACTATGTCAAGCTGGCAGAGGGCAAGTTGGAAATTCGTCACTGAGTCCTGCATCAACAAGTGAAGAAATTACCTGAAAGTGTGTCCACTATGTATTCACCTAGATGAGTAAAAGTCTGATGTACAGTGCTACAGGAATAACCAGCTTTTGAACCAAGATGAAATTACTGCCAAATCATTCTGATAAAGTCTGAATGGTCATTTAAACCTTTATCCACCATAGCTATGGTTTTTAAGATTACATACTGCCAAAATAAATCAATACCTATACACTGAATGTGAACTGTTGATGCTGGAAAAATAAGTATGAACTTTTAAACAAATCTTTAGTTAATTGTTATTTATCTCCTCTCTAATAAAATATATTAGTAAATAGTTATTTATTTAATCTGTCTATGAGTAGATATGGCAAGAGATTGTAGTTCATTCTATTTATCACACTACAAGCTAGTCCACAATAATTTTATAAAATTATTTTATAAAAGGTAATAAGTATCTTGTAATCACTATCTCTTGCCATGCTATTAAATGAATATATATATATATATATATATATATATATATATATAATAGACAGGGTATGAGCACAGACTTTCACATGACCCACCACTCTCCACACTATCTCATAACACTGATACACCTGAACACACATATACTGAAAAGATAAATAATCACCAAAGTCTGTGCTCATACCCTGTCTATTACATATATAGACGCAGGTATATATAAGCCTGTGTATTTCAGCTATTATATATATATATAAAATCAGTTATTTCCACTTTATTTAAAATATAAATAATATGGTAAAGTGATAAAATTTAGAAATTATGAATGGAGTTCAATCGCACTGCATAGACAAGATAGATTAAGGTTGTATATAATACGTTTCAAAATAATCGAACTGCACTTTTGTTTTTGAGATAATATTGTTGATAAAAATGAGTGGCTACCAATCCATCAATTTAGGCTATGCTTGTTCTGTGTGAAACTCTTTCTTAGGTAATGCATTAGTATTAAATGATTGTAATATCATTTGCCATTGCTGGTTCCTTACAGTCATTATTCTGTTTAAAAAGTGATCTGTAGTAGATGATCAATTCCTATCATATATTATCCATTTTATTGATATACGTTGTGTAGTGATAAGTTTGTGACTGACAGTCACTCATATATGCATATGAAATAGTCTAAGAAGTAGTATACAGTAGAAGTTTAATTCCTATCATGTGCATATATTTACACTTGTATTGATTCTTGTTCAGAAACTATTGCAGTACAGAAGTTATTTCTGTATTTTACAATTATTTTATTATTTAATTTATTGCTAATATCATAACCTGAAATTGATCACAGGAGTCAATTAATTAATTAAATCATTCTTAGTTTATAATATCATATTATCCCATTCGGCATGGTCACTTAGTCTTAGAACAAGGATAATGAGAGATGTGAAGGTTTGCAAATCTGTGCAGTAGACAATTAATGATAAAAATATTCTACATTAGTAATTATCAAATATTAATTGTTTTAAAGTATTTAAACATACCATATACTATATCTATGCATAAATTAAAATAATACTAATAAGATTTAGAAAGATTGAGTAACCTTTAATTAATTTATAAAGCAATTACATAAAGTGCTACCAATATGTGTTATTTTATATATACATAAATAAATTGTGATTGTCTCATTATTTTTGGCAGTTTGTCATCATTATTTGCAATCAATAATTTAGGTAAAATATATCAGTTAGTTTTTCCCTGACCTTACTGGGCAGTAAAAGAAAAAATGATAGTCTGTGATGCCAGAATGTGGAATGCACATGTGAATTGCCCTCAAGTAATTTTCATGTGTATTGTGCAATTCTGACAGTTACAGTATAAACTGAACACTGTTTTTATATATGTGGGAGATGATGATATGGGCAAACTGATGAGAGCTTGTTCAGCATGAAATATGAATATAAGGAGATCATTTATTTTTTTCACATGTGCATGTTTATGTGTATCAGTTGTAAAAGATGGAGTGAAAGTCTTAAGTTCAAATCCTTTCTAATTATTTGTTTAGTATAATTTTACAAAAAAAATAAGATTTTTTTTTACTTTATTAAATAAAAATTAATCTGTTTACTTAACCTGTTCAGATGAAAAAATTCCATATTGGATTTTTGGAGATTTGATATATGGTCCAAATTTTAGATAACTTCAATTAGCATTATCAAAAAAATATCTAGTTTAGTGTCAGAAAGATAAAATATCAAGAAATGTAATAAAGCTAAAGAAATATAATCATTACAGTTTTAAAATTAAAAAAAATGGGATGAACATTTTTAAAAATTATTATATTAATAGTTTTTCAACAATTTTAAATTTAAATTTATAAATGTAATTTTTTTTTATTAATGGGTTCATTCAATTCCTTATAAAATTTCACTAAAATGACATATAATATAACTTACCTATGAACATCCATTAATTTCAAATACAAAATATAGTGATTGATAATTTTTGTTTTTCCAAGAAACCCATAACTGATGTTTCTTTGGAGGATCTGTGTATATTGAAAAAAGAGAAAGTAATAAGAGATGAATGTGTATTCAAGTTATAAAGGGTTCATATTCTACATATTATGCTGCTAATAAGAAAAGGTTCAGATTTAATACAATGTAGAATATTAATAATATTAATGCTCTTTTTATCATTTGTCTTATCTTTTACATTGTGAAAAAGATTTTATTTTGTTAGGTAGAATCTACCTATAATGTCAAGTGATAACTACAAAATGATTGCTTGCAAATAATAATTGTTACTGTAACCATGCAGGTAAAGAATAAATATATAAACAAAAATGCAGATATAAAACAGAACTCTTAGGATCATAAATTTGAAGCAAATACATAAAATGTTGTTGCAATTCTATAATTTGTTAGCTTACTTTTATTAAGCAACTGAAATTGACATTTAAGTGTTTGGAAATGCTATGATTATAATATCATGACAAAGATATTGAACGAATGCTAAGCATACTACATTAAGACCATTTCATAGTTAAGATTTTCTTACTCAATGTCTCCAAGTGTTTAAACATCAAAAAGTTGTCGGATGAAGTTGGCATATCAATCATCATTTTTGAAGAACCTACATGAGGTGGAATTTGAAGAGATGCATTGATTATCTCAATTTTAGTTGATAAGAATTAAAACAGCCTATCTAAGTACTTTTTCTGTATGAACATCATTTCACACAGCCAAAAAACTTTCATATCTTTTTTTTAGGCAGAAAACACTTTTATGAATGTTGTAAAAATACTGAAAGCACATCTTTAGTTCTCAGAAACTTCTTAAGATGTGAAATTGTATTTTTACTTAAAACTCCTTATGGAGCACATACCCCTTATGACTATCTGTATAATCCCATTACTCCAATCTTAAATTTTCTAATTTTGAGTGAATCATAGTCACATTGTGTTATGACTAGAAAATTTCATGATGACTATGTAGATTTGAATTTTATGTTATATTGGCCTAAATATGTGAACTAATTTTATATGTTATTCTAGCCTAAATTCATGACTTAATATATATATATATATATAAAATTTTATATATTCATTGCTATCATAGATATAAACAATTTACAATTTGACACAATTCTCCAATTCCACATTTTTTGGTATTCTTTAATAATATAATAAAATTTGTAAATGAATGTAAATAAAAAAATATATAAAATTTACTAATTAAGTGATATGAGAAATCCAGTCTAGGATTAATCATTAGAAATTGTCAGGGTGTAAGAACTTAATATAACACTAGCTTTTGTAAGTACAGATTGCTTTTTTCTTTCATTTTTTATTGCTAAAAAATTATTTTCCAATAATATATAAATTAGAATTGCAAGATGATAAGATGCCTTCGAAATCCGAGAGCCTAGAAATTAGAAAAGAATTGTTAATGCTCGAATCTATATCAAAATCTACATTTTTCTGTCTAAAAATGTAATGCAGTCTTTTGATCATAAAATCAAATAAAAGAAAAATAAATAAATTAAATGTTTTTGGTTAGATGAGCATTCATAAAAAAATTCAAGTTTTTGTCGTAATAAACATGACCCATACCATTTGAAAGAAGAAAAAATGAAGAGAATGATGTAATTCACGCATGTATATTCTTAAACAAAGCAAAACTCTCCATACAGTAGTGCCACCCTGTGCCAACCAGAGTAATCAATGAATGCCAGAAGGCTTGTGCATAAAATCCCTATCTAATGCCTACTTATCCAATATCCTCAGACTAGTTTCTGGCTTGTGGCATTAGATAGGGATTTTATGCACAAGCCTTCTGGATTCATTGATTACTGCTTTGTTTATAAACAATTATGTGCTAGTATAAGAGATAGTGATCATGTGATGTCATGTATACTCTTCTGAGTTTGCCATTAATATAAAACAAAAACAAAGAAATTATAAATATTAGGAAAGAGCAGTGTTTTTCTGACATTCAAATTTGGTTAATCAATATAAAACCATAAAATAATTGGGTTGATTAATATTCATACTCTCTGCCTTGAGTATTCAATACAATCTTCTTTATATACAAAGAGAATCAATAAGAAAGGGATTTTATTTTTTGTTATTATATTGCCGAATATTAAAGTGGGACTATGTATTATTTACTATCATATGATCACTATTTCATATGCTTACACATGCTGTTGATAAGAGTACCAATCTCTCCATACAGTAGTGCCACCAAGTACCACCATTCATAATCAATGAGTGCAGGAAGGTTTGAAAAAATATTCACTATCTTGTGCCTACTCATTCAACATCCCCAGACCAGTTTCTAACTTGTGGTTTTCATCAGTAAGGAACTTTGGATTTGAAATGATTGAACCTAGATCTTATGATCTAATGCAATACTACAGCAGCCACTTATTAGGTGAATAATAAACCTAGGAGTCTAAGATGAAAACACCTTAATGTTTTCAACCCTAGCTAATTCACTTGTATAGTCATATAGATCTGAACTACATTTGGCATTTATATATTTTGATGTTTTTAGTTTTTCAAAATCCACAGTAACCATTATCCTATGAGCAGGATAGATATAAAGCCAAAGACACCAAAATGTATAGATGCTGAACAAAATTCAGATCTATATGACTATACAAGCAAATGAGCTTGAATTGGAAACATTGGGTCATTTTCATCTTGGGCTCCCAGCTCTATAGTTAACCAAATAAGTAAAAAAAATAGGCTGCTGTATGGTTGCTTAGGCACTAAGATCTATGTGCAGTGCTCTTAAATCCAAGGCTCCTCAATGATGAAAGCAATAAGCTAGAAACTAGCCTGGTGATGTTGGATGAGCTGAAACTTGATAGGGATTTTATGCACAAACCTTTCTGCATTCATTGATTACTTAGGCTTGTACTTGGTGGCACTACTACATGGAGAATATGGTACTTTTATTATTTACTATAACAACATTTAGTATTTAAACAATGATTGTATATAACATATATATATATATATGTGGGGGGGGTGTATCAGTAGTAGCAGTCACTCACAAATGATTATGATCACTTCAACTCCAAGAAAGACACTAAAAACTAAAATAATAATACATTAGAGATGAATTTTGCAATGAGTAATAACACTGCACATATACCTTAGGATCTAAAGCAACTCTTCAGAAGCCATCTTTTATCTATTTGGTTAATGTTATGATATAATGGCTTAAAAAGTTAAAATTAAATTTAAAAAATTAGATGAATGTAAATAATGTATAGGAAGTGTCTCAAATATAAAGAACAATGAGCATCATATAGAAAGAACAAGGTACAGACATTAATTATTGCATTCATAAAGAATAGATATTGGTGGCTATTAAATCTATCCATGCTTATATGACATTTTATTTTTTTAAAAAAACAACAAACAAATTAAAAATATATACGTTTTATTTATTAAAATATACGCTCATAAATATTGCTGGAACAAAAAAATAATAGTCGATTATGAAGGGGTGGTGCATTATTTGTAAGTAACAAGAATTTAATTATGTAAAATAAAGTTTGTTTTGTAGTAATTACACTATTTTAAATGTATAGATCAGTGGTAGTCAACCTGATCCCTGTTTCCCACTAGGGGGCATTCCAGCCTTCATGGTGGGCAGTATGCCCTCATTTCCCCATAATATGCTGCTGGGCAATTGTTATTGCTACACGTGATCTTGTAAACTGCTTTCTGGGTGTGTATTGGGGGGATATAGTCCTTGGTATTATTAATGCTCCTGTTGAGATTAGGAGGCGATCGGTAACACACTAAAATCGGATGAACACGCGATGAAAAAAAGAGACATTTTACACCATATCTAAGAAATGGCAAGTTTAAAAATTTTTCCATCCATATTTGCATATTTAATCTGTCCTATTTTGCATATTTGCACTTCGTGAAAATGAAGAAATATTGTACTTCTTGAAAATGAAGGTTATACCTTTGAAAGCATTAGAAGAATCAATAAAAGTTTGTCATTTATTTATTTGATTTGATTTATTTATATATAGTCGAATTATATATGTGTGAGTATTCTTAATATTAACACAAATATTAAAGTTTTTATAAATATATTCTAATACACGGTTGAACATTATATAAGACATCTATGATATTGTATTTACACATATACCATTACAATTGACTACTAGAGTTAATATTTATTCAGTTTCTGAAAGGTTCACATTAATAAGAATTATAAATTATTTTTCTTTACTGTCATGCTTTAAACATACATTTGTAATTTTATTTATTTTTTTATTTTTTATGAAACGATGGAGAAAAAACTATTTTTCCAGAGCTATTCTCAGAAGATAATGAATGCTTTAAAATAAATTAATGAATATGTCCTAATATATTTTAACTTAGTCATTTAATTAATAAAAAGAACAACAATTACCTTTAGTTATGTATCTATTTAAAAATTGTTTTTGATCATATTAATATTAGTTCATTAAAATAAAAGTGTTATTGTTAGTTACAATGGGTATTTTCTTTATTTATTTATTTATATATATTTACAGCTTATATTCATGGTACAACCAAAAGCAATACCAAGAAGAAAATGTAAAATCTCTTTCGTTTACAGATGTGATCAAACATAGGTCTGTAAGAATAACCTTTCTAATAAAGATAGATGTCTATTTCTATACAAAGAAGTTGTTTTTATCAGTTAATTCTTTAGTCGACCAAATAAAGGTTGGTTTACAGGTAGATATAGAAATGTAAACACTACTATTAGAAGAATGGACTGTAATTCATTTGTAAATAAAAAAAGGACTTGGTTTCATCATCACCATTATTTTAATAATTACATAATATTTAAAAAGATGGAAAAATATACATTATTCAGTTAAATCTAGCATACATTTATTATTATTATTATACTCCAATCACATCATTTCATTACATTTAACAGTCCAAAATGAGTTATAATTTTTGCACAATGTACTTTTTAATTGGAATGTTATAGGATGGAATTTCATGGAATTTCTTTTCATATGTCATTATAATTTATGTGCATCATATATGGTAAACATGTGATATTTAATTTATGAATTCCTTTCACTATAATATATATATATATATATCTGAGACTTGGACACTTAATAGAAGAGCAATACAGAGACTTTAGACCACTCAAAGAAGTATGGAAAGATGCATGTTGGGAGTAACAAGAAGAGATCAAAAACGCAATAAATGGGTAAGAGAACAAACAGGTGTTACTGACCTTATTGAAAAAATTAAAAGACTGAAGTGGAGTTGGGTTGGACATATTTCTAGAAGAGATGATAATAGATGGACAATTGAAATCTTAAACTGGATTCCAAGAGATTGTCAAAGACCCAGAAAGAGACCACATGTGAGATGGATGGATGAAATAAGAAAGTGTGCAGGGGTGATGTGGATAAGAGAAAGTAAAGATCAGAGTAGATGGATTGAACTTGGAGAGACCTTCATCCTGCAGTGGATTGATAATGTTTGATGATGATGATGTCTGTTTGAGTGTGTGTGTGTATATTGAAAAAGTTATATCATACTGGTCTGAGAATTCATAGTTAGTCAAAATGCATTTTGGAACTCACTGCACTTTTTTTTAAATTATGTTTGAAATATAAACATGGGAGTTATAATTATAAATACGATTACAGTGCATAAGTAAGAAAACGTGTAATTACACTTAATCATATATTTTACGTATTTACATTAAGAAAAAAACTAATATAATAATTAGTACTGCTTCTTATAATTAGAGATTTCATGCTAGAGACTCCGACATACCATTAGATAGAAAATTTCTGCAAGTCCTATTTCTATTCTATGTATGTGAAAAACAAAAACCATATGTAACATTTGATCAATAAAATTCTTTGAAACAAAAGTAAAAAAATATGAAAAGTTTATAAAATGGAAACTATTTTCAACTGAGCAAAGAATATTATAAAGATGTATTTACGGTTAAATGAAATATACATAACAATTAAAAATATTTACGTATTTATTGAACTGTTATATATTTACTGATATGGTGATTAATAATTATGTATATGTTTATTATACTTATTTATTAGATAAACTTGTAATACTTATGTGTGTAATGTTTAATAGTGTATGACATTTCTGAGTCGTCTGTGGTAATGGCTAGACTAAGATTTAATTGGTTGAAATGCATTTTGGGAAATATTGATTTATTTGTTGTTGTTTTTTTTAATATCGGTAGCTGTAGTTTTTAAGTCTAAAAATTAAATATTGATTAAATATGAATCAAAAACAATAATTAGAACTTCTTTAAAGTAACGTTTGGAGCTGAAAATCTACGGATTATTTCCAATTTTGTTATCTATGGTACTTGTATGATCTCCAAACAATAAAATCATTTTGGTTATTTTTTTTAATGATCTAACTAGTATTATTAATGAATTATTAAAAAATATTATCGATTATAACAATGAGCTGATTTTTGTTATTTAATTATAACTATTACTTTTTAAAACATTCACTTTAAATTTAAAATATATGTTTAAATACTGTCATATTTTATGTAGAAACTTAAATTTAATTTTAAAAAGTATATGTTGATTTTTATTTATGTTATAATTTCATGACTATGTTTGTCATATGAATAATACAAGCGTAAATTTATCTTTTTTATACTTAACACTGGAATTAAGGTACCAGTGGTTAATGTTTGGAACCATTCTTAAATCAGGATATCGTGTGTTCCTGTGCTTATTTATTTTTTAAATTTAGTCAAAAATTCTACAGGCTGAAAACAGTATATAAAAAAATATCTAACAAGTAAGTACTTTTGAAAAGTAATCACTTTGAAAATAGAAAGATTAAAAATATTTTTACTTCTTTACTCTCTTAAAAATATTTACTAACATCATTTTTTTTTTAAATGAAAAGATAAATTACTTGAATATAATTTCTAACGTTTTGTTATTATTTTTTGATTGATTTATGTGTTTTGCAGAAGTAAGATTTTTTTGTAATAAATTTTCTGCTTCAAATTCAATACTACGTTTTTATGTATAATTTTACAATTTATTTATTGACTGAAGTTAGTTTTCAAAAATCTTAAATTGAAGAAATGTTTTATTAATATTCTTTCTTTGATTGACAGGAGAAAATCTTTAACACTTTTATTTATTGTGCTGTCAAAGTAAATAATTTTTATATATATTTTTTATATTCTTATTTATACATCATTTCTCAGCAAAAATTGAGACTTTATTTTAAATAAGAAGAAATTGAATATATACTGCAATGTGAGTACAATATCTTATGCATTAATGCAAGAATGGGTTTTTGACTTTTCAGCCTTGAATACAAAATACCGTTTTATGTATGAAATAAAAAACATTAAACTAATATATAAAATGTTGCCCTGTCTGAACTTCAAACAGCATGACTCAACAGAGTATTATTGTGTGTCTTGTTGTTAAAAGTTCAGACTTTATATTTATTCATAGAGGGCGTTGCTGAAAAAATAATGTTTGGAAGGGTGATTTGAACATTTTGTATTTGAATTTTCAGCTAGAAATATGGACTGGGATATTTTCTTATATATATTGTACCTACTGAAATTTCAGATGTATTTCAGTATGTGGTAAGGTATCAGTCATAATTTTTTTTATCTTTCTTTCTTGTTTGTTTTTTGGTTGGTGAATATATTAATTTATGAAACGTTGAACTGTGTTGCTATGACACTGATAATATCAATCTAAAATTGTTTATTATTAATTGTATTGTAAGATTGTAAATTGACTTTATTTAAGATAAAGAGGAAAATAAATATGTAAATAAGAAAGCATATAGTTTGGATGAAATTATTATTCTTATATGTTTTGTTTTCATTACTGCATTCACAAAAATGAATTATAAACAATACAAATAAATGTTTATATTTCAAATATATTTGTCCTTTTTATTTGTATGATATACTAAAAAATGTGTATAAAAATATATTTCCAGTGTAATATATTGAAAATGTAGTGTGAATTGTTAAATTTATGTTAGAATGAAAAATAGTATTTGAATATTTAAAACATAAATATTTATTATATGTAACATTGTGAATTTTTTTTTTATTTGTCATGATTGTGTAATAAGATTTTTTATTTATGGAATACTACTGTAAATCACTTAATGAGTTAATGTAGAAGATCGTGATCGTTACCTGACATCAGTGAAAAATCTTATAAATAGAACTCAATAGTATGAACTCATTCTCTCTTGTTTTTGCTTTAAATGGTTGCATGCATACATTTCTTTATATGATTTTCTTTCTATTTCCTTTAAAGTATATAGTTGACTGAACAAAAGGGTAAGACATAATATTATCTAACCATGAACTGAACAGCATTGTTGAGAAAAATGTATTAGAAGACAATAATTTATTATAAAAAGAAAAATCATCAAATTTGCTTCATTATGTTGTAAAACATCAGAATATTTTTACCTCTTAAAATGGATATTACTTATTTATACTTTAAAGACATCATACAAATGTCAGAAGGTATACAAAAGTCATATATACCATGTGTAATTTTATTAGATTGATTGATCATTTTTTAAGATATAAATCAGTTTAATTTCCCATTATATTGTCCTACATAAAGCTAGCATCTATTCATTTGTAATATTTTGAAATAATATGTGTTCATGAAAAAACATCTCTTTATATCATCATGAATATAAACTAGTGTCTATATGCATAATGTCATATAAATCAAATAATTATTATTTGAAAGAATAATGTGGATATATACAAAAAACATTGCAATCAATAAAATGTACTTTGGATTTAAAAGTTTTCATAAATATATTATATATTCTCTAAAACAAGATCATACTATTGGTATGTTGTTGAAAATAGACAGCAGAATTGTGATGCTATTCTAAAAATACAGTATTTAAAGACTCCCATTCAGGTTGTTCATCTATATTTGTCATATATATAAAGTATTTATTGATAAATAATTTAAATTAAATAGTAGTCTATTAATATACCAAAATATAAGAGAGTTACATTTTCCTAAATTTAACTTATATCTTGTGATATAGTAATTATTATTTTAATATTTAAAAAATATTCATTTTTTATTTACTGATTTTAAAATTAACTTCAGGTATATCACTTATATTAAAAGTTCAAAAAAGATTTTATTGCAATAAATATTCACTTTATTTTGTTCTTAAATTTATATTAACAAATTACTAGATTTATCTTTGTATATATATTGATTACATAGGAAGATGTATATATTAACCTTTCTTCTATCTTGGAAAGTATGAACATCCTGTGATGTGTTTTGTGTTACATAGACATATATGTTTCATATTTGGTATTACATAATTAGAGATTAATATGCAATCAAATGTTTCAATATAAAATTAATGTCAATTGATGATTTAGTGTACATTCAATTTGATTGTATATGTGCATATTGATTGTTTATGATCTATTCATCATACATATACTTTTTTATATAATTGATTCATTTATTAATAAATTTTAATTTAACTTAAATCAAATAAACTTGTATGACTATTGTTCAATTGTACAATATGAATTCTTTGATTAATAACATTGAAGTGAGACAAGATAAACTGACTATATCATAAAATTTCTTTGAACTAACTATATCACACAATCCAGAAATTAAATCCTAGTATTGGTGAGTATGGTTATATTAATTTTTTTATATTGAATTCAATATTATCTCACTGGATATAAACTTTATATGATAATCATAATCAAATATCTGTGTGTTTTATCTAAATTATTGTTGATTGGATAGGTACTGTATTGAGTCCATGGTTGGTCAATAAGATCTTAATCTTATTCCATTATAAAGCTGATAATAGTATACTTTATTCTGTTATAAGCCTGATGGTTTGCTTTAATTATATTTAAATGAAGTCCCACTTTACTATAATAAATGCTAATAATTTTTTATATATTTTGATTGTTAAAATAAACAGTTTTAATAATTTAATTACCAGAAATTTAAAATAAATTAATATGATTAGTTAATTGAACGTAAGTAAATATCTAATAGAAATCTACCATTTCTTTTATATACTGGTATGATTGGATATTATAGATTCAAGATTATCTTATAGGTTTTTTGATATTCCATCATTATTAAATATTTTATCTTGTTATAAATAGAATGATTAGTAATAGTAAATTAATATATGAATATAGCATGTCTGAGTTAGTATTATTTATGATTTTATTAAACTAGAATTTAAAATTAATTATTGGGCCATATATTTATTTAGACATTAGGAATATATAGGAAATGCTAAAGCTGTTATTTTAAGCATTCATAAAATATTTTATTAAGAAATGCACATCATTAAATATTAGTATAAGTTTATATTATTATAAGCAATGTTTGATTCATTAGATATATTAAAATTTACTTGTTGAATGATTTATCATTAATTTCATTTGATTATAAGTGAAAGATATCTTAAGCATATGTTGTTGTTTTTTAGACTGATATTTGATTTATTGGCTTTATTTTAATCTATTTTAAGTAATGCTTATATTTGGGATATCTGAAATAATAATTTTATTTGTTTTCTGCTTATTCTAAATGCTGTTGAAACTCATTATCATCACTGTTTTGTTTTGGTATGGTTAACAGATATGTGATTAGGCAAAGGGTTATATTAAGTTCAGAATAACTATTTATTGATTGGTATTCATTTAGCTTAGTTGATTATATTATTTCTATTATGAATGATATCATTATTCACTGGCATTATAAAATTAGTATTATTTTTCTTTGATTTATATTTTATTCGGTTACAAACACTGTCAAACTTCAGGGCTCATTTTCATTCTGTTATATCGGATGATCAATGACTGGGCTATATTTTATTCAGGCTATGTTAGAGTTATTATTTCCCATTGTGCATTTTCAATCTGTTATAAATATCACCCAAATCATTGGAGCTTTAAGAGAGATTAGCATATGCACATATTTATTGTTATAAATGGTGCTGCAATTTTCAGGGCATACTAAAACAGGATCACTCTATCATAGCTTTGTTATATCTGATCTGTTACAAATGGTTCCCAAATCTGTGAGGCATTAAAATAAGTGTATACCCTCATTTTAAATCAGTGTCAATCTCTCACACAAATTTTTGAATAGATACTAGTAAGTAATATTTTTACTATGGCACCATATTTGATTTTTTTTTGTGCAATGAAATCATTTTCATATATATTATATAATTAATTTCAATGTTAGATTATAAATAATTAAGCCTTCTGATAATTACCATAAAAAAGATTAAATATTAATATTTTCAAATTGTGAAAATAAGTATCTAACTGAAAATCTTACTAATAACAAAGGAACAGTTCATTATTGGTTTCACGATAGCCATTCAAAAAGTTAAAGAAACAAAGTATCAGATATTAGAATTTTATGTTATTAAAAAATGATATATTTAGAATTAATTATCATCAAAGAAATAAAAAAAATTTACAAGTTAATAAATTATTAATTGTTATTAAAATATTTCACTCATAGATTTTATACAAATGATTTTTCTCTTTAGCCTCTAATGGCTGTTTGAAGCTTCATAGAAGGAATCACTGCAGCCTATTGCACACTGTAATTTAACATGTACAATCCATTAAAACTATGTAGAAAAGTAGCAATATCAGTATCATTGCTCTGCCTAAAGTGTTAAATATGGTAGCACTATCACAGCTCAATTTTATGAAGGAGTTAATCTGTTGCATATGTCATCCTAAATGTAAAGGAAATAATAAAGATTATTTCATCATCATCTTTTCATTTCAGTTATAAAATGTTATCTAAACCTATAGGGCAACTTCTTATCCAGTTATATATATATAAAATTCAACAAGCTTTTAAATAAATTATAGCTTATCAAATATGGAACACTGTTAATACCGACCTACTAATGAAACAACTAAGTTTGAAAATATTACTACAATAACTCTCAAGTCAGATTTCCAAAGTCTTTTAAATAAACTCAAAAGTAATGAATAGAGAAGAAGATACAAGAAAGTGATCATTGTTTGTAAATTTAGTTAAGTGATGTCTTGAGAATCCATTTTTGAAGTGTCACAGTATTATTTTTAGATATAGTTGTTCCATGAATAGCTATATATATATATATGTTTTTTTAATTAAGAATATATTCTTTCTGTTTAAAACTTAGTTTAGATGTCTAGATAAAAAATGGCTGATGATCACTATTAGTGCGAAATTACATTGTTTTTAATTTAATTTATCCATAATGCAGGAGAAAAATGATAAAGAAAAACTCTTGAAAAGCAAATATTTGAAATATATTATACTCTCCAAAAAATTACTATTATGAAAAATATAGTTTGAAATATTAAACTATTGGAAAGAGAAATAAAGACAAAAAAATTTTAAAAAAAATAGAACTAGTAATTTTTTTAAAAGTAAAATGAAATCATAAATTGTAATGTGAACGAAAAGTGTGATGCAGAAGAAAAAGACTAATGTAAATAAATACATAAACAATCTTACAAATATATATATATTCAGCTCAAATTTTAAAAAGGTATATGTAGAATTATATTTTATTGCCTTTTTTACTCTATATTTTCTGCATTGTCCATATTAAATCTAATATAAAAAGTCATGTTATTTTAACATTTCCATGCATGCTTAATAAAATGTTGTTCATTTTACTACATGCAGTCCTTGACTTTTATATATAATTGGTTCTTGAAATGTGTACAAAAGTAAAGCAGTGTAAAAAAACCTATCAAACTGTGTTTTTAAAATATTTATTTTTTAATGAGGTGTATTAGTATATACATAAAAAATACTTTATTGATTAGTATCTGGTGTTTTCTTTATACATTTATCAAGACATAATTCAATTATATTCTTATTTTCCTTTTCTTGATAAAGAATTTTGTAAAAACACATTGTGTCTTTTTTTGCCCTTCTTACATGATATATATGAAATATGTATGAGTATGAAAGGCAAGCACTGCCTGTATATTCACTTTCTTTTTGTTGGCAAATAAAATATTTAAAAGTATTTGAATATTTACAAAGTATACTTTAAATTACATACACTAATATGTGATAAATCCAAGTTTTAATCACGCACTATCTCATATGTTATCTAAATATGACATATTAAATTCTTGAAATATACTGACAGTTTTGACTACTTAACAGTCTTCCTTAGAATATTATAATCTGCTCAACCAAAACATTTTACAAAATATTTAACATTCTGTAATGTCTTTTTTTAGTTGATGATAAACTATAAAAAAACTGTTAAAACTGTAGCATTTGACATATGAACCAAAAAATTAAAGAATATAATAAAAAATTGAATTTTATGAAATGTGTGTGGAAGTTTTTAAATTCTATTCATCATCATCATCATTATCAACCATTATCAATCCACTGCAGGATGAAGGTCTCTCCAAGTTTAATCCATCTTCTCCGATCATTAGCTTCTCTTCTCCACATCACCCCTACACATTTTCTTATTTCATCCATCCATCTTACTTGTGGTCTCCTTCTGGGTCTTTTACAATCTCTTGGAATCCAGTTTAAAATTTCAATTGTCCATCTATTATCATCTCTTCTAGCAATATGTCCAGCCCAACTCCACTTCAATCTTTTAATTTTTTCAATGAGGTCAGTAACACCTGTTTGTTCTCTTACCCATACATTGCGTTTTCGATCTCTTCTTGTTACTCCCAACATACATCTCTCCATACTTCTTTGAGTGGTCTGAAGTCTTTGTATTGATCTTCTATTAAGTGTCCAAGTCTCAGATCCATTAGTAAGAACTGGTAAAACACATTTGTTAAAAACCTTTCTTTTCAAACACATAGGCATATTTCCTTTTAATATCAAGTTATTTCTACCAACCAAGTTTAATTCTATGATTAATTTCCTCTATTATGTTTCCATCTGTATTAATAATCTGACCAAGGTATTTGTAACTCTTAACTTCTATTACGACTCTTTATATTAAATTATAAAGTAATCATGAAGACATAAATCAATGTGCAGTCTATAACTGTATATTAAAATCTCATTGCACTCACCCACCAGTAATAATAGTTTAAAAGCATAAGTGAATTTACTTATGCTTAAAGAATATTCTTATATAAACAAACCACTACTGACTAAGATTTTAATGTACATTTATAAACAGTGCATGAGAGGAGATTGATTTCCTTCTTCATAATTACAATTATTTCAACACTTAATAATAATAGATTTAAATTACTGAGAAATGTATTGAAACAAGAATATAAATCCATGTTTCACAATTTATAAATTTATTACATATAATATAAAACAAGTCTTATGGCTTTATTGCTCAATACTTCATAAGAAGAATGATGCCAGAATTTCAAACACTACAACTGATTTTGGGACCTCCCAATCTCAAATCAGATACTCTCCCACTGCACTCAATTGCACAGGAAAAAAGTCATATGCTTTTATTGTTCAGGAATTCATGAATATGAGAACATAAATTAACAATAAATATACCAATTATAGTTATATGCTACAATAAGTTACAATAAGCTGCATCACAAACATTCCATAAAAATAATCAACCATCAACCCTTGTGACTGGATTTAATAGAAACTCAAATGCCAAACTTAGGGCATAATATACAACAAACATGGATGCATATATTTAAGTGCTAAGATAATTATTAAATTTAATGAAAGGATATTGATATATGCTGATTTACACAGAAGTTTGAATATCAAACTTGCAAACACAAGAATCCATACTGGGACTTCCTGATCCCAAATTATATCCTTTACCTATATCAAGTAATTTTTTTTTAATTTGTTGTTTATTATAAGGTAAGATTTAAGATAAAAATGAAGTTACTACTTTATTGTACCTAAAAAATCAAATAATATAGGTTGTTTTTGTTGAAACTTTTCTTTACATTTTTTTTTAAAATGTAATGTGAAAAGTTTATATGTAAAATTTAGTTGTCAAAATGGGAAATGCTTAGTGGTCAGCATAGCTGCCTTTCAAACAGCTGGCCCAGGTTCACTTCCTGGTTAACGCATTTGACATATGAAAAAAAATGGGGGTTAACTATGTTTTATACTGAGATGGTTATGTTTCTCATGGCATATAACATAGTAATGTGTGTGCACACACACATATATATATAAAGTTTTAAAAAAGTAGAAATAAATACAAACAAATTTTTTTGTAGTTATTTTTTATATTACACTGGAATAACAGTTAAGTATTAAATAATTTTGAATTTAATTTTTTTTCTTATTATAAATTAAGATTTAAAAAGGTCTAATTAATATTTTATTAAATCCAATTTTAAAATTAAGACAAACATGTTTTTTTTTGTTACAATAGATATACAGGTCATTGTAAAATTCCACTACCTATTTTGATTAAAGAATTTTTTTAATTAAACCTCATATAATATATTTTAATAAAGATTCTATAAAGTTGTTTTTGAAAGTATTAAGTCGAATTGAAAAGAGTCATTAACTTTTTTAAATCAAGATAAAGAAAACTTACTTTTAATTACTGTTTCTTTTAAATTGCACCCTGACTATAGAAAGATAGAAAAAAATTAGAGGAGAGTTTTAGTATTATAGATTATAACAAGATTACTACTACTGTGAAGGGATAACTGAAGGCAAGAGACGGTGGATTTGTCTGCTGCTAGTGCAATATTGGAGCAGTTTGGGTTCACATGGAGGTCCAGGAAGCTTCTCTATGGTTTATTAGCACTATATATTGTGTACTAACTGGTATGTCTAAAGTCACAAATCCTAGACTACATTAAACTGACTATTTGTATGTCATCAGTTACCAGATCCTATCTTTCCTGAAGATGATGATAAGCCAATCCACTGTTTTAAAAGGACCAGCTTACCAAGAATTTCCATCAGCTTTCTAAAGAATTAATATATACATGTATGGTTTTATCTATATGCAGAGAAGCACAGATAAGGTTCTACATCATATATATATATTGTAACCTCCCCTTCCGTATCCTTCACCCTCGCTCCATAATAATATATACCAATAACAACATGCCAAGATTATACTAATTACTCCGGATTTTCGTTACTTATTTATTTCCGGTCAATAATAATTAACATTAATAATAATTCCGGGTTCTTTAGCTCAGTCTATCAAATATATCATTATGATTTGAATAAAATAATTACTAGCTCAGAATTTATTAAAATCTAATCGTGTCTATGAAATAAATCAACACAAATATCTTTTATTATTCCCATGAGACCTGGAGCAACGACAAAGGTACAAGACGAGATTTCATTGAGATACTATCCCAATGGCATACGAACACTATCATAAATAATTGACTAATAGCATTCTTACGACTTTTAAAACTTTTATCATATCTTAATATTTTTAAAACAAAATCTAGCTCACATATAATAAATTAATTAAATAAAATAGAGTTAAATTAATCAAATCATATCACATCAAATAGATAAATCGATAAGTAAATAAATAATTAAATTAAATCTCAGGTTTATAAATTGTAATTAAAACTGATTTCATATTGCCATAGTCAACTATGATAAGGGAATTTTATGTCATAGTTCACTACGTAATAAATAACTAATTAATAATACCAATGACAATAATAGAGCAATACAATCCTCTTTTCTTTCTAGATGTATTAAATATTTTCGTGGTAATATTATCAATCCGTATCAAAGTTATGTGGTACTCGCATATATTTTACTAAGTATTGTGCATCAAGTTTCTATCTCTATTTTTTATTTCATATTAAATAAAATAAATAAATTATTAAAATAATTTTATATTTGTAACTAAATATGTTTAATTATAACTGTTTCATTAGAAAAAAAATATAAAAAATTATTCCATAATAACATTTGTACTATTTCAGTATCCTATTCTTATTCCCTTTTTTCTTTTTTTTCTTCCTTTTCTTAATAATTCATATTCCTTCATTAGTTTTATCTATACTATTACTATTCCTTATATTCATTTATTATAAACTTTTATTATCCTTTATATCTTATCCTACAATTTATCTTATTTTATTCAGTTTACAATAAAATATACAATTGTTACCCACTTAGCATATTCATCTTACTTATACTTAATTTATTAAAAATAATAGTTTTATCAAGTTTTGTTTTTAATTACCATATTCCATTTTATAATACTATCTCCTTTGTATATAACCTTTACCAGTAAAATATTTATAACTCTATTAACACTTTTATCTTATGTATTATAATTCCTATGTAAGATAGATATTTTCAGTATTACTTTTTACTCAGTATACCCATAGAGGTATTTTCTTCTTCTTCTAATATTGAGTGTAAGCTTTTCTTCTAAAAGTAAGATATTAAAGATGTAAATATAGTGGTAGTTATAGGGCTAGTTATCTATACTGTAGTCACACAAATTATTATGTTCCATATTTCATTCCTATAGTTAATAAAACCTCTTGGTTTCTTGACATCAGTATCCCAAGTCACTATCTGATTGATTTTTCAGTTCATCTTCATTACAAAAATCTTTGTCTACTTTGCTAATAATAATAAAATCATTTTTAATTTAACTATAAGCTATTCTTAAAAAATTCTTTACTATACTTCTCGTACATTTCTATCTATTGTTCTAAACATTTAGATATTTCAATATAAAACAAAAGAATAATTAATATGTTACTTATTATTACTTATTTAAATTATTTATTGCATTTTTAAAGTTTTACTTCTAAAATATGTTTGATGTTGGATAAATGTGTACTTATAACTTTTAAAGTATACCTCATTCATTAATAGATCCTAAAAAAATTACATTACAATTACCAATAATATTAAAATTACAACGATTCTTCCTCTGGATCGTATTTGTAAATCCCTTCCAGGATTCTGGTAGGTATTTACAATTTTCCATACAATTTTATTTTATTAATATTTCTCTCATTCCATTAACTCATATTTTTAAATATAACTATTATAAAATTTATGTTTATATGTTTCCTAAGCTAATTCAAATTTTATACTTTAAATACAATAAAAAATATAAAAATTATATTTACGATACATTTTGTTGCCTCGCTTAAAATCGTTCCTTGAAAGCTAAATAAAAAATACACTTTATTTTTGCAGTCCTTTAATGTTCTATTTTAAATTTTAATATGTTTATTAATTCTTCTTAGATGATGATCTTAGTTTTTTCATATTTTCCTACTTATTCTTGAGATTCCTTACAAGTGCTAGCTTTTCCCCGCTTGGTTTTCCTCGATGTACTTTACTAAAAATTCAATAAATTTTTTCTTCATTTCATCCTTTTTCCTTAGTGTTATTTTTATATTGTTTAAACAATATTCTTCATTTTAATATTTTTCTTTTCTATGATAAGTAAATCTAGTTTCCTTTTAGTAAATTCATATAGCACTTTATACAGGATAGGCTTTTTTTGCTTTTTACTTTTGGAATTATTTTTTAAATAATTTTTCTTTTAATATAACATATTTCTTCCTCATTTTCTTTATATTTATTTGAAAATATGTTTCTATAAAAAAGATTTTTAATAAAAATTGTCAAGTTCTCAATAGTAAAACTTTTTCCTATATTTTCCAGTTTTTTGCTTTTTAGAGTTATAGGACTTAGTTTCTGGTTGAGACGTATAAAATAAAACTTATACAATTTTCATTCATTTTCTTTTAATATTTTTTCAATTATTATTTTTGGTATTTCCTTTACTTAGTATGAATGGTCAAATTTGAAAAACCACCGGTAAGATCACGTAGAAATTAGCAATTCATCTCTCTGGATACAAATTATATTATCTGTTAAAGACTAACTTTAGAATAATTATTAATTTATAAATTTAAACTACTTTTTCAGCTTTGATTTACAAATCAAAAGGTTACCCTCTTCAACTTTCACATTGCTCCCCTTCTGTCTATCTTAGATTTTTTCTTGCCAATTTAAATCCGTTGATTGGTCAATAATTGTTTTTAGGGAAAATATTAGTCATTCTATTTTGGGATAATAAACTGTATTTTTAAATAAATCTTTATGACGTAATGTCTGGAATATTATTTTAACTTAATATTATTAAATTAAATCATAGTTTGATAAACTTATTATTTGATCTTTAAAATAATTATTAAGACAATATATAACATTTTTAACTTTTAATTTTAATGATGGATGGCAATTATATCTAGTTTTAAATTCACAAACTTTATTATTATCTACCAAGTGTGTGTGTGCGTGAAGGCATGTAATATACGATCACGTGTCTATTCACTTTACAAAATAATCTTTTATTTATGTCTCGGTTTAAATTACCAAAACTAATGTACTTTCTAAATTTTGAAAAATAAATTGAAACTTATAGTACTAAATATAACTCTCACCATCCTCAAGTTTATTAATAAAAAAAATATATCCTATTAATTTTGACTAACTATAAAATTATATTTCATTTATTTAATCTATTAATTCTGAAACTATTATTTTAAAATTATTCCAATAATTTTAACTATCTATAGCTGTGTTATTTTGTATGGCCAGCTTTCACAACCATAAGCAATGATATTAAAACTTTATTTAACTGTTTACTTTTTTTAAAATACTTTATTATACTGTTATCTGTTAGGTATTTTAGCTTAAATTGTATTCCAAAACTATTATTACTTTTATATCACCTAAATATTACTTAAATTTAAAATTTTTTTCATAATTGACCTTTCTATCCTACCTATGACCTACAGACAAGGGCACAATATATATATATACAAAGTACAGCTGGTGAGTAAAATGTATTATATATATTAAAAACAATATTATTTTAAATAATTTCTTGAATAATACAATTGTACTTTTTAAATTACAAAGTTTTTTAAGTAAATAACTTTATTCAATTAAAAGTAAGTTGCATTTCCAATATAATTTATTAAAAAAGGAAAACTTGAAAAATTGTTCTACATTGAACAAAAAAACTTACTGGAGTATTTTTTTAAAATGTTTATAATTAATCAAGAGTAACCTAAAAAAAAAAAAAAACTTTTACAGACTATCAAAAAAGTAATATATATTTTTAAAAAAACATTTACTTACCATAAAAAAATATAAGGGTCTAATTAATAGCTTTAATTTGGACTATCTATTTATATATATACACATGTGCATTTATGTATTACTAAAAATGAATTAAATATTTTTATAAGTATGACAACTTGAACATGTTAATTTTAAATTATTGTACAGCACATCTGAGTGATTATATATGTGTGTGAATTTTATGTATATTATCAACATGTAATTAATTGTGTATTGAATAAATATAATGAGGTTTATTAAGTTTATTTTTTTGTAAATGCCAACATGTGCATACAGTTCCATAAACACACACATAAAAGTCAAATAAGTCATTAATTATGTCTTATAAAAATGAATTTCATTTATAGGTTATGAGAATTCAAATATGTTCATAAATTATTATACCACATGTCTGTGTGCTTATATATAAACCTATTATGAAGTATTTGTAAATCACAATGTGATAGCTTAATCAGAAGACCTTAATTTCATTTTATTGTTTCTAATTAATAAATTTATATTTCATTAAAGTTGTGTTAGTGAACTTAAGTAATCCTAGAATAGTTTTAAAATATTATGTGTTAATATTATATCACTTGATGACAGTAATAATTATAGATCTTTTTTCTCAGAGCTGGATTCATGCATAATGATGTTATATAAAAGGTATTTATGTATAATGTTATGGATAGCCAGTGGATGATTTCATTACTTTTCCCATCAGGGATTGGTGCAGAGGAATATTCTTTAAAGTCCCTGCACTACATTTCATTTCATTTATTATTACTTAAGAAATTTAGTTTCTAGTTGGTCATTAAATTAATGGTCTAAGTGGAAAGGGCCACTGATGATCAGCATGTTTTAGTATACCAGCATTATTTTACTAATTGTTGTATTCTTCTGGATCAGCACTTAAGTTTGTGCATCCAAATTTTTATGTTGAACTGATGCCCTAAATTTGTTAACGGTTATATAATTAGCCTGATCTATAATTAACACATTTCAAATCCAGTCACAAGATTGACTGTTGATTGATTTTTATTGTCAATAATTCATGATGATGAATGATGGTTTCTTGTCTGTAATGCTGGGTGAACTTATAGTCACTTATAATTAGTTTTGTGTTGATTTCTCATGCTCTTCATATTCATATCACTTGCTCATCATTATATATTTGTATATTTAATTTTTTTATTAACGGGTGGATGATGATAAGTTCCATCAACCTAGGTTATCACTACCCAACTGTAAATCCTATGATGATCAAGTACTGGTGATCATTACAACAAAATTGTCACTCAAAATTGATCTGAAATATAACCATATTTGAGAAAGAAAAAAGTATGTACATTGTATGCAGAATTAATTTTAAAGTATTACTGTGAACATGTGACCAAAATATTGATTATAAATTATAAAATAGTGTTTAATGTATATTTAAAAGGTGCATACTTAATGTTGAATAAAAAAAATCTATGATTTTAAAGATTGAATTGGATTTTGGCTGTTGGAGTTTGTTTAGCTGTACTTTCAGGTTTGATGATGGATGGAGGATTTTGTCATTAGCTAAAGTGTGTTCTATTTCAGTCATTGCCCCAACTCATTTCTTATTGTTTATCATGGTGCAGTTAACATAGTCTTGCCATGGTTTGCAGCTTCTCACCATCATCATCATCAACCATTATCAATCCACTACAGGATGAAAGTCTCTCCAAGTTTAATCCATCTCTTATCTTTAGCTTCTCTTCTCCACATCATCCCTGCACACTTTCTTATTTCATCCATCCATCTCACATGTGGTCTCTTTCTGAGTCTATTACAATCTTTTGGAATCCAGTTTAAAATTTCAATTGTCCATCTATTATCATTTCTTCTAGCAATGTGCCCAGTGCAACTCCACTTCAATCTTTTAATTTTTTCAATGAGGTCAGTAACATCTGTTTGTTCTCTTACCCATACATTGTATTTTTGATCTCTTCTTGTTACTCCCAACATACATCTCTCCACACTTCTTTGAGTGGTCTGAAGTTTCTGTATTGCTCTTCTATTAAGTGTCCAAGTCTCAGATCCATAAGTAAGAACTGGTAAAACACATTTGTTAAAAACCTTCCTTTTCAAACACATAGGCATATTTCCTTTACTATCAAGTTATTTCTATCAAAAGCACTCCAACCAAGTTTAATTCTATGATTAATTTCCTCCATTATGTTTCCATCTATATTAATAATATGACCAAGGTATTTGTAACTGTTAACTTCTTCTAATTCATCATAATCAATCTTTATTTTCATATTTTGAGCAAATAGATTAAACATTACTTTAGTCTTTTTAACGTTTATCTTTAGTCCTACTTTCCTACTTTCTTCTGATAACTCCTGCAACATTTTCTGCAGCTCTGAAGTATTATTTGCAAAAACAACTACATCATCTGTGAAATCTAAATGACTTAAATAATCTCCATTTACTTTCACTCCTTTAGTTTCCCATTTTAATCCACAAAACACTTCTTGCAGCACTGCTGTAAAAAGTTTTGGAGATATGGAGTCACCTTGTCTTACACCTTTTTCAATGTTGACTTTCCCAGTATCATTATGTAATCTAATTGTTGCTGTTGCATTTTTTATAAATATTCTTTAAAATATGACAATATCCTGGATCTATACCTTGATGATCCAATGCTTTAATTACTGAAGAAATGTTTATAGAATCAAATGCCTTTTCATAATCTACAAATCCAAAACATAATGACAACTCATATTCATTTGTCTTTTCTATAACTTCTCTCAATGCATGGATATGATCTACTGTACTAAAACACTTTTAAATCCAGCTTGTTCTCTTGGTTGGTGGAAATCCAATGTTCTCTGTAGACAAGTTGTAATTATCTTGGTAAAAATTTTATATAAAACTGATAAAAGGCTGATAGGTCTGTAATTTCTAATATCTTCTTTATTACCTTTTTTAAATATTAATATTATTACTGCATTCTTCCAATCATTTGGTAGATCTTTATCATTTAGACATTTGGTATATAACTTTGCTAAAAAAAATTCTATTTCTTCACCTGCTTCTTTTAATATATCAATTATAATTCCATCATTACCTGGAGTCTTTTCTTTCTTCATACATTAAGCCTCCAAAAATAGGAGCAATTTATAGTTCTATATTTTTTAGCTCCTTAGCCTCAAAGGAACAGGGCATAGCTCTTTATGTATTACCAATCCATGAGACTCAAAGGAGCAGGGTTTTGCAAACATTTTTGCACTATTTTTATTTTTGGGTTAGTAGCTTATCGTGACTAAATTGAAGTAGCGCTTTTGGTGTCCATGCTGCATTGTGTACTTATAGTCCAGTAGCTGAATTTTTATTTAACAATTTCAGGTCACTATTCTTATTATTAGGTGCCAGATGCTTATCTAATCTCTAAAAAAATTGATGAGTACAGTTTGAGGTATGAGTTTTGTGTTAATTATGCATGTATATTGTGTAAAATATTGTTAGGCTAGTGTTCATTTCCCTTTTTTGTTTTCCCATGATGAAGGATATGAGACTGTTATGCATCGCGTGGCATACTTCAACATAGTAGTGTGTGTGTATATATATATTGTACCATTTGTTTATACGGTACAAATATATTGGCATCCGGTAAGATATTTAAAAGCTAAAAAAAAAAGTAAATTTAGCGATCTTTTAAAAGAAAAACATTTTTAGATTTTTTCTGATTAGTATAATTTATTGTTTAAAAAAAACGTACAATGAAAGTTAAAATTGTCGTTTGTATTTTTTTTATGTAATTAAAAATAAAAGTTAAATTGGAAAGAATAAATGACATGCAAATTACTGATCCAGATAAATTAAAAGAATTTCAAAAATAAAAAGATTGCAAGTAGAAAAGTAAAAATTCCAAAAGTAAAAAGATTGTAATTAGAAAAATCTTTTTAATAATTAAAGATGGCAGAATTATGCTAAAAAAAATAATAACTTTGTAACTTAAATTTAAGAGAAAGTGTAGAAGATTATTATCTTATATGCTGATAAAAGAATGAACAAAAGATATGCGCAGAAGTTTCAAAACTGGATCGGGGTATAAAAGGAGAAGGACAACTTCGATCTAGGTCTTTTCTATACCTTCTACTTACGTGTCTGAAATCTGGAGGTTTCTGCGAGCATAACCTGTGGCAGGAATATACATCTGCACAGGTACGCCACTTGCAGTACCCAGTTGTCAAGCAAGCAATGGAAATGGGCTCTGTGAAGACCGCTTTTTGCAGTAAAAGGGTCATGACAGCCATACCTTTTCTCTGGTTATAGAATGGAACAATAATGGAAGACGCCAGCAGGAGAGACCGATGGAAATTCTTAGGAGCTCGGAATCCCAAAAACACACACCAACTTACCGGTAAGTTAAGAGTAACTTTTCCTAATTGTGACAAAGTTTGCAAACAATTATAAAAATTGATATCAAAATAATCCCGATCAAGACTTCAAATTTTATTCTGCAAGAGACTCTTGTGTACCTAAGAACTATAATCATTGAACTGTTTTTTTATTATTAATTAATTCATATCTAGATTCATGTGTGTGTCATCTTTCCAATTAATTAAATCATAATATTTTTGTTTTTTATTATTTATATTTTAATTTGTTAAAATAAAAAATCTTTATTTTTAATACCCCTATTCATTGTACATTATTAATGATTATTAATAAATTAAGTTGATTATGATTTGAAAATATAATTTACCTTGCCAACGCTGTATTGAAACTCAATCTTCCAGAGTTTCTAGATAATTTCATCATAGCTAAATAAATAAAAAAGGGATGTTTGCCAGTGAATTCTAATATAGAATTCTGGCACCTTTCAAATAAATTAAAAGCTGGCTTACTTTATTCCATTATTTTAGTAGCTACATCAGTTAAAAGAGTGTTGTGTGACCAGGAAAAATAATTGCGTCCATTAAATCTTACTGAATTGTATGATGAAACAAATTTAATAGATAGTATGTAATTTGGTCACCGAGTACGAGTAGTTAACTCATTTAAAACACCAAATAAGTAGTGGACATTACAATATATATATATATATATATTATAATGGTTGACAGAACTTCACAAACCTATCTTCCATATTAGGCTATTCAAACTCGGAAAATTTATAAAGGCGGCAGATACATAGGGTGATGTTCAACTTTTATCGATCCAAAAGCCCCAGTCAGTAGATCAGGCAGAAGATGATCTTAAAATATCACTCTGTATATTTAAAATTTCTACTTCTTAATTTTAAATATTAATAAAAATATATAAAACAAGTTACTGCCAAAATTAAATGAACAAAACATTTTATTATGCACACACACACATGAATACAAACACCTGAAGATTAAATTTACTATTAAATATATTTGATTTAAATTTTATGCACAGATGGGTACATTTAATATTTAATACAATTTTAATATTTTACTAAGCACAAATACACTACATAGAATATGCATATAACTAACCTAATCCTTTTTAACCTTAGGCTAAAATTTCATGTTTAAACTAATGCTAGCTTATTGATGTACCAATTTGACCAATGCAAAATGAGATTGTTAGCATAACACAATCATGCAGACAGAAATTTACATCTGTCACAAAATATCATTAGAAAATAATGAAACATTGTGGGAAGGAATGAGCATCTTCTCCATGATCATTAATAAATTTCACCAACAGACAGGAATGTTTCACTGCCCAATTGGTGATACAAAATGAAATCATTGAAATATATACATAAGGGATGCCCTGTAAATGGGGATAGCAGTCTTTGCCAGCTTACTACCCCAACCTGAGCATACAAAAATCAATGGTGTAGGAAAGACATCTATGATCATTAGCAATGTAATGCTACACTTTTGGGCCATACACTCAGGTAAGTATTATGCCTTGTATGCTAATGCACTACAAGGAAATGAGTATTCAATGCACCTACCCAAATTACATTGACATAAAACACCTATACATATATTCACCAACACCAATTCAACTATGAAACAGCCCAAAATTAGCCCACTTAAACTAACAATCTTATGAATTCGTGTAGCCATTTATGCCTATTTTCAAATAATTAATTTAAAAGAAATTTATGAGAATGGAAATGATATTAAACACATATATAAGAAAAATATAATAAATAATTTAAAATTTTAGTCAGACAAAAGATTTCTTTTAAAAATTAAATGACATTTAAAATTACTACTTAAAAAGTTTGTATTATATAATTAAAATTCATAGTTCATTTAAATCAAAAGTTCATACTTTCCAATGCTGTATGTTTATTGAAGTTCATCTTTGCAGTCCTTAATAAGTCCCACCACTGTGTTTACAGTTCCTTCCATCCCATATTGGTATTGCCCTAGGTGGAGATGAATCTGTTTCTGGCCATTTTCTAGGAACCGTCATTTTAGAGACCACCTCAGCTGGTGCAAATATAGAAAATGTGATTTATTGGGTGACCCCTACATTTTTGAGATCCACAATACACTTATAAAATATGTTTTAATAACATACAATCAGAAAGAGCAATCAAATGTAAAACGGCATTTAAAACTTTTCTTTTTATATCATTTTGAATTCTTATCATCGAATTCCAGGATCAAAAATTACCTACTTGGTGCTGTTCTTATTGGCAATGATGACTTTTCACTGTGGACTATGTGTTTATTTTTATCATTATTGGCCAGCTTGCTTTAGAGTGGAAACTCAAAATTTTATCACTAGTATTTTTTAATTTATCTCTTATCTGACTTTATGCCCAAGGGCCTGTTTGCTATTATGTCATTATAGAAAATCATTTCAATTCTAAGATTAAAAATAACTAATTAACAGCTGTTTTTTATTTTTTTATATTAAAATCAATCTTGTTTTTAGATTTTTAATTTTAAATAATTATACAATTAGTTTGCCATCTGTGCATTATATATATATATTAATTTAAACAAAATTTTTAGTAATTTCTTTATATATATGAGGTTGATTTTATTTATATAATTTTTTTTTCTCATGTGTCATAGCATCAGTCGGGAAGTGAACCCGCTAACCCAGGACAACTGCTTGTAAAGCAGCTGTCGCTGACCTCTCAACCACCAATTCTTGACTTATTTATATAAAGTTGAAAGGAAAAGTAGAAATAAACTCAAACAAAATTTTTGTAGATATTTTTTATATCATACTGGAATAACAGTTAAAGATTAAATAATTTTGAAATAAAACAATGTATTTTAAATTAAATATTTAAAAAATGTCTAATTAATAGTTTATTAATTCTGATTTTGAAATTAAAACAAGCATATATTCATGTTATAATAGATATACTGATAATTATAAAATTCCACTATTTTGATTTAAAACATTTTTTAATTAAAGCTTGTATAACATTTTGATAAAATCCTACAAAGTTATTTTTGAATAAAATTAACACGGATTGAACATGTCATTAACTTTTTCAAACAGAATAAAAAACTTCTTTTATTTCCTGTTTTTTAAATTCCATCCTGACAATAAAAAGGTTGGGAAAGGGATTGGAGGGAAGTTTTACAGATTATGACAAGATTACCACTGCTATGAAGGGATGATTGAAGGCAAGGAACAGTTGATCTGACTACTGCTAGTGCAACATTGGAAGAGTTTTGATTCATCTGGAGGCCAAGGCCAGCTTCTCTGTAGTTTATTAGCCTGTATATATTGTATACTAACCAGTATGTCTGAAGTTTAATAATTCCTAGACTAAACAGCTGACTGTAGGTACATCAACATTTAGAAGATTATACCTTTCCTGAAGATGACAATAAATCAGTCTGCTGCTTTAAAACAGACCAGATTACCAAGAGGGTGCATCAACTTCCTAAAGAAATTGTTTATATGAATAATGGTTTATCTATTTGCAAAGAAGTACAAATAAAGATACTGCATTGTATATAGATATAATGCAACTGGTGAGTAGAGGACATTATATATTTTGAGAATATTATTTTAAATAATTTCTTGAAAATGACAGTTGTAATGTTTAAATGGCAAATTTTATTAAAATAATAACTTTATTCAACTAAAAGTAAAATATGTTTTCCCCAGATATTTTATTAAAAAAGGAAAAATCCATAAATCTTTCTATTGAACAAAAGTACTTGCTGGACTTTCAAAGATGTTTATAATTAATCAAGGATAACCTAAAGAAGAAGAAAAATATTTTAGGCTGCCAAAAATCTAATATTCAAAAAACTTTTACTTACCATAAAAACAATGGGGCTAATTAATAGCTTTAATTAAAATATTTATTTTTATGCTAAGTATTACTAAAACTGAATTGAATTTTTTATAAATCTATGACAATTCAAACATCTTAATTTTTATATTATTATAGAGCACATCTGATTACTTATATATATGTGTGTGAATTTTATGTATATTTTCAACATGGAATTAATTGTGTATTAAGAAAATATAAAATGAATTATTAGGTTTTTTTAATAAACACCAGTGTGCGCACACATTTCCATGTGCACACACATATATGTTAAATCAGTCATTAATTATGCATTATAAAAATGAATTTCATTTACAGATTATGACAATTCAAATATGTTCATAAATTATTATACCACATGTCTGTGTGCTTATATTTAGGTGTGTTTTATGTAAACCTATTATGAGATATTTGTAAATCATGATATGATAGCTTATTGTGTTAACTAAAATCAGAATACGAAATTTATATTTATGGGATACTCAGCAGACTCATTTTATTGTTTCTAATTAATAAATTTATATTTCATTAAAGTTGCTCCAATTCTAGAATCAATTTAAAACATTATATGTTAGTATTTTATCACTAAATCACAATAACAATTATAGAGCTTTGTTCTCTGAGCTGGTTTCATGCATAACAGTCTGTTATATAAAAGGGGGTTATATATAATGTAATGGATATCCAGTGTATGATGATTTTATTACTTCTCTAATCATCTATTGGTGCAAACAGACACCCTTTAAAATCCATGCACTACATTTCATTTTATTTAATATTTCTTTAGAAAGTAAGTTTATAATTGGTCAGTAAATTAATGGAACTAAGTGACTAGAGCATATAATGATCAGCATGTTTTAGTCTTTCAGCATTATTTTTTAATTGTTATATTCTTATGGATTAGCACTTAAGTTTATGTATTTAAATTATTATGTTGTACTGCTGCCTTAAGCTTGGTAAGAGCTTAATAATTACCCTGATCTTAGTCGACTTATTTTAAATCCAATCACATGATCAACTGTTGATTGACTTTAATTGTTGGTCATTTATGGTGATGAATGATGTTTTCTGTCTGTAATGCTGGGTCAACTTAGTCACATAGTTAGTTTTGTAAATTGATTTCTCATGCTTTTCATATTCATATCTCATGTGCATTATATATTTGTACATTTAAATTTTGTATTAACTAGAGTTGATGATAATGAATGCCATAATTCCAAGCTCACCCCAAGATCATATGGTTACAAGTGGCTACCCAACTGTGGGACTGATGATGATCAAGTACTGGGGACAATTTCAACAAAATTACTTAACTTGTTCTCAAATATAACCACATCTGAGAAAGCAAAAAGTATACATTTATGCAGAATTAATATTAAAGTATTACTGTGAAATGTTACAAGAGTATTGATTAGCAGTTATAAAATAGTGGCTAATGTATATTTAAGGAGCTCATACTTAAAGTTAAATAAAACATCTATGATTTTGGAGTTTGTATTGGGTTTTGACTGTTGGAATTTAGCTGTACTTTCAGTTTGTTGATGAATGGAGAATTTTGTCATTGGTTTGAAGATATGCTTTTATGCAACTGTGAAGTGTGTTCTATCTCAGGCATTGTTTCAATCCACTTTATGTTTTCTTATTATTTATAATAGTGCAGTTAACATAGCCCTGCCATAATTCCCAGTCTCTAAGTCTCCAAGAATAGGTGCTAGTCATAGTTCTATATTTTTCTAAGACTCAAAGAAGCTAAAGATTCAAAAGAGCAGGGCTTTGCAAAGAACCCTCTTAGTGTTTGTGCTGCATTGTGCACTTATAGTTCAGTGACTGAAAGCTTTATCTATCTCACAATTTCAGGTCACTAGTCATTCTGTTCAGTGTCAGATGTCTGTCAAATCTCTAAAAACATTGATAAGTACATAGTTTGACTTATGTAAAATATTGTTAGGTTAGTGTTTTATTTCTCTTTTCCTTTTATTCATGATTGAAAGATATGAGACCATCATGTATCTTATGGCATACAACATATTAGTGGGTCTGCATATATATATATATATATATATATATATATAGGTTACAGTTTATATATATATATATATATATATATATATATAAACTGTAACCTTATATTTTAGTGTAAAATATAGAGATTGATAGAACTGATTTAAAATTTTCTCTGTCTTCTTGGTGATTTGATTGGCTTGGTTTGCATTTTGAACAGACTATTTACTTGCATTCAAGATAATTTATTGGTGGGAATAAGTAATATTTTACCTTGCTTATTGCCTGCATTATTTTAATGTATTTAAAATTGCTCTTTTCCATCCACTGATTTGGGTCAAATATGTTTAACCTGTAAGAAATCAACAGGACACATCAAGTTTAGTAAAATGTGATTAAAAATAATAATAATTCTTATTTATTTCAAATAATCTTAGAAATTATATTCATTTAATTCAAAAGCCATTTGTTTAACTAATTTTTAATTATTAGATAAAAATATAATGAATACACATGTGCATTTCGGTGAAAGAGAGCATTTGTGGTATTATTAAGAAAAAATGGTGTAAGCATAACATGTAAACAAAACATGTTACACATATTTTAAAAAATTATTGACAAGCAAACGGATTAAGCAAGAATTCTCATATGAATTTAAATATAAAATGGTGATATTTAATAACAGTATGAGTTGCTGAATTTAAAGGGTCTGTTCAAGTCTGCTGGCCAAATGAATCAAATCGCTAATAATTTGTTAAATATCTACATTTGAAATATGTTGGAATGCTTAACTTTAACAATAGAATTAATAGCAGAAGCTCAGTATGTTTTGGAATACTTTATTACATAAAAACTGGCAATATTAAATAAATATTTTAATTGCAGATGTTTTTCGAATATGAAAACTTTACTTTTAAAAAAAAGGAAGAGGTTTAAAATTAAATTTAAATGTTAAATTTTATTGAAATGCCACTTTAATGTTTCTATGTATCAGTTAAATAATGAAGAATTGATTATCTTATCTGAATGTATACTGCCAGTAATGTATTTACTATTTAATTTCTTTACTACTTGAATAATAATATCAGGCTTTAAACGATTAACTAAAACTACTTTCTGATTTATATCGCCAATGTTGATTTGTTAAATTATTTTGCGCTGATTGTTATTCCTAGATTTAAATGTGGATAGATAAATTAATATAGCCTGGATATTATAAATTTGAAACAATGCTAGATAAAATGTAGAATTTAATAACTTATGAAGAACCTTTTATTTAAACTCTACATGTCATGCTTTTGGAATTATTTACATATTCATAGAGCCCATGTAAAATTCATTAATTTAAAAGTACTCATAATAACTATAACAAACAAATAAAAGCACGTCTATGGAATTTGGCTATAATTTATAATTATTACTTTGTGTTTATATTGATTTCACGGATAATATTTAATATTTCCAAAATGTTGTACACTTTTATTTATGTATTTGAGTAAGAATGAATTAATTTTAATTTTATTGTTATATGAACTTATATGTGAGGTTCATGATTTATACTTTTACTATGTTTAAATTAAATTCATGGGATTGAATAAAATATTTATTTGAGGAAATAGCGCTTGCGAAAAGCTTGAAAATTACTAATAAATTTATGGTATATATCAACCTCTTATGAAGTGTTTTATGAATCTTTTCAGAGATCTGTTCCTATACTCATGTCACTTGTATTACATTTTTACTATGTTTATATTTTAAGCAAGATAAATCAGTATATTAGTTGTCCTTATTATTGAAACACTTTTCATTGTGTATGAATCCACATCTGTTAAATTGCTAGTGTTTTTCTGAATTGTCAGAATAACTGAGGAGGATGATTTTTGCATTTTAAATATGAAGTAAATATTAATATTGCTTTACATTGTTAAATGGCATAAGTCTGTGCTAGTGGTTAATCTGCAGATTAATTATTTGCCACTTTCTG
Organism: Epiperipatus broadwayi; assembly: GCA_028023455.1. NCBI lineage: Eukaryota > Metazoa > Onychophora > Udeonychophora > Euonychophora > Peripatidae > Epiperipatus > Epiperipatus broadwayi. The sequence continues at coordinate 57,126 of JAQFVV010007063.1, read as the reverse complement.
TATTATTACACTCATTCCTGTGCTGATGGTTAGTCCACAGAATTGTGTAATTATATTTGTTGCTTCATGGTGGTGTATAAACCCACAGGGCACTCAGTGTTGTATCATTCCTATGTGTAGATAAATGCATCCACAGAAATATCATTTTACTTAATAAATGTAAGTTTGGGCAAAGTATTTTGCATTATTATGCTAAAATCATCTTTTTCCATCTATAAGTATAACTTATAAGTTCAATCATAAAGTGTAGCAGAGCATATTATCTAAATTATCCTCATAATGATTAACTGTTTGTTAATTAATATTTTATCTGAACTGAAGTTTGAATTTTCACTTTGGTTTAGCATTGCATTATAGCTAAATCCTGCAAATATAATATTATTTATTATATTATTATAGGTTTATAGTATAGGTTTATTGGTTCTGGAACTGATACATTAGGTATTTCATGATTTGATGTTGAATTTCAGTATATTTTACTCAAAGCAAAAATTAGATCAAATTATAATAAAATTTATGATTAGGCTTTTATAAAACTGTGCCTATGATATGTTTATTGAAGGAAACAAATGTTATGATATTTTATTTATTTATTTTATTTATTTCTTTATTTATGTATCTATTTATTGTATTAAACATCCTACATCAATTATTTGTTAATTATAAAATTGTAAATAAATATTGATTTATAATTAAATTTACTGTGCCATTGCTATTTGTCATTCATAAAACCAGAAATCCTATATTTTGAATAGAGCAATACATTGGAGTACATGCGGTTGTCAGTATGACATAAGAGTCTTAGTAATATTCTGAGAAAACATTTGAATGCTTTTGTCCTTGGTAATTTATGATGTGTGAGGTACAATAAAATCCCATTTGCCTTTTCCATCACTTTAGCTTTGCATTGTTGATTCTAGTACATGATACAAAATTGATTGATTTTATAAACTTATAAACAGATTTTCCAGGTAATGATATGATCGAATTTATTTGCTTAATGTTATAATTGTCATTCATCAATATAACAAGAGTCTCACTGCTATTTATTAAATTATAAATTTAAGTTTATAAGGAAACAACCCAAGTTTCCCATGCTTATTATTATTGCAAAGCTCATAACTAGACTAGCATTTGTACCAAAATCATAAATGTCATTCTAAAATTCATAATCTTTAATAGTTTCACAAATTATGCTATTTTGTCCATGGTCGGTCATAAGGTCTCATGCAATGAGAATCACAGATTAAAGTTTTGAAGGATAATAAAATTACATATTTATAATTTGTCTAATGTACTTTCACATACTGCTATGATGGGTTTTCGCGGTGTATCCTGGCCATGACCAGATTAGATCATAAAAATTTCATGTTATATCATTAATTTTGTGTGTTGTGATGTGATCAGACTTTTCAGTTACAATATATATATAAAGTTGAAAAAAAAATAGAAATAAACAGCAATATTTTGTGGGTATTTTCTATATTACACTAGAATAACAGTTAAAAATAAAATAATTTTGAATTTTAAAAAAATTATTATACATTAAACATTTAAAAAGATTTAATTAATATTTTATTAAGTTTGAAATTAAAACATGCATGTTTTATGTTACAATAAATATAGTGGTAATTATAAAATTTCACTATTTTAATTAAAGAAATTTTTTAATTAAATGTTGTATAACATATTTTAATAAAAAAAAGGCCTACGAAGTTGTTTTTGAAAAAATTAACATGAATGGAAAAGAATAATTAACTTTTTTCAATCAAGATAAAGAAAGCTTAACTTTAATTACTGTTTATTTTAAATTACATCTTGACTATAGAAAGTTTAAAAAAAAGATTAGAGGGGAGTTTTACAGTTTTACATATTATGGCAACAATATTACTACTATGAAGCAAGGCATAGTGAATCTGGCTGCTGATAGCACAATTTTGAATGATTTTTAGTTTACATGGAGGCCAGGTCCATGCTTCTTTGTGGTTCATTAGCCTATATATAGTGTACTAACTAGTATGTCTGATGTCTATCAAATTCTACACTAAATGAAATTGACTGTATGTATGTCTACTGTTTTAAAAGTGACTAGCTTACCAAGAGATTCCATCAGCTTGCTGAAAAATTGGTTTATACCTATACTGTTTTCTCTATATGCAGAGAAGCATAGATAGAGGTACTGCATTATATATATATATATTGTACCCTCACTTCCAGGAAATATGTAATTATAATTACTTGATCTAGCTCAGATAAATAACTATGTTCATCTAAAATGCATCTAAATCAACCATAACTATATTCTTTAATAATATCGATTATCAAACTAGCTTAAATAATAAATAATAATATAGTTCTGTTTTATAACATTAAATACACGAATATCTAATAAAATCATGAGACTATGAAGTGAGTTTACAAGTGGCAGAATAAATACATTAAGCTAATATTCCATAGGATATCACCTTAATGGCATAAGAATACTATCCCTACTCCTATTACTTAAATAATACATTTATAGTACTCTTACATCTTTAATCAAAATTAATTAAGTATATACTCTTAACAAATTAATCTGAATATCTTTATCAAAATTAATTTAACTCAAATTATCTCAGGTTCTTTAAAATAATTCTAAATTAATTATAACCTTTTGTAATCAAGTATGATAAGGGATTTAATATCATTCCTAACTACAACTCAAGAATACTAATAATAACAAAATAATAATACTATTCTTTAATTTATAATTTACTCTCATGTCTTTCTACTTATAATGCTGTTCATGTATATCATATAATAATAATGTAATATAACATTCTCTTATTCATATAGCATCTTAAATAAACATATATAATATGATATTATAATCTGACAATATGTGGCAATCATTACTAATATAATTTAATGTAAATCTTTGGTAATTATTCCATGACCATTAGAATAATACAATAAGTAAAACTTCTTAAATAAAACATATCAATAAAACATTAAAAATCTTAAGCAACAATTTTATTTATGATGTGCAAATACTATGTCTTAATTATAATTATCTGTGATTATGTAATTGTGATGTGAAGAAATTGAGTCGACACCAAGATTTATAACAAAACTTAACAAATTTATTAATAAACTTTAACAATAAATTATATACAGTATGTACAATATGCATGCACTTTGTCTTACTCTCATTTCAGTGATTTCACACAAAAAAAATAATAATAATAATTAAATAAAAATATTAAATACAAAAAAATTGCTTTATAAAATTCTCATTATTGAAATATTACCATAACATCTTTATGGCCTCCATTAATTTTCTTTAAATTATTACATTCCAAAGTATTATTTAAATTATTACTTCACTTTGAATTTATTTTTTATTATTTAGTTTTAAAAAACACTTTTACTATATTCTATAGTTATTCTTAACTTACTCATAGTGTAAATAATATTAATTAATAATATACCCATTAACCTAAATACTTATTATTCCTCAGTATGATGTTAAATAAATGTAAGCATTGATGTGTATTAAAAAAAATCCTTCAAATATGATTTATGTATATTTCTTTTACTTGTAAAAATATGCATTAACATTGAATTTCTTTAAAACTTAATGATTAAATAATATTTTTTATAAAACACATTTCATTCATCATTTATTTATTTGTAATAAATAATAATGAGTCCCAAACATAAAAAAGTTTATGATTCCTTATTAACAAGTTACAATCTTGTATTTTTTTATCCTCATTCATATCTTTACTTTTAAACAATATAACCCATCTTACCTTCTTTAATAACAATTCTGCATTTTAAACTTATTCATCATTTCATATTTTAAAATACTAGCCTTTACGATACCATTCAAGCCCTATCGATAGTAAATACAAGTAGGTATACAGAATAAATCAGATTTTAATTTAATAGCACTTCTATTAAATAACCATCATGGTCACAGTGTATCATAAATAAGGTATGACTATTTTAGTTCATCACCTTTACCAATAAACATAATGTCCAAGCTATCTATTCAGCTCTATGGAACATTACAACTTCAACATACAAAAAATAACACTACCATGAACAAATACAAGTTATAGAGCTAAGTTATCTATACTTGCACAATAATCACTATCGTCTATATTCTGATATAAACAAATCCTACCTAAAAATATTATCTTGGTTCTATTTAACTTAATACCAAGCTTACATCGCTAAATCTATTCTTACATTCTTATAATAATAAATAAATTCATGTCTAAAATAACTATCTAACCAATCGATAAGAAAAGATTATTTTATCCCTTAGTAACTTTAATAAAAAAAAAAGATCGATATTCCAGTTTATTATTTTGATCACTTAAAATAAACATTAAATTCTGTTATAATAGAATCATATACTTATATTTCCCTTATATTAAAATGTACTTATAATATTATTAAAAGTATGCATATTCTTTAACATGAATAAACAAATTATAAACTATGTGTACATATTGTGTTTTTTTATACTCATTTCATACATCCACACTAAGATATACAATAAATAAATACATAGTAAACACTAAGATATACAATAAATAAATACATAGTAAAATGATCAATACTTTTATAATTGTTACCATCAATAATACTTCTGCATGGTCGATTGTTCCAGTAATATTTCTGGATCCTGAACGAAATAAAAAACATTATTTAAATATCATTCATTCCACATCATCATACTTTAAAATATTAAACTTTTTTAAAAAAAAAAAAATTATTAAAGATTTTTTTTTTAATAATAACTAATCACTATGTTAGTAAATAATTTAATGTTTTTATGTTCCTACCCTTTTCTAAGCATTATGATAAAAGTTAGTAAAAATAAAATTTAAAATTCATATTTACAAAAAAACTCTGACAACGTTCTTTATGGAAATGTCCTTTCCTTCTGCAGCATTTGTTGACAAAAAACATCTTCCTTTAACATAAACAAAACTACACAATCTCCAATAATTTTCCTTTTACGACATGTCCGACAATTTTTTTAATAATAAAGAAAATAAACAAAAGTAAGTTGACTTGTAAAATATTCTAATTGCAATATAAATAGTTTTGAGTTCTTCTTTTATTTCCAACAGTAACTATTAAATGCATTTTTTAATCCTCTATTACGGCATATCTTTTCTAACAACTTTACTTCTTTCAATTAAATTTCCCATAAGTCAATGTTCTTGAGTACAACATGATGTCTGATAGTACATATTATTGTAGTTTTAAATATTTTTATAAATATTTTTCCGAATATATTCTGTATGTCCCGCATACAACGCTATTATTTTAAAGATTTTCCCAATGTAATATCAATTATTATTCTAATAATCTTCATTTTTTTCAACTTTTTTTAAAACTTATATTTTTCAAAATCAATTTCAATATTTCTTTACAAAGAAATATTTTAATGTCTTAAATAATGGTTATTTCACACTAACAGTTTTTTTTAAAAAAAACTATTCTACTTTAAAAAAAAACTTTTAGAATAAAAATTTCATATTTTCCTTTCCATCTCTGACGAGCATATCTGAATTTTCCCTGTGAAGTACTGTCTGTTAAATTGACTATTACGTTAGCATGAACGCTTAAGATAGGCAAAATTATGTGCCTAGTAAAACAATAATAATTCGATATTTTCCTACATAAATTTAAGTTCAGTGATGACTCCTCCATGTCTAAGTTGATGGTAAATTGAATAAAAACAGATCAGCTAGCAAGGAATTATTTAATTTTAGCCCCTTGTTTCCATATCATGATCTTATAATAACAAATTACTATACTTTTAGAATTTTAAAAATGATAAAATTGACTGTTATAATATACTTAATTACTTTACAAAAGTTGTAGAAATACTGATGACGGTATAACAGTATATCGGTATAATGAGATAACAGTAACCTGGATTTCCCTGCACAGCTGTTTTATACCTCCCAAATTACACGTTTTTATTGGTCCATTAAACAATGCTTTTTTTCCACAATCCCGGGAATAGGACATCAGATTAAATTTAAAACTAATAATAATTTATTAAATATTTATTTTTATTATATTCAATTCTTAATTAATTTTCATATTTTATTTACACTTAATAAATATTTTTAATCCGATTAAGGACAATCCTACCATCGTATGTAGAGAGAGACATGACCTCAAAAGAAAGATCAAAGAGGCTTTATTTATCTCTCACGACAGCGATGCCATAAACAGGAAGGACACGTGTTTTTCTCTATCAAAAAGATGGAATTAGCATATTTGCATAAGTTTAAATGTAAGCAAGCTATGATTATGAAGGCAAGATCCTTTGAAAGCGCTCAGCTGTTTTAATATTTTTAGTTAGCTATTTGTATTTGTATTACAGCTTTTGGGAGCAGTTGCGCCGCACACGCATTTGTGCTTGAATAAATACTTTTAAATAACTTTTAAAAATCACATTTCAATATTTATTATCATTTCTACTTTTATTTTAAACAAAACATATTTATTTTCAACACAAAACATAAATCTAATTTCATCTATTATATTTATTTTTTAAAAACCTAATCTAATATTTATAACAAATGACATTATTTTATTTTCAAAAACAGGTGTGAATATTGTACATCATGTGATTTCCAAAATAAATGAGATGCTAATAATTTAAAGGAAATTAAAACAAATAATTTAATTTATAAAATATTACATAAATCAATATTATAGCACACTTTTAAAATAATTATTTTAATATTATAAGATCAAAATATACTTTTTTCCTACATTATTATTTTTAAATAGAGGATTTTAAAATATAACTATTAAACACACTTATTATTATTAAATAATCTATTCGTTTAACTTTAAAGCATTACTTTTAAAATTTACCTTAATCATTTACTTATAAGACTTATTAAATCAATATTTATTCTGGCCAGTTCTCCCAATCATACAATTTTATAATGATTATTTTAATTAACTGTTTTCTTACAAATATCAACATAATATTATACATCAATTATTTTACTCACCTTAACTAAATTATTCAAAGATTATTAACACATAACATACCTCATCTCTTACTTAACTTTAAAATTTAAAATTTTCCAGTAGATTATTAGAAATAACCCATTCTAACCTAAACAAAAGGGTACAATATATATATATAAAATACAACAGATGAGTAGAGTGTGTTATATATACTGAGAATATTATTGTAAATATGTTCATGAAAATGACAGTTGTAATTTTTAAATTACAAATTTTTTTTAAATAACATTCAACTAAAAGAAAGATACATTTCCAGTACATTTTATTAAAATATGAACCTCCAAAAATCTTTCTATATTGAACAAAAGAACTTGGTGTAATTTAAGGACATTTATAATTAATCAAGAGTAACCTAAAAAAGGCAGAAAAACTTTTATGGACTGTCAAAAAAGTAATGTTTTTTAAAAAATTTTTATTAACCATAAAAAATATATGAGGTTAATTAATAGCTTATATTTGGACTATCTATTTTATATATATGCATAAATATATGTGCATTTATGTATTATTAAAAATGAATTGATTTTTTATAAGTCTATGATAATCTGAACATGTTAATTTTTAAAATATTATACAGCATATCTGAGTTTTTATAAGTAAGTGTGAATTTTATGTATGCTTTAAGCATGGCATTAATTTTGTATTGACAAAATATAGTATGGTTTATTACATTTACTTTTTTATAAACCCATTGTATGTACACATTTCAATGCTCACACTCATGTAAGTTAAATCAGTCATTATGTATTATTAAAATGAATTTCATTCATAGATTTTGACAATTCAAATATGTTCATAAATTATTTACTGCATATCTGCATGCTTATATTTAGATGTGTTTTATGTAAACCTATTATGAGGTATGTATAACTTACAATGTGATAGCTTATTGTATTAATCAAAATCAGAATGCCAAATTTATATTTATGGCTTCCTCAGCAGACCTTAAATTCATTTTATTGTTTCTAATTATAATAATATTAAATGGTGCTAACACACTTAAAACATAAAGCTGTAGAAATTAATAGCAATTAATTAATTAAAATAGCTTAGCACTTTTGAGAAAATGTATTCCTAATTTAAAAAAATTATATTTCATTAAAGTTGTTTCAGCTGAACTTAAGTAATCCTAGAATAGATTTAAAACATTACATGTTAGTACTATATCTCTTGATCACAGTCCCAATTATAGAGCTTTTGCTCTCTGAACTGGATTCATACATGATAATCTGTTATATAAAAGGAATTTACATTTAGTGTTATGAATATCCAGTGGATGATTTCATTACTTCTCTAATCCTGGATTACTACAAAGGGATATCCTTTAAAAGTCAAGCACTACATTTCATTTTACTTATTATTCCTTTAGAAATTTAGTTTATTGTTTGGCCAGTTCATGTCCAGAGCGAATGATGATCAGAATGTTTTACTATCCCAGCATTATTTTTTAATAGTTATATTTTTATGGATTAGCATTTAAGTTTGTGCATCCAAATTATGTTGTACTAATGCCCTAAGTTTGGTAAGGCCTGGTCTATAGTTGACCCATTTCAAATTAAGCCACAACATTGTTGATTGATTTTTATTGTTGATCATTCATGATGATGAATGATTATTTCTTGTCTGTAATGCTGTGGAAACTTATAGTTAGTTTGGTGTTGATCTCATGCTACTTATATTCATGCCTCATACCCATTATATACTTGTATATTTAAATTTGTATTAATTGGGGTTGATGACACCTCAGATTATCCCAGATTCTTTGTACCATTATAGTAGATAAATAAAACAACCAAATAGTTCGTCATTCATGTACATTCAGGCATCAAAAGTATCTTTAGTTTTTGAATCCATTTCTTCTGCACCAAATTATATAGCTAACTAACTAATGATATCATTCATGTAAAACTTTGAATGCTTTTTGTTACTTTTCCATCTGGTAAACATTGACATAGTCTGTTTTAACATTTATACTTAAAAACTTTTAATTGTTATGTATATATTTTTATATAATATTTTTTGAAAATTTACATATAGAACAAATAGTATCAAAGTCAGATTAATAGCTCATATTGTTGTAAACAACAGATAGTACAAAATTATGTATATATATAACCTGGGTCTCATTTTATGCGATAGATAGATTCCTCAGAAAACACACGCAAACGAAATCACGCAAAAATAGACATAACTTACATTGAAAAGGGGGGATGCGGTCTGTGATTTTTCAAAATTCATGTAAAAGCAAAGCACCAACATAAAATTACTTTAAAATTCGTGCAAAAAAAAAAATAAGGAAATAAAATATGACTAATAAAAAATTTCAAATTTGAAAAAAATTAATACAAGACAAACTTTTTTTAACTATAATATTTAATTTTATTCAAAATAATATATTTTTATGCATAATTTACAGTACAGTAATCTTTGAGACGATGATTTTATTAATTGTTTATGAAACTAACAACTAAAAATTAAATTCTTATTTTTGTCTTTAATTTTCAATTCGGTTTAAAAATCAAATTTCACATTAATTTCAAGTTGCAGTAAGTAATTTTTAAATTGTTAATTACAATTAAAAATCAGATTTTAATTTTTAATTGTCAAATTTAATTATACCCACTGCTATTACTGACCTTTTAAAAATAAACTTGTGGACACTAAATGATTAATAATTGATTACGTTCTTTTTTAAAAAGCAAAAACAGAATGTAATTTAAAATGCAAAATTAACGCGTACAATGTTTGAACAAATTTACATTATAATCTTGTAAAATTTAATGTGTGTATACATAAAATGTGGAAATTATGATTTTAATTTCATTATTGCATAAAATTTTACTATTATAAAGCACTGAAAATATTGAAATTACTAAGATGAAAGTTGAATTCCAATAATGTGCTATTACTTTCAATGTAACATAAGTGCGCAAAATTTATTATTTAAAGTAATAGTGCATTATCGGAGTTCATACACCTGGGTCTCTTTTTACGTGGACTTATTTAACACACTTCCGGTGAAACACGAATCACGTAACTTCAAAATCGTGTTAAATAAGTCCACGTAAAAAGAGACCCAGGTGTGTATATATATATATAAGAATTAGTTTTACCACTACAATATTTGTTGAAACTTAGTGGCATGAACTGATTAACCAGTGGCAAGTCAATTCTCATGCAGATTTATAAAAGTTAACAAATATACTTTATATTTAAAAATGCTTAAAGTCTATGTCTTGAGTTAATTTCTAGCTTAATAAATTAAAATCATTTGGATATTTCTTGAAAAATTGTTGTTTAAAATAAATCCTGAATCAAAAATACAGTATTCATAAGTTCAGGATTTATCTATATATAATTTTATATGCACTTTGTAACTTCTATGTTATTAAATATTCACTAACATTTATTATTTAATTTTCTAATTTCTGTTTTTACCTATGTATTCATGATATTTTTTGAACGAACTTGTGATAAAATAATAATAAACAACCACTCATAAATGTGTAAGGCTATTCTAACTTGAAAAGGGGGGGGTAGCGAAGACAAAAATCGCTCTAAAAATGAATTTTGCAATGATTATACAAACCTATATGTGATTTATAACTATGTCCTCATATAGAACTGGTCCATTTTTCATTTTACTTAATATTTTACATTGTCTTTTAATTTCTTCAGCAGAAAACTTTTCTTTTTGAAATACTTCAAGACCATGTCTAGTTTCAACTCTTCAATGTATTTTATTCTTTTCTATGTTTTCCCAATGGAAACAATCAACATCACATCTCTGCAGAATGACTTTGAGGTAATCCTTATGAAGTAAATGGGACCTGTTTCTCCCATGAAGATATTGCTCATACTCATAAAACACCTTTTTAGGAAGTTTTCCAGTATGTGGACACAATGCTGAACAATATTGTCATTATATTTTTAATATTTTAGAAAGCATCCTTAAATGAAATTTCTTAATACCTTTTATTGTACTAAAAGGGTGTCTATATTTCACTTCTGTACAATAAATAAAATAGCAGCTTTATATACAACTAACTTCATTGAATTAACAATTTCCTTGATGAAATACTATATCTTTTAATGTGTTAAAAGCAATAGCAGCACATTGAAATCTATATTGCATGACAACATCTAAATCCACCTTTCAACTTATAAATCTAGTAAGATATTCTCAGTTGATAACCATTCAAGACTAGAATTTATCTTCCAACAGTGGCTGATAAAAAAATTGATCTTTTTTTATATTAATTAATAAACCAAAATCTTTATATAGTGCATTTAAAACATTAAGTGCATTCTGTAAATTATGTTTTGAATTGGAAAAAATAGCACAATTACCAGCATATTATAAATCCAAAATCCAAACTTGCATTGCACACAATCACAGTTTGATTAAGATACTATTAAAAAATTCCCAAAATCATTGTCCTAAAAATTACATCCTTGTTTAAAACCAATTTTCATTTCAAATGTGTCAAATTTTTCACCTGAAGTAATAACAATTTCTCTCATTCCATCATATAGAAGTTGCATAATATAAATAAATCTTGTTATTAGAAACCAACCAGTACCCACCTAAACATTCACAATAAAGATAGTAATCAATATTTCTCACTGCTGTCAAGGCAACCTTCTCACCTTTTAATAGCAAAAATGAAAATTCACTCTTACTAATGGTCCATTGAATATATATGAACACTTAAATATTACAACTTGACCACAGAGAATGAAATATTGATACAATGAAGTTTAAATAAACCTTAAACATGAAATAAACATGTCCATGTAATGCAGACTAATAAATAGTCAATTATAACATTACAAACTGCAATACTTTTTAATTGCCCATTTAGCTTTGAGCACTATTTCACTTATTATTTAAATAATACATAAGCAATTTAAAAGTATTGCAGTTTGTAATGTTATAATTGACTATTTATTAGTCTGCATTACATGGACATGTTTATTTCATGTTTAAAGAGTTTTATTTAAACTTCATTGTATCAATATTTCATTGTCTGTGGTCAAGCTACAATCTTTAAGTGTCCTTATATATTCAATGGACCATTAGTAAGAGTGGATTTTCATTCTTGCTATTAAAAGGTGAGAATGTTGCCTTGATAGCAGTGAGAAATATTGATTACAATCTTTATTGTGAATGTTTAGGTGGTTACTGGTTGATTTCTAATTACATCATTATCTGAATTAGCTTTAGCATTATTTCGCTTATTATATAAATCTTGTTAGACAATTTTTATCATACAAAACATCTTGTTAGACATGTAAGTAATTTCAAACAATTCAAATGCCTTGATCAAATCAATAAAAGGAATAATAAAATCACTACTTTATCTCAACATTTTTTTTTACATTTTCCTGGCCACAAAAACTATGTATAGTGCTTTTTGATTTGCTAAAATCTTGTTGAGTCTCTGGCAACCATTCAACAGAATTGGAAGCAACCTGTTCAATAAAATTATTGAAAGCACTTTTGCTGTAGTGGATAATAATGAATTCCATGATAAGTACTACTCTTGTCTACTTCCTTTATTTTTAAAAAACAGAACAATAAAATTATTCTTAATATCAGGTGGCACAACTTCATAGGTCCATGCATATCTAAAAAATGCCCAATATTTTTGAAACTAACATATCACTATCCTATTTTAAAACTTCTCCACACATTTCATTGGGACTTACAACCTTTCCACTTTAAAATTATAGCTGATCATCATATCAATTCTGGTATTATTATTCAAAAGATGAGTAAAATATTCATTTCACCTATTCAAAATATTACAGAGTATCATTGCTGAATTTAATAGGATTATGATAAAATTCATCGTTTTCATACATAACTTTCAATGCATGAGAAAAAGATCTAGATTGAACCCAATCAGCAAAAGTCGGTATCTTCTTTGCAATTTTAATCCACCAATTGTTCCATTATTTTTAGTCAACATTTAATTATAAATTGTTATTTAACTAAGATTTATTAGTGGATTATTTTGATTAGAATCATCCAATTGAATACAGTTTGAATTTATAACAGATAAGTTATAATTAAATACAACAACATGTTACATTTGTAAGTACAACTAATCATGCAATTGGATTTGAAGAATTAGAAGCTAGATTTTTATATTTTTCTAACCAGATATTTGCTATTTCATCTATTTGCATTTCAAACACTATTGTATTCATTTGTTCTCAACAACATCATGTACAATTCTACATTATTAAAGTAGTAACTATCTCAAGTTTCTATAGAGAATATTGTCAAAAGAACTTTTAGTCTTTTGTTGATAAATTACCTGTTATAAATCAAATACAGGCCTGTTGATAAGAAAGTAAAACAAAATTTAGGAAAAGGAATTAATGGCATATGATGAATGTTGAAAATATAGCACAATAAAATACCCCCATACATATGAGATGAATAAAGTGAGAAACTATACCATGAGACCACTTTATATTAAGAGAGTCCAATAAAAATATAACTTCAGAAATAAATAATATATTACAGTAATGAAATATTAAGAAAAATGTAAAATGAGAGAGTCAAACTTAACTAAAATATATTCAGTTCTTAATGGAAATGACAGTTTGGGAGGGACAAATTTCATCCTCAATCTCATGCTGAAGTATTTTTATAAAATTTTAAAATGTATAAGAAATAAAAGTAGAAGGCAATAGCTCAACAAAATAAAGCATTGAAAATAGAAAATGCAGTGCCAAAGACATGTGACATGAGCTATTTTATGTAAATAATGCAAAACCTTAATGAGATGAGACAAAGATAATAACATATGAGCAATTTCGAGAATAAAATGGAGAAGGAGCAACAAGAATCTGAAATAGGACATAAAAATTTACAAATTAAAATAAAGGACATACATCAAGATTTAACATGAAATAAAAAGAGGTCAAGAGAAATTAGAAGTTTTAGAGAATAAAGTCAGATACTTGGAAGCTAGATTAGAATTGAGACAAGATCAAATAAAAAAATGTATAGAAAATGTAAAAAGAATTGTAGCAAAAGACTAAAATCAAATGAAAAACTGGATGCAAGGTTGGAAAAAAGATGAATCAGCATATGAACACTGCCATAAAGTTTTATGAAGCAAAGTAAGCAAAATTCAACAGTAGTTGAGAAGGGATACAAAAAAAATGAACAAATAAAATTAGAAAGTTTTGAAAATATATAAAATGCATTAAAAAATGAAGTAAATCAGGTGAAAGAAAATGCCAAACAAAGTAAAACAAAATTCAACAATGTTATAAAAAGAAACCAATGTAAAATAGATAAATAGAATCAAATAAAAAGAATTACTTACTCAAATAGATGCTCAAACAGTATTAGAAGTAATTAAAAGTAAAATTCAGCTTAAAGTAAAAGGCAATGATAGTAATTAATAAAGAGATAGTAAATAAACTAGATAAATTAGAGAAAATATTAATTATTTTATTAGATTAAAAAAAGAATAGAATTTTAATCCAATAATAAATACTTTTGAAAAAGTAGCAGATAACACTTAAGAATAAGTTTATATTAAGTATGTAATCCTAGAGGAAAGTTAAGTAAAATAGAAATGAATAAAGCAAGTGATATAACTTCAAAAAATACTGAAGTTATAAAAGAATTTTAAAATAAAATTAGTGCTGAGATTGAAGTAGAAGTTGATCTAACCAAATTGGAAGTACCATTAGCCAAGAACATTACATAGAAAGTACAAAGGAAAGTAGTAACAATAGGTGTACAAAATAAATTAGGTAACCAAAGTTTAAAATGTTCAAATTTATTCAAGAAATAAGTAGCAATGAAAAATCTCAAGATATAGTAAAACAGATAAACCATGAATTGAAGTTTGGAATGGAAAGTATAAGACATGGAAGAAAATGAAGATTGAAAGTCAAAGTGAAGAATTGGAAGTTATATAGTTTGTAAAGTTAGTAATATATCAAAAAAAAAAAAAAAATCAAAGAGATAGGTATAGAAATGATTCAGAAAATAGGCTAAGAACTATATTGGCAGAAAGAAAACATTATAATATCCAAACTAATAATAATCAATGAAAATTGGAAGTGGAAGAAAGACAATAAAGATAAATATCTGTAGAATAACAAAATACTAAGTATACTTGGTAAATTTCCCAAGAATGCAAAATTTTTCTCATATACAGACATATCATAAAGTTGGTCACAAAAGATATTTATTTGATTTTAGGTTAAAGGAAATACATTATGCTGCAACAGCACAGTCAATATTAAGTCCGAAACTGAAAAGATAAATATAGCTGCTTAATCCGAATATTTTGTTGTTAACAGACTTTTTCAGTGCATCATGAAAACATAATGCAGAATTACATTGATGTATAATGGAGTAAAATATAGCAAAATTTTTATAAATTTTAATATGATTATAGTCAGAATTATCAGAACAAATTGTTATTGTTATTAATAATAAATAATTTGTTGAGAGTTACATTTCATAGCTATAAATATATGTTGTAGCAAGTACTCAAAATTAAGTTGAGAGAAAATGATGACAAAGATAAATTACAATAGAATACACCATAAAGCAGTGGTGCCCAACCTTTAACTTGACGCGAGCCAGTTGAGAATTTAAAAAAATTTGGGGAGCCACAATTATATATTACATTTTTCATATTACATTTATAAACATGGTACTTGGGTACTAAACCTGCAATGTAGGGAGATAGGTGGGGGGACGGGGACGGCCTATTCACATTGGTATCAATCCGCCGTTTCTAATGTGGCCAAAATAACGTGTACACGGATCTTTCTCGATGAAAACATCAATATATACAGCAAAATATATATGTGTACACGAATCTATCTCGATAAAAACAACTATTTACAGCACTAAACATCAATATATATATATACAGCAAAATATATACGTGTACACGGATAAAAACAACTGTTTACAGCACTAAACATCGATATATACAGCAAAATATATACGTGTACATGGATCTATCTCGATAAAAACTATTTCCAGCACTAAACACAATATATATACAGCACCAAACCAAACGTCTACAAGGATCTTTCTCGATAAAAACAACAATATATACAAGAGCACTAAACACAATATATATATATAGCACCAAACCAAACGTGTACAGCAAAAAAAAAAAAATGGTGTAATATGTTAAAAAGAAAAAAAAATGTAAATACATTTTATTTATTAAAAATTTGGTAACATACATATAAATTACAATTACAGGAAAAATATATTTTATTTAATGTGAAACCTGACACTGCATATCGTTATTGTTTGTTTTGTAAAAATGTTTACTTTTTTGAAGAGTGCAATTCGAGCCACTTTAAACAGTTACGCGAGCCACATGTGACTCGCGAGCTACGGGTTGGGCATCCCTGCCATAAAGTATTAATGTTTAGTAGGAATTTTAAACACGTGTTTGTTTTTGTTTTGTTTTGTTTTTAAATGAAGAGGAAATTGAGACAGATGGCCTTAGACTACATTAGCGTAATAAAATTGTTTAAAAAGAAATAGTAGGAAACAAAAATTACTAATAAGATTCTTTCATTAGTTCATTAATCTCATTGGTAAGATCAGTTTAATAAAATCTAATGCAAACATAATTACAAAATAAAAAATATATAATAGCACAATATTAATCATCAATAGTAAGATCAGAATGATTGTGAAGTGGATGTAAGTGCATATAAGTGTCAAGTTAGTACAATAATACACGTACACACACATCAACAAATTCATACATTTATTCATAACAACAATTTTATATATTTATTTATCATAATAAAAAAAATGTGACTGGAACCAATAAAGTTATTATACAAAATAAATAAATAATAATACCACTAAACATCACATGATCACTATCTCATACTAGCACAATAATTGTTATTAAACAATTCAAAACAAAAGAGTTAAAAGGTGGGTGCTGGAGGGTTGCATTAGATCCTAAGATCTAGGTGCAGTGCTCTCAGATCCAAGGCTCCTCACTGATGAAGGCCACAAGCCAGAAACTAGTCTGGGGATGTTGGATGAGTAGGCACTAGATAGGGATTTTATGCACAAGCCTTCTGGCATCCATTGATTGCTCTTGTTAGCACAAGATGGCACTACTATATGGAGAGTGTTGTTTTGTTTTGAATTGTTTAATAACAATTATTGTGCTAGTATGAGATAGTGATCATGTGATGTTTAGTGGTTTAACACCAATCCTGCCTAATAGGATAGTGGTGGCTATGGTTGTTAAAGAGCCAAAGATACCAAAATGTATGAGTACTGAATTGAGTTCAGACCCATATGACTATATAAGCTATTGAGCTTGGATTGAAAATATTAATAGTGTTTTCAATTTCATTCTCATAGTTTTGTAGTTAAATAGAGTTAAAAGGTGGGTGCTGGAGGGTTGCATTAGATCCTAAGATCTAGGTGCAGTGCTCTCAGATCCAAGGCTCCTCACTGATGAAGGCCACAAGCCAGAAACTAGTCTGGGGATGTTGGATGAGTAGGCACTAGATAGGGATTTTATGCACAAGCCTTCTGGCATCCATTGATTGCTCTTGTTAGCACAAGATGGCACTACTATATGGAGAGTGTTGTTTTGTTTTGAATTGTTAAATAATAATAATGGTTAATAATGATAATCACAAATCTGATTAATGAACATTATTACTTTAAAATTTAATATGTAAAAAAAAATTACATACAACTATTGATGTGAGAGTAGGACACTAAAAACAAGAAAATAATAACTCAATTCGATTTTTTCTTTTTTTTTGTAGGGGATTTAAAACATTTTTCTGAAGGTTTGTGATGATGGTGTTTTAGTTGTATTTTTATATTGGACTATTTCTATCATCTAATATGAGTATTGAATGTTTTTAGAAAAATTAAATTTTATTTAAATATTTCAAATACATTCAACTGTTAGTAATAGCATATCAAACAGGTTAGTATTGAATATATTGGGAAAATACAACAATATTAGATAGAGAAGAAAAAGTACATAAAAAGTTTAAAGAAGCTTCTCACATGATAATGGCAAAAAATCTCATAAGCCAACCTAGTGTGACTATACATAATGTATGGAAACCACTAATCAACTTTTCTCTTAGGAAAAAGTGGAGAAATCAGGAGGAACCTCATAGATAAGTATATGAAATTTCTATTGATTATTGCCTTTGGCAGAATGGCTCAGTTGGTTAGAATATTATCTTAAAATTCAATATTCAAGAATCTAAGAATCCAGGTTTGAATTCCATGCTAGTACTGTCATTGGTCAGGCCAGCAACACTTGAAAAAGAGGGGATAATAATACCTCTTGAAACATTATGCATATACTAACTTGTTTGATGTGCTATTACTAACAGTTGAATGTATTTGGAATATTTAAATAAAGTTAATTTTTTCTAAAGACATTATATACTCACATTAGATGATGGAAATAGGCCAATATAAAAATACAATTAAAACATTTTTGTCTGGTGATAATTCATCAATCCTATGGCAGGTTAAGAAACAGCAACAAGAAGTGAGTGTGATTCCTTTCTTTTATTTATCAGTTGCATCTATGAGGAACGGGTATAATTAAAATTTTACACAGGTCTTTCTCTCATTTATCTGGATTACAAATGTCTGATCTTCAATATAAGAAAAAAACAATGAGAAATTTGGATATCAGTTCAGTTTATCAACTAGTAAATTTTGATATATCATAATAAATGATAACTCAGCCTGAAGAATGAAGAAGAATTACTGGACTAAAAAATAAATGATAAAGAATTTCTTATAAAATGATAAAAATGTTTTTATTGCAAACAGTACTTTAAAAAATATTTTGTTTTTGACCATTTATAAGTTAATCAAATAGTTGATTTAAAAAAGCAACAAAAGAGAATGAACAATACAAATATTCTGTTTCATTGATGTATACTTTAATTACACTAATGTATATGATAATTATTATTGAACATTAACTTTACATTTAAATTAAATACATATAATGTAAAAAGTAGCATGGACATATTTTTACAATCAAAACTTTCAAAATTTAGCATTGAATAAACAATTATTTTATAAAATTTACTATACTTCAAATAGTAAACATTAATTCTTATTAAGTGCTTAATAAGAATTAATGTTTACAACTTTAAATTGATTCAAAATATTTATAATTATAAGACCTAAATATTAACATGCTGTGAATCAAAAGATTTCATGAATGTTGATTTCTAAATGAGGTAGTAGACTTAATTAGTGAAGAACTTACTAGTGTCACACTCTCAAATCGAAATGCTTTAGATTTGCCTATATATTTAGAAAATAGGTTGAAGATAAGATGGTCACTCTTATCTTTATAAAGTCCCTATCTTGTGTTAAGATTTGTAGAGGTCCCTCTCATGGTAAAATTAAGCACTCAAGGTGCATAGTATTAAGGTTAAAGCCTAATATGTATTTATACTTAAAATAATTGTTTTGCACCTTTGATCTTTATATTTTATTTGCATTTATCATATAAGAGTAAGAGT
>JAQFVV010007063.1:0-32500 GCA_028023455.1 Epiperipatus broadwayi | reverse complement strand
TTACACAAGAGTTGTGAATATTAAAATTGTGTGTAAATTAAAGTATTTCCATTAATATTTTTTACACAGAGGCAAAATCTCCATATAGTAGTGCCACTCAGTCCAAGCCAGAGTAATCAATGGATGCAGGAAGGTTTATGTCTAAAATTTCTATCTAGTGCCTACTCATCCAATATCCTCAAACTAGTTTCTAGCTGGTGGCTTTCATAAGTAAGGAAACTCAGATCTGAAAGCACTGCATATAGATCTTAGGATCTAACACAACTCTCCAGCAGCCACCTTTCACCTTATTAGCTAAATATAAATCTTTGCATCCAAAATGAAAACACAATAATGTTTTTAATTCAAGCTCATTAGCTTGTATATTTGTATAGATCTGAACTCAGTTCAGCATCCATACTTTTTGGTGTCTTTGGTTCTTTAATAACTACAGTTATCATAATCCCCACTGATGAAATTCACAAGCTAGAAGCTAGTCTGGGGATGTTAGATGAGTAGGTTCTAGATAGGGATTTTATGCATAAACCTTCCAGCATGCATTGACTACTCTGGCTTGCACTGAGTGGTACTACAGTATGGAGAGTTTTGCTTCTGCATAAACAGCTTATGTAAGCATAAAGAATGATGATCATGTGATGATTAATGGTTTAATACCAATCCTGCTCAATAAGATTATGGTGACTACTGTTATTAAAGCACCAAAGACAAAAAAAATATGGATGCTGAACTGTGTTCATATCTATATTACTATACAATATAATAAGCTTGAATTGAAAACATTATTGTGTTTTGATTTTGGACTCAAAGCTTTATAGTTAGCCAATAATGTAAAAGGTGGATGATGGAAGGTTGCATTAGACCCTAAGATCTGTGAGCAGTGCTTTCAGATCCAAGGCTCCTCACTGATGAAAGTCACAAGCTAGAAACTAGTCTGAGGATGTTGGATGAGTATGTACTAGATGGGAATTTTATGCACAAATCTTCCTGCATTCAATGATTACTCTGGCTTGCACTGAGTGGCACTACTGTGTAAAGAGTTTTGCCTCTGTATAAACAGCTTGTGTAAGCATAAAGAAAGGTTATCATGTAATGTTTAATGGTTTAATATTTTTTAGATAGTTGTCCAATCATAATTGAATAGGTTTTAATATTTTTTAGATAGTTGTCCAATCATAATTGAATAGGTTTTAACAAAAGTTTTTGCTTTGTGATCAGTGGACTTCTAAGATTGTTAAAGGAAGATGAAATAAGTTTTAAAATGTTTCTCTTTATAGTGGGATTGCATTGAGTTTCCTTATACTTCTTTAAACAAATAGATACTTTTAGAATTGCAAGAGACTCTCATTTATTAAATCATAATTTTCCAATCTATTCAAAGTAAAGGTATGAGCACCTGGTATAATTATATTTGACTTTAATATCATTAAATTACTAGCTAGATTGGAAAATTTATGATTTAAAAAAACTACAAGAAACTCTAGTAAAATTTTAAAAAAAATTCAAAGAAGTGTGAAGCTGCCTTCCAGCTTTAAAGAAGTCTATTATTTTATGTATTCTTCTTTCTCTGGTGACATGTTTAAAAAATCCATAAAACAAAAAAAAATACAAAAAAACTTAGTTAATATTTTTCCAACTATGTCAGAACAATTACCTGAAAAAATATTTAATGGTAAGACTATTTTGCATACATCTTGTTATTATGGGGTACACACCAGTTCTCTAGGATTCCATAGTCTTGACAAGAATGAATGACATTTCATTGTAATATTGATGGCTTATTTGTGCAAATAATAATTCTGTATCTGTGGATGGGTTCTTTTTAAAGATATTAAGTAGGATTCTTTGAATAAGGAATTTCTTAATGTGAAGGACTAATAAATAGTAGGTCCCAAAAATTTCTTTAGTTTCATATATATTTTTTCACTGATTGATAGATTATATATATATATATATATGATATACAAAACAAGTTATAGATTTCGTAACTTAACTACAGCTTGCATTTAATGATTACTAGATGGAGCTTTACCAATAGCCCACAATCAAGCTTTGTTTACACAAATGCTGAGAGAGATAGAATTCAATATCTCTTTCAAATTGTCTCCAACCTTTAAACCATGGTTTTGAGCTAGTTGGCTCATGTCAGTAAAGGGTAGGAAGACCAGAAACTAGATCTAAACACCAACTCTACTAATCAGCACTTATGAAACACTTTTCTATCAGCTTGAAAGCATGAATTTTTCTGATATGTAAATATCTTCAAATCCAGTCAAACAAACTAGATAGCTATATGGGTCTGAATTCAGTTCAGTTTTACCATATAGTAAAAGCCTCTGCAATCTATATCATTGCAAAAACCTTCAAGGGTACATTTATGATAAACAAAACAAGTTATAAATTTTGTAACTTGCTATAGCTTGCATTTAATGATCACTAGATGGAGCTTTACCAATAGCCCACAATCAAGCTTTGTTTACACAAATGCTGAGAGAGATAGAATTCAATATCTCTTTCAAATTGTCTCCAACCTTTAAACCATGGTTTCGAGTTAGTTGGCTCATGTTAGTAAAGTGTAGGAAGACCAGAAACTAGATGTAAACACCAACTCTACAAATCAGCACTTATGAAACACTTTTCCATCAGCTTGAAAGCATGAATTTTTCTGATATGTAAATATCTTCAAATCCAGTCAAACAAACTAGATAGCTATATGGGTCTGAATTCAGTTCAGTTTTACCATATAGTAAAAGCCTCTGCAATCTATATCATTGCAAAAACCTTCAAGGGTACATTTATGATAAACAAAACAAGTTATAGATTTCATAACTTGCTATAGTTGCATTTAATGATCACTAGATGGAGCTTTACCAATAGCCCACAATCAAACTTTGTTTACACAAATTCTGAGAGATAGAATTCAATATCTCTTTCAAATTGTCTCCAAGCTGTAAACCATGGTTTTGAGCTAGTTGGCTCATGTCAGTAAAGGGTAGGAAGACCAGAAACTAGCTAGTTGGATCATGTCAGTAAAGGGTAGGAAGACCAGAAACTAGATCTAAACACCAACTCTACAAATCAGCACTTATGAAACACTTTTCTATCAGCTTGAAAGCATGAATTTTTCTGCTATGTAAATATCTTCAAATCCAGTCAAACAAACTAGATAGCTATATGGGTCTGAATTCAGTTCAGTTTTACCATATAGTAAAAGCCTCTGCAATCTATATCATTGCAAAAACCTTCAAGGGTACATTTATGATAAACAAAACAAGTTATAGATTTCATAACTTGCTATAGCTTGCATTTAATGATCACTAGATGGAGCTTTACCAATAGCCCACAATCAAACTTTGTTTACACAAATTCTGAGAGATAGAATTCAATATCTCTTTCAAATTGTCTCCAACCTGTAAACCATGGTTTTGAGCTAGTTGGCTCATGTCAATAAAGGCTAGGAAGACCAGAAACTAGATCTAGTTTCTGGTCTTCCTACTCTTTATTGACATGAGTCAACTAGCTTGAAACCATGGTTTAAAGGTTGGAGACAATTTGAAAGAGATATTGAATTCTATCTCTCTCAGCATTTGTGTAAACAAAGCTTGATTGTGGTAAGCTCCATCTAGTGATATATATATGTATATATATTGTAATGGTAAGAATTGTCCCTCCACATAACAAAATCTAGAACCTAGGCAAAATACACTAAAGCTGATCGAATCGGGATGCTGTGATCCAGAATCCGACAAACATTCAATCCTTTCACCTCTGCTCAATGATTTAATACCCTATGGATGACATTCCTCAATGTACACAGACACTCAATGGCTAAGTAATTAATTATAGAACTTAACAGACTGATCTACATATATATGAAATGGTGTATATGCAATTAAATATAGAATTGAATAAAATGAATTCATGGACAATAAAATATGCAAACGAGTTATAATTTTAAATATTATTAATTTAATAAAACAATAGCAAATAATAAATCACAACGTGCCAAATTATGTGATGGAACATGAGATATAACACTCACAGGCATTAGATAACTGCTGAGATTCATGTTATATATCTCATTATAAGGGTTTAATAATGTGTAGCATGGTATTGGAATTTTATGCCTATATTAATTAATATGCCAAATATCTAGCTCTTCTGCAGTCTGCTAGATCATGCGGAACTTTATAGCCAAAGCTATATAACTAACTATCATAATGCTCCTATGGCATCTATTTAATACAAAATTAATTCGAGCATGTAATTAGGCTCAGAGATATGCAGTTTGGCATGTTAACCTAGATTAGGATGTACACTAATGCTAGATAAGCATTTAATATAAAAGGGAGAGAAAACTGGTTTATGATAGGTTTACCCATATCCTCTATGGCACATATTAAAATATTAATTAAGCAAAAAGGTGAGAATGGGTTATTATTCATGGGCTTCAGTCTCCAAAGACTCGGTTTGCCCTAAGACTGCTCAACTTGCCACGAATAAAAACATTAGTAGTTCTGGTAGTCGGATAAGCATTATGAATCATCTAGGTCCTTGTGCCCTAATTCTAAAAGTGTGCTTGAACCCAAACTAAAGTGGATGAGAGTGACCTCTGCCAGCACGTCATTGAGAATCATGTAGCAAGCTGATAAGCATACATTGCATACTTTGTAAGGACACATCCACAACTTATAAATATATATAATGCAATTGCATAAGATTACATTATCATGCCTTAAAATTAGATAGCATCTATTTGCATATCTATATAATCCAGCTCTAAAATTTAGTATTTTAAATATACTATTAAGGAACTAAATTAATTAGTAACCTAGTTTAATATTATCACCTGCGTCTCAACATAAATAAATCTAAGGAGGATAAAGCATATTTGCGGGGTAATTATGAATAAACATTAAAATATGCTTTGAGAATATTTCTGTGGCTAGTTCCGATGATATACGAGTTATATATATAAATAGTTATAATTCATAACTAAAATTAAGCAAACTACACAAAATAACTAGATAACTGATTATTGTAATATTGATTATTGTAATATTGATACCCAAAACTTAATCAGTAAAATAATATGATCTCGAAACAGCGAGTGAGAATGAAGATTCAATTATTTAATATTAAATTATAGTGAAGATTTGAAATTATCTTCGTAAATCAATAAGCTAAAATTACATTTATAAATACTTGTGGTTTCGAGTCATTTGGCACATTAAATACACATATTATATTAAAATGATAAAATCATAGAATAAATTGAATAGATTTAGAAATAGGCATAAAAAAAGACCACAGAAAATTATACATTTAAAATAGGTTATTAGGAGTTTTACATTTTAAAAGAGAATTCAGGTTTTACATTATAAAAGAGAATTCAAATTTTACAATCAGACAAGATTTAGCATTTTACAATCAGGAAAGACTTAGCATTTAACAATCTTCTTTGTATATTTTAATAAAGGTGTTGGTGAAAGACAGATTTAATGAATAGCTAGCTTTTAAAAGAAAGAAAGAAAAGTAACAGTTTATAAATAGAGCTCTGAGAAAAATTTACCATTTAGCTGATTCCATTGCAGTTAGTTTTGAAGCACTTGGGGTGATAATAAGTTGACACTTGATGATGATGATGCACAGTTAATAGAGATTTTCCCCAGGCTACTTTTGCTAGTTATGGCATTAGGTTTCATTGGACCAAAGTTCTCCATTCCCTGGCTAAGGGCCGAGAGGTAATCTGTCGCCATCCTACTCAATCATTTTAAGGTGAAACCGAAGTGAATTCAGTTTACAGTTCACTTAATATATATATGATCTGCTGTTTGTTAATAAAACTTTTAAGTATTTATACCTTTTGAACTCTGTCCACCTGTTATTTTTTTACGTAGCTGAGAAATCCATTTAATTATTTTTAGCAAAACATTTAATTGTTACCACCGGTAGAAAAACTCATTCATTTATTTAGAAAAACAATTTTAGTAATAACAAAGTAATTTAAATTTTGTTTTCCTGCTTATTTTGTTGTTAACATTTAATATTTCAAATAACATCCACGCTATTTTAGGACTATTTTAGGATGAAATTCGTGACCTACATTAAAATCTGTTTACAAAATCAAATGTTATTTTGACAATAATGACCTTCGTAATTAGTAGAAAACATTTTATACCCATATGTGACAGAATAAATGCAGAATAACAGGAAATATGTGTACGCGATTTCAATAATACAACAATAAAGTTGCTAAATAATTTAACTAAAATATTTCTTAAACCAGAAACATTTATAAAATGAATATACATATCTGTAATATATGTACCATTAACATAAATAATTTAGACTAAAATATTTCCTAAATTAGAAATATCTATAAAATTGATACATATCTGTAATCTATACATATTCAATTAAATTACAGACATACTACTCACATATATATACGTGATTCTGCATATATAATAATTTAATGTTAATCAAATGGGTACTCTGGGAAGGTTTAAACCTGGCATATAGATAGATGTGTGGGTAAAATAAGTGAAATGGGCAGATGGATGAAACTGACCATTTCAATATATATATATATATATACACACACACAAAAGGAATACTAATTCAGAATTTAAATATGCTTATTGAATTATTAGCATCAAGCATATTTTCAATGCTTTCAATTCATAATCATGGTTATTCTACTGCAAATAAACATTTTTTTCTGAATCAAATACTATTTGTTCTCTGGTTCATTATATATTCATTTTTTGCAATGAATCGTGATTCTTTGATTTTTGTTTTATGATCATTTCTCTCTTTGCACATTACTTTAACAACAACTTGGATTAAAATAATGGTTGTGTTACTTTCATCACAGACAAAATCTGATGCCACTAATACATCAGTCTCTTACAATCATAAAAGGGAACATGGCCATCACTTTATCAAATTTGTGTTAAAATAAAGTGTGAAGAGAGAAATGATCATAAAGATGAAATCAAAGAGACATGGTTCATTGCAAGAAATGAATGCATATTGAACCAGAGAACAAATAATATTCAAATCAGCAAAAAAAAATTTTTTTTTCAGCAGAGTAACAATGAATATTACAAGAAAGCATCCAAAGTATAAACATCACATGATCACCATTTCTTATGCTTGCTTATAACCATTATTAAACAGGCAAAACTCACTATATGTATTGCTACTTTCTGTGTGTGGCAATACATATAGTGAGTTTTGCCTGTTTTAATAACATCCAAAGTATACTTGGTGCTAATAATTCAATAAACCTATTTCAACTCTGATTTCATATTTTTTATAATAGTATTAACAACTATAGCAGAGTATTAAGATATATTTATATTGAAATATTTGTGTGGAGTTATTCATTTATAATTATTTAATTATAAAGCTCTTTACTTAAGATAGTAGCCAAACCAGATTAACTGCCCCAGACTAAAAGTGAATGTAAAACTGTCAGTTTATTATATTCAAAAAGAGATTTCTCTTTTGAATGCCACTTTAGATTTAATATAGACAAAGCACTGCAGTTTACTTATATAGTGCAAGAAATCAAAGCATAACCTATTTTGCAATTTTATTACTTATCATAATAAACCCTTCCATTGGTAGATTATGTATTATAATATAATATTTTTACATGACATATATAGCTTGCATTTACCATATTGTAAACTTAAGAGCATGCTAATGCTCTAAACAAGCTTTTTTTATTTTATTATGATAAATGCTACTACAAGAGAAGGCATTCAAATCATCTTTATCTTAGATTGTCCCCATCCCCAGACTGGTTTCGACCTATGGGTCTCTTCAGTGAGGAGTTGGGACATTAGATTCAAAAAACCAACTCAAGCTAAGCATTTATCTAAAAGGTAATTCTCAAGAAGAAGATCTAAACCTTTAGACATCTGCATGTCTTTAAAGTCAGCTCTCCAACTGAGAAAATTATATGGGCCTGAACTTAATTCAGATACTCCATATATTAATAGGCTTAGCCATTTAATTTAGCCAAAGCCCCAACAGCAAAATAATAATAGTAATAATAAAAAGTCAGATGTCACATGACATATATAGCTTGCATTTACCAATATGTAAACTTAAGAGCATGCTAACACTCTAAACAAGCTTTTTTTTTATTTTATTATGATAAATGCTACTACAAGAGAAGGCATTCATATCATCTTTATCTTAGATTGTCCCCATCCCCAGACCGGTTTCGACCTATGGGTCTCTTCAGTGAGGAGTGGGGACTATTATTATTTTGCTGTTGGGGCTTTGTCTAAATTAAATGGCTAAACCTATTAATATATGAAGTATCTGAATTAAGTTCAGGCCCATATAATTTTTTCAGTTGGAGAGCTGACTTTAAAGACATGCAGATGTCTAAAGGTTTAGATCTTCTTCTTGAGAATTACCTTTTAGATAAATGCTTAGCCTGAATTGGTTTTTTGAATCTAATGTCCCAACTCCTCACTGAAGAGACCCATAGGTCGAAACCGGTCTGGAGATGGAGACAATCTAAGATAAAGATGATTTGAATGCCTTCTCTTGTAGTAGCATTTATCATAATAAAATAAAAAAATATTGTGTATAGAGCGATAGCATGCTCTTAAGTTTACATATTGGTAAATGCAAGCTATATATGTCATGTGACATCTGACTTTTTATTATTACTATTATTATTTTGCTGTTGGGGCTTTGGCTAAATTAAATGGCTAAGCCTATTAATATATGGAGTATCTGAATTAAGTTCAGGCCCATATAATTTTTTCAGTTGGAGAGCTGACTTTAAAGATATGCAGATCTTCTTTTTGAGAATTACCTTTTAGATAAATGCTTAGCTTGATTTGGTTTTTTGAATATAATGTCCCAACTCCTCACTGAAGAGACCCATAGTTCAAAACCAGTCTGGGGATGGGGACAATCTAAGATAAAGATGATTTGAATGCCTTCTCTTGAAGTAGCATTTATCATAATAAAATAAAAAAAGCTTGTGTATAGAGCGATAGCATGCTCTTAAGTTTACATATTGGTAAATGCAAGCTATATATGTCATGTGACATCTGACATTTTATTATTACTATTATTATTTTGCTGTTGGGGCTTTGGCTAAATTAAATGGCTAAGCCTATTAATATATGGAGTATCTGAATTAAGTTCAGGCCCATATAATTTTTTTAGTTGGAGAGCTGACTTTAAAGACATGCAGATGTCTAAAGTTTTAGATCTTCTTGAGAATTACCTTTTAGATAAATGCTTAGCTTGAGTTGGTTTTTTGAATCTAATGTCCCAACTCCTCACTAAAGAGACCCATAGGTCGAAACCGGTCTGGGGATGGGGACAATCTAAGTTAAAGATGATTTGAATGCCTTCTCTTGTAGTAGCATTTATCATAATAAAATTTAAAAAAAGCTTGTTTAGAGCGTTTATAATATTTTTAATAGATTCAATAACCCAACAGTTTTATCTTCACTCTTAGCCTGGGGAAGATAATCTTGATTGGTTACTGTCTAGCAGTAAAGAGCCTTTACCATAATTATAAATGGATAACTTCACCCAAATATTTTTTTCTAAACATCCTACATATATATATATAATGTTTTCATAGTGATATGAGGTAAATAAAATAGCTTTTGGATTAAACCGTATATTAGTTTTAATTAATTTCCAATGTTTGATGAAATAGCATCTCCCATTGTCAAATTAGATCTCAAATAGTAATGAGATTGAATGTGAGGTAAAGAATGAGATTGAACATGAAGTAATTGAGAATTCAGAATATGTGGATTAACAAAATGTTTATTTTTTTCAGTTTCACCAGTGATTGATTCCAACTTTATATTAGAAGAAAGATATAAAATAAGTGGTCTCCATAAGGCTGGAAAACATTGTGCTTCATCGGCACCCCAACTGGTTTAAATAGAGCTGATGAAGCACAATGTATTCCAGGCTTCTGGAGACCATATTTTATTTCTTATAATATAAACTTTAAATCAATTGATGGTGAAACTGAAAAAAATAAACATTTTGTTAATCCACATCATCTGAATGCTCTACTACTTAATGTTCAATCTCATTCTTTACCTCATCACTATTTGAGATCTAATGGTTTTTCTTTGAAAAGTTAACCTTAACAATGGAAAATGCTATTTTATCAAGACATTGGAAATTAATCAAAACTAACATAAAGTTTAACCCAAAAACTATTATATATATATATATATATATATATATATATATATATATATAATTGCCAGATGATAAATTCTCTATTTGGTCCCTCACTTAATAAACACACTGTGTAAATGAAAAATGAAATAATTTTCATTTGCTTTTTTAAGATATTATAAAAATAGATCTGACAAATAGTATTAAATAGGTTGAATGCTTAATCTGAAACACGTAGCACTCAAACAGAATTCACTATGGCTAATAATTTTATTTCACAAGATGAAATTAATGCACTTGCAAATGTATAACCAATTATCGAATTTTTAAATGACAATTAATGTAACCCAAAAATATATAATCACTGCAGCAGTAAATTTTTCAAATGCTGGTTATATTGCGCACTGTCTTCTATTGTCAAACCTGGTTTGCATAAGAAAAATAAATCCACTTTCATGAAACTTAGTTAATGTCTGATTTACATTGAATGGTCATTTTTATTTAATATCATTTTTCACAACTAATATTCTTAGTAGACCTGGGAAGATTTTTTTTTCTTTTGCAAAGCAGTTTTGACAATAAATAGCAATATGTAATATAACCAGTTCTTAGTTCAAAATGCTTGAGTCTGGCTTATTTATATATAAATCTAAGTAGAGAAGAAGGTGGACCATCTTTTTTGCTTTGTGTTTTTGAATTGAGAGTTTCATGTGCAGTCATTATTATATCTGATTGGCTGTCATATAAGCATTTTTTAAGACACATCTGTCAAAGATTTCAGCCTTTCACATTATTATAACTAGTTCTTGGAAACTTTATCATTTTAGGTGTTGTTAGGATTTTATTAATTGTTATTCATATGTATGTGTATAATGATATATTACCAAAAAGTAAATTATTGATTTTATTTCTTGGAATCTGTAAATGTATATTTAGAAGTATCTTTCATATAGCTATCTAGAACTAGTGATTAATTTCATAATGACATCAAATAAAATTTTTAACTTATTATAAATTTGTATCTACCTTAATCTTTTTTTACTAAATTAGCTACATGATTTTTAACATTTCTGTTTTTGTCAGATTCAAATTTGCATGGATAGTAGTTTTGATTTAAAATCCTGTTAAAATCTAAGATTGTGAAGTGTATTGACTCCTAACATCAAATGGCTAAATAATAATTTTATAATCCAATTTTCCATTATTTTTTTCATTAGTAAGTCTAAATATTATAAGTTTTTACAGCTAATTTAATGTTCAATAGTTTATTTCACTTTAAAACTATACACCACAATTTGTTACATTTTTTTGAATTATATTTGATGATACAATACAGTTATGCAAAATCTGAATAAAAATACCAAAAAAAAAAATTCTCACAAAGAGGTTAGAACATTAAAATATATGACAACAAAAAACAAAAATGTATTCATCTAATCAATTGTAATGTTTGAAAAACAAAAACAATGTGTGTGTTACTATGTGGATGAAAATTTGGAGAAAAATAAGATAACCCTCATTTCCTTGTTATAACTGATTTTGGGTTAATGATGAAATAACTTAAAATTCATATTGTTTACCTTTCATTGCAAAGCATTTACCCTATATAACATTTCTGTGCTTTAAACCAGGATATACGATGAGCTGTCATTTATGATGCTGTGTAGCAGATTATAATTATTACTATCTGATTTAATGGCTCCTATTCACCATATTAAGATTGATGGTTTCCGAGATTATACCATCTTATCTATGGTTAGTCATTGGGTCTCTAACAAATAAAATTGTAAATTAAGGACATAATGTGGTTCTAAGAAACAGCCATCAAAAGAACGATTATAAATTATAAATTAAGATTTGGGAATACCATTTAGAAATCCAACAATTAAGGAGAATTGTAGTTAATTAAAAGAATAAGTTTATTTAGGTAACTTGACATACCTTCAAGTAATGCTGTAATTAGTCTTCACAGTGTACCCTGGTCATGACTGGTTGTATGGTAATAGCTTTGTATTGTACCATGATCATAGACTGTTATAATCTGGAGTAAGGGCTTTTCGGTTACAATATATATATTATAATGGTGCAGACCTGTGGGTCTTACCGTATCTGCACTACAAGGGCCCATCTAGGCATTTGAACCTAGAAAATTTATATAGTAGGCAGATACGTAAGTTAAGATCCAAAAAAAATATTTATATATATATATATATTTTATTCTGACCATTAGCCCAATGTCACTAGCTCATAGAGTAGCAGAGATTTAAATATTTTATAAGTTTTAATAGATTTATATTCTCAAAATATATTAATATTTAAAACAATAAAATAAAAGAAGCCACTGCCAGTAATTAACACACAAACATTTATTTATGCACATATATAATATTTATATTTAAAATTGAGGAATAAATTTAGACTTTACAATTAGTTTTAAATTGGTTATTATTATTATTTTTAAATTTAAATTATTGTTTAACAAAGTCCGCACAGATGAACATTTTAATTATATTTTACTTTAGCATGTTGAGCATAGATAGGCTACATAGATTTTTTTCACTTAAAAACTTATCAAAACCATTCAATCTCAGACTAAAAGTTCATAGCCAAACCCAATGCCTGCTTCCAGATATATAGTCGCAACCAATGCAATATGAAGATGCTAGCATAAAACCACACTGACAGGAATGTGCATTTGACAGCATGATATTATTTGAAAGAAATGATCCATGTCCAGAACAGGAATGTGCATCTGTCTGATTAAGGAACATGAATATAAATTAATTAAAGAGTGCTACATATGGGAGGAGAGCTAGAAGGGGTTAATGGTGCAGGAAATACGTCTGTGACCATTTCAACGATATGACTGCCTCTTTGGGGGCATGCATTCAGTTGGGCATGTTGCCCTGTATGCTAAACATGCTTCACATTACATTGATATAAGCCCCATATATCCCTCCACAAGCATTGTCTTAACTACGAAACAAATAGCCTGAAATTAACCCCTTAAAATAAACATAAATGAATTTAAACATAGTTATTAATTTTTATCCATGCAGCTATCCATACCATACCCAACTTTAATTTGATACATTTTAATTTACACATAACACAAAAAAAAAAGTGAAATGGAAATGATTGCTTAAACAAATGCATAAAAAATTACTAATAATTGATTTTAGGCCAGATAATTGTTCTTATTTTCAGCTATTAATTGCAATTTTAGAAAAGTTCTTATTAGATAGACGCAAGAGTTCATACTTTATGATTGAGCAGATTTAGAAGTCCATCTTCGTGATCACTTTTGTAGATTTTGTCCTTCTTTGAAACAAAACTGCTACTTGCCATGCATTTGGTCAGGAACTGTCATCCAGAGGCCTCAGCTGGTTGTCTAAAAAATTAAATTTATTGCAGACTTCCACATCGTGAAAATCTGCAATATAGCTAGTTATAACAATATATTCATAGTCAGCTCTAAGATCCAAATTATAATAATCATTTTGCTTTTATATTTTTCTTAGCCTCTTATCATCAAATCTTGGGATTCAACGAGCAAGACATCACTAATCCTCTCATGTTTCAGTTACGGTCTGTGCTGCCATTTTCGTGCTTGCATTGGTCATTTAATTTCTTTGTATTCTCTTATCTGACCATTTAATTATTCGAGTGCCCTAAGGGCTAGTGTGCTTTAGAACAATCATTTAATTAATAAAACAATCATTTCCATTTTCTAAGATTATAGAAATCAACATTATTTCTATTTTTAAAATATCAATCTTTATATTTTTACTTTTTTACAAAAAAAAATACTTTCAAATACTTTTTCTTAAAATAGTTTAAGTTTTTCATCTGCACGACAATATATATATTAAACAACTTTTAATTTTCAGTTTTTAAGTTTTTTCTTTTTAATGAATCAATTTTTATTTACGATCTCTTTATTTTCATTTTAAAATAATGTAACGGCATATTATATTTCATTACATATCAGTAAACTTCCTCAAAAAACAAAAACATTAAAAAAAAAAGAATTTACTTAGTGTTAGTAATGACATTTCACAAATTGATTATACTAAACTTTTTTTTTTTAAAAAAAAAAAAAGGACAAAACTTTGGTTATTAATTAAAAAGTCAAAACTTGGGTTAGTAATTACAAGAAAAAAATGCTGACTATTTTTTCCTTTCCACCCCAGCTGAGATTACACCTCCTCCCTCGAGTTTCCTTTTTCCTACATTTTATTATTAACTTAGGCAAGTCAAAGAAGTTATGTGATTTTAGACTTTTTTTTAAAAAAAATTATGATTTATATTAATTATTATGTTTTATTCCTCGCATTTATTTCTACATATGCGCAATATTCTTACTGGCAGTACTTTTTACACAAAATTCAAGTTTATAACTTTAAATAATACAAAAAATATATTCCAATTTCAGAAAAAATATTACTGGCTTAATTTTCAAGGTACTCGTGGTTTATTATAGATCATGCCACATTGGGAGTCCATTTATCCGTTACAATATATATATATATATAATCACAGTTTAATATAATTGAAAATAACTATTAGATCATCTAATGAAATTTTCCACAACAACTATATTGTATATTTTACAGTTTATTAGCCAATAAAAGAAAATTCTTTTGCTAACCATTACTTGTTAAATACAGTATATTAAAAAATTCAGACATCATAGACTTATAAATAAAATTAATTGTAATTCAAATATAAGTATTATAATAAGCGCAAAAGATTTGCAGTCTTTCAATTTAATTTCAACTAACTATCTGTGCTTCATATAAAATAAATATTATTTACATACGTTACTACAAGTTATAATATCTAAAAACTACTGCGTAGTAAATCATAGGATTTAACACTGTATGTTTGTAATTTAGACTCAGTGAGTTAAATGTGAAGATATTTAAAGCTTCACCCTTTCAAATCTAGATACTTCAGACTGGCTTAGATATATATAAAGACAAGTAAAGAAAAGGGTAGACCACCCTTTTCTTGTAAAATTTTCTGTCTTGTGTTTGCAGTTTGATTATTATTCAGACAGCCATCATAACATCTGATTGGCTGTCAGATAAGTATTGTAATAAGCATGAAAGATTTGCAGTCTTTCAATTTAATTATTTTATTTCTGAAGGCAAAGCCAGTAAGTACTCATTTTTAATAATCTTGGGGGAAAAACTAATAAGAACTTACAACCTAATATAATTGAAAATTATTATTAGAACATCTGATAAAATCTTCTATAATAACAGTATAGTATTTTTATGAATATTAATATGTAAATCATTCTTTATTAGTCAGTGAAAGGAAATCCTAATTCTACCATTAGTTGCTATATTATTGTGAATATTTAAAATATTATTAATTTTATTCTTACAAGTTGTTGATGGCTTAATTTGTTATTATATGTAATATCTAATAGTTAATAATAATAAAACTCCTTTTATTGGCTAATAAATGTCAATTTTGGGGTAAATTTTCGTTAGAATTGATCATACTGTTCTAATGGAAGGTTTCATATATGCACATTCAAGATGTTACTCACAATATGTATACATATTAAAATTTAAGTAGTTAAATGTAGATCTAATAACATCTCAGGTGGTTTAAATTTCATACTTATTATTAGCAGATGAAACTGGATTCATTGTTTCATATGTTTTGTAGATAAACTTGATACCAGCTGTTATGGAAAAGATATGCTGGATTAAATAACAATTAATAATAATTGGAGAGTGTTTTATTAATAATTTAAATTTTCGGCATTTATAACTTCTTGATTTTTTTTTTGTAGTAAAATAGTTTTAATAACCTTCAAATTATATATCATTGTCTTTACTCTCTGTTACCAATCTCAATGTCCATTTGAAATTTAAAATCTACTTTTATTGTTTCAAATAATTGTAGGAGACACTAGTTCTATCTCTATATTACTTAATTAATATACTATATGTTACTATTATTATGCTATATTAGGCGTTTAAATATATATACATGACTTTAGGATCTCTTTATATGTATACATAGAAATTTTAAAAAATATAGAGCTAACAATTACATATAAAGTTTCTAGTCTGTTTCTTTATTCTAAAAGACAGTTTCTCCTTTGTATTAATATTAGTTTAACAGTTACTTCAACAATTTAGAATCATTATAGTAGACCAGAAAAATAAACATCATTAGAAATATGAAACCTTACGTTTTTGTTATTGTTTATTAAATCGATTATCCAATCTTTGAAAGGTTTAAAAAATATTTTTTATTATATACAATAAATAATTTTATGGTGAATAAAACAAAACAAAAATTAAATCTTATTTATTTATTCTAAAAAATCCATAAGAAATAAGTGAGTTTTCAACATATTTGTATTATCTTCAAGATGATTGCAAACCAAATTTTAAAACAGAAAATGACTTAACTTTATACTCTTTTAAATATACTAGTTAATTACTTTCAAGCTAATTGTGCATGGGTCTTCTGCGAGTGTTAAATAATAAATGAATACTTCACTCTACAATACTAGACATAGTATTTATGCAGGAATAAAAGGAATCCTCTTATTCCTACGACTCAAATTCTTTTATATGAGCAAATCTGAATTACTCAACAGTACTTCAGATTTGCTCATATAAAAGAATTTGAGTCGTAGGAATAAAAGGATTCCTTTTATTCCTGCATAAATACTATATCTTGTATTGTAGAGTGAAGTATTCATTTATTATTTAACACTCGCAAAAGAGGCATGCACAATTAGCTTGAAAGGCTGATCTTTGAATGTATACAATTGTATGCATAGCATCATAAAAATAAATGCTTATTTACTTATAGTTAATTACTTGCAAATCTCATAATTAATTCAATACTTCTTTTTAATTTGTAAATTTCCACAACTATTTTATTTTTCATTTCTTTTCTCATGACTGAGTCAACATATATCCAATTTTTTCCATAGCCCTAAAAAATTGAATTCAAATTTGAACCATATTGAACTCTTTTATATAATTGTTTGAATTGATCTAATCTTATATTTTAGTTCTCTTCTTCCCATAGCAAACTTTATTAAAATGGTTAGCATGTACCTAAAAAAAAAATCGTCTGGCACTGATATTTTCTTTTTGTAATTCTATTTAAAATTAATCAATCTTAACAAATGGAATGCACATTTTTATAAATCTCTTTACTTAATCATGTTTACTTTGAACACATGATATTGATTTGCAAAATTGATTATAATATTGATAGGATCATTAATAATTTTAAGGAAAAAGTGTCAGGTCAGATTGTTCCAAAGTAGCACAAATGGTTGAATGTTATAATAATCTCTCCCTTTTTACTGAGAAAAAGCAACGTCTAATCTAAATGTAACGATAGCTCCATACTTATAATTATGTTAAAGATTTTAAAATGCTCATCTTTAAATTCAATTTTTTAAAAATTATTTGTGTATGATTTAGAAAACAATGTATCAATAGCATGGGTGGAAAAGATGGTTTGGAAGAGAACAAAAAAAAAAGGTATTGCTAATTGTAAAATAATATATGTATATCATTAATAAGCAATTGTGGAATTGGAGATTTGTATATAATTAATCAGTATATTTAAGGTAAATTATATCCTGTTTTAAATTTAGTTCGCATATCTTGTAAATGACAGAAATATCGGAAAGTCCGAACTTATATATTGTATAATATGAAGAGATACTTTACAATCAGAAGATAATACGGCATTAAACTTTTAAACATCACATGATCACTATTTTCCATGCTTACTCATAACTGTTGTACTCAAATCCAAATCTCAGATCCAAGGCTCCTCACTGACGAAGGCCACAAGCCAGAAAGTAGTTTGGGGATATTGGATGAGTAGGCACTAAATAGGAATTTTATGCACAAGCCTTCTGGCATCCATTGATTACTCTGTTTTGCTTTGAGTGACACTACTATATGGAGAGAGTTTTGCCTATTTTAAGATAATACAGTATTAGTTATTTATTTGGATTTGCCACTGATTAATATTTATTCTACGTATTTTAATGACGATTATATATTTTCAACATAAATGTGTGTGTTGATGTTAATTCATTTCAAAAACTAATTATTTAATATATTTTTGACTTATTTATATAAAATATTTAATACATACTTTAATAAAACTTATAATATTTTCTAAATTACTTAAATATTTCTTTTTAAACTTAAATATTTCAATTTATTTTTAAAAACGATAAAATCATTCAATTACTTTATTAATTTTAAATGAGATTTTTTCTTCGCTGATTTAAATTTTTTAAAATTTCAAACAAACTTTTTGTGTGTGAATATATAATTTAAAAAGTTTGATATTTGCCTATTGCACACCTGTATATTTTCCCGTATTTGATTATTTATCTCTAAAATCAACATTCATTTCCTTCTTCAAATTGGTAACAGAAGATTTTTTTTTTTTTTATTCAGAAAGAATTTTTCAAATATTAGTTTATCTAAAGAATCCTGCATAGAAAGATTCTTGACTTCTGGTTCATTTCACTTTTCAGACTCATATTGAATTTTTCTGATCTCGGAAACAGATTTATCCAGATTAATTTTATTGCTACTACAACTCTTTGGTCTTGTAGGAATTTCAATTGTTAGGGATTTCCTCTGTCACAATTTTCAATCTCGTATTTTATATAGACACTAGTCAATACTCCATCTGATCCAATCTTGAATGTTAACCTTTTAAAATAAAACTTGAAAAGGGAAGAGGTGTTATAATACAAGCCAATCACCTTTCTTCTTATTGCAAAAACATGACTAGACTTTGTAAAATAAATGTCATTCAAAACGAAACTTAGAAAATATATATATCTGTATGAGATTAGATAAAATATATTGGATGCTATGATCAAACAATAACATTTAATCATATCTGATGTTAAGTTTTATTATCATTTGGTAATTTTAACACAATAAATTTTAACAATTTGTTACTTTAGATAAATTATATATATATATCTGTTAAATAAAAATTCATCTTGGATAAAAGATGTAAACATATACATTAGACTTGTTAATATTAGCAGTATATTTGACGGTTTATTTCAATTGCACAGACACTGTTCTGGAAGCAGACGTGATTCAAAGATGTTCTTTGTATCTTCATAGTGTCTTATATTGATCTCCATTGACAATGATTATGTAAACCAAATAAAATATTATTAACAATGCTAATATTAATAGGTAATAAATATCTACAAAGAGAAATCAAAATGTGTATATTATTTATATATGTGTGTGTGTTATTCCTTGTCTTTCTGTCTATGTCTTTTCCAAATTAGTGACAATATATATATATGTAATATTGTGGAATGAAACTAGTCTTCACACATGCACTATATATATATGTATGTATTATTAGTTATATGCTCTAGAAAATGTTTCTTAACTCACTATGATTTTTTTTTTTTTAATCTTGACATTTTTTCCTTTACATTTTGTCATTTTCTCTTTTCTATTCTTTTTTCATATTTTTTTTTTACTCTTCAGCTTCTTTTAATAATATGTACAATTCAATTTATTTATTTTTTGCTTCAATAAATGTTTTTATTTCTTTTATTTCTGTTTTTTGCACATTATAAAATTAAAAATAATCAATTTATAACAAAATTGAAAGAGACAACTCACTATAAATAAAAATATTATTTAATATATGAATCTGACTTTTATTCCTTAATGGAATCTTTTTAAGATATTTCTTTTTTAATCAATCACATGTGATGTGATGCACTGTGACCTCCTTATACAGATTCAGGAATCTCTCAGCAACTATGCCCAGAGAAAACTGCTAGCCACTTTACCTTTCCATTCTTCATCCTAAGTTTTCCCATAATCTGCTTCATACCATTTCCACAACATAATCTTTGTCAACTCCATGGCCTTCATATCTAAATTCACCTTATCTTTTGCCAAACCCAGCATAAAAACCAATAACTCACTTGCTGTATAATTACTTTGTTCATATTTATTCTTCCATAACTTCATTATTTGTACCCTTTCTGCTGCCAAGCTTTTACATTGAAGTAACAGATGCCTAATATTTTCTATGCCTTCCTTACACAACTTGCAGACTAAATCACCCATATTTTTTCATTTACGTGTATATTCCCTTGTTGCTAAAGATTCCATTTAAGCCTTAAATAATAAACTACTTTCCTTACTATTATCATAAATTAACTCACACCCAATGTTCCATTTACTTCTATATATATTTAAACTCATTTTACTCTCCATACTAGTACTCCATCTCTCCAACTCCCTATTCTTTATTAATATATCTATTCTATCCCACTCCTTACCACTATAACACTCAACAATTCTCCTAAAACAATCATTCCACCTTTTGTACAAGTATACTGACATAAATTCTTTATCCAAATCTTCTGCATACTGCATTACCTTTCTCACCCATCTTGTTGCCTGCCCTTTACTTGTAACCCAATTAAATACTATTTTGGCTATTCTTTTATTATCCATAAACTGCAATCCACTGAACATTTTCATTTTGCTTTTTGCATCTCTCATATAAAAACTTGACAATCCTATTTCTCCTTGAATTGCCTCCTTTGCTGTCCACGTCTATGCATCTAATGCATGTTTTCCTACTTCCCTTTGTACTTTTTCTAAGTAATCTAATATCCCTTTACTAACACATAATGCATCATTTCTATATGTTAACCCTGCTACTGCCACTCCCTTCCATACAATTCTAGCTACATCATATTTATTATATGAAAACACTGTTAATTTCTTTATCAATCCCTTTCTTTTTTTTGCTTCCATTTATCAATTTTTTCTCCCATTTATCCAAGCAATTTTTTTGATTACTTAAGATGATTCCCAATAACTATATTTATTCACCATACTTAAGTTTATATCTGCCAATAAGAAATTTTTGTCTTCTCTTTCCCTAGTATTCACCATCATTATATTTGATTTTTTTCACTAAATTTAATCCCCATATCTTTACCCACTCTTGTGCATGTCCTCAACATAACTTCCATATCTTCCTTTCTTTCTGCACACAAAAAGACATCATCTGCAAAAAAGACCCAACAATGTATATACTCCCTTG
This sequence comes from Epiperipatus broadwayi, assembly GCA_028023455.1. Lineage (NCBI taxonomy): Eukaryota > Metazoa > Onychophora > Udeonychophora > Euonychophora > Peripatidae > Epiperipatus > Epiperipatus broadwayi. The sequence continues at coordinate 11,179 of JAQFVV010007063.1, read as the reverse complement.
CCACCTATTAACAGTATCTCTATACCTCTTCCTAGTCTTTCTATTGCTCTCTCCATTTCACTCAAATACAACAAAAACAAAATAAGTGATATAGGGCATCCTTGCCTTAGTCCCATCCCATTTTTAACTTTAACTGATTCTATATCCACTAATAGATATGTATAGTAATTATTTTCATATAATTTCTTAATAACATCCACTAAAGCTTCATCCATTCCCAAATTTGCTAAACTTATCCATAATCTATTTCTATTTGCTCTATTATATGCATTCTCTATATCTATAAAACTCATATATAACTATCTATCTAAATTCCTACACATATCCATAAGTTGTGTAACTACAAATAAACTATCTCCTATATGCCTATCTGACCCTAAACCTCCTTGCATTTTCCCACTACATTCTTTTTTTTTCATCCATTTTGCAACTCTTCCAGCCACCATATATGAAAAAACTTTATATAAAACTGATGTTACTGCAATGGGTCTAAAATTGTTCAACTCTCTATGATCCTTTTCTTTAAATAATAATCTTACTCTTATATTACTCCAACTACCCAATATCGTACTCATCCAATATCCCAGACTAGTTTCTGGCTTGTGGCCTTCATCAGTGAGAAGCCTTGGATCTGAGAGCACTGCACCTAGATCTTAGGATCTAATGCAACCTTCCAGCAGCTACCTTTTATCTCTACTTAACTACAAAACTATGAGAATAAAATTGAAAACATAATAATATTTTCAATCTAAGCTCATTAGCTTTTATAGTCATATAGGTCAAAACTCAGTTCAGTATCCATACATTTTGAGGGCTTTGGTTTTTTAATAACCATAGCCACCAATATTCTATTAGTCAGGATTGGTATTAAACCACAAAACATCACAAGATCACCATTTCCTATGCTTTCTCATAACTGTTATGAAAACAGGCACTACTCTATGGAGAGTTTGACCTGTTTTAAACTATGTATATTGTGTTGTTTATCTGACTATGGATTTAATCTACAACACTGAGAGCATTTTGTTTGTTTTTGTAGTGATTTTTACAGAAAATATATACTAACTAAAATTAAACTTGAATTTTACTTTGATTTATTATTAATATTTAGAATTTTTTTATTAGGATAACTACACTGAACAATATAAAAATTGACACAGAAAATCATGCATTTTAAAATAAATGGATCAATGCATATTTTTTTTATAAAAAAAAAATAATAAATTGATGATAACACAATATTAAGAGGCTCTATTCATCAAAACATTCTGATTACAATAAAATTATACAGAAAGAATAAAATATTAAAATAAAAAAACTTGAAAAGAAGCTCCATCAAATGGCTGACATGTTTCATAAAAAGTACAAGCTGGTCATAAAATTATGTAAAAGCATGTTGCATGACTTCAAAAAAAAAGCAAAAAATTTGCAACCATTTTCTAAAGAGAATTTATAAAAGACTTCATTTTAGCTGTTGTAAGATTACTCTATCCAGAACATAAAAAGAAATTTGAGAATATAAAGAATAATTACAAGGAAAATTGGAAAAACTGTCATTGAATGTGGAATAATCATTAACAATAATGATATTACTTTATTTTTAGTTCACAAAAAAAAATATGGCCCACATTTAAAAAGGAAATGTTATTATTGGCCTGCCAGTTGAAATGGTTGCCCACTCTAGTGATTAGGAATAAATTAATTAAATTTTTGAACAATGCAGCATGGTAATTTTGTACAGCCTACAAATGATATTATAAATATCCAAATAACACTTTCAGAAATATTCCCCACCACTGATATAAGCAATGATCAAAACTTGTCCGTTATAAACTTATATATGGTGTATGGTTTTTGTTTATTTTATAAATGGACATAACATTTATAACATTTTTAGATGTATCATATTCTACACAGAAATTTACTTTAATAAAGAGGTTAGTTAAAAATTTGTTTGGAGTTTTATTACTTTATATGATTTGTAAACATGGGCAATTAGGGAAAGCAGGAGGAAAAATGAAGCTTTTAAAAATGTGAATTTGGAGAAGAATGGAAAAATTAAGTTGAAATAATAAATTTAGATATATAAAAGTACTAAAAAAAACAAAGAAATTATTTTTAGAGCAATAATGAAGGGAAAGAGGACTAAAGTGGGCACATATTTAGAAGAAGAGGAAAGAGGAAATATAAGAGGTAAAAAATAGATGAAGCAAAATTACTGGTGATCTTTAAAAATGGTAATAGCTATAAATATTTGAAAATTAGAAAAACAGTAAATGTTGACTAATTAGTCATGTGGAATCGGTCTTTTGATTAAATAATGATAATCATATGGTGTCAAATAGAATGTTTATATTTTAATTAAAAAGTCTTTTATTGAACTATAAATCTATCTATGTATATATAAGATTTTTATGGTTAAAAGAAGTGAACATATATTTTGGGTTTGTCTAAATATTAGAGAAATGAGTTTTGTGATTGGGGGGGAGGGGCTTGTAGTTGGTTAGTGGAATCCAATCGAGTCTGTATTAAAAAAATATGTATACATAGATTAATGTTTACAGATGCACACACGTATATATATACACACACACTTTAATTTAGAATATGGATAATACTATGCTGAAGTAAATACAATAATATAACAACATTCTAATATTTAATTTTTTTCAGAAGCTCTATCTATCTAGATCATAAAGTTCCAAATCAAGATGATGACAAATAGAAACCAAATTTCATCTGTCCTAAAATTTTAAATAAACAGTGCAGAAATAAAATTTTGTAAAATGTTGAAGTAAATCTAAAACATCTGAGGTGTTACGTCAGCTTTTATTGATCAATTTTCTATTTTACAATTTACAAAAAAAAAAAATAATAATTACTAAACATTTTAATGTTCTTGAAAATCTCAACTGATGATATAAAAATTAGATATGCATAATGATATCTTACTTAGCATTATGTAGATTCTAATTTCTCACGTAATTAGTTAAGAATATTTTCAAAGATTAATTTTAATTTGTAAACATAAGATAAAAGGTTGATCATAAGAGCTATAATAACATCTTAGCTTATTTATTTTTGCTCCTGTGATTTTTATTATTCTGAATTATTATCGAATTATAATTTTAGCCGCAGATAAAATGGTCTTCGTTCATAAAACTTTGCAATTCATGTATATGTATAAGCATAGTTTAGTGTATATATATATATATATGTGTGTGTGTGTGCGTGTGTAATTCAAATGAAAGCAAACAACTCTCTAGAAAGTTAGAAATAAATAACACCACTATCTTCTCTATGATAAAAAAAAAATAGAATAAAAGGACATATTTTTAATCTTACTACTTTAATGAGCTTTTATTTGCTAACAGCATGATAATTAAAAAATGAATAAAACTAATCTAACAGTAACACTAGGCTGGCACAGTGTCAATACATGTATTCCCACACAAAGAAAGGTCCCAATATGAAGTCAGTGTTTCTGAAGGATGAAATGAAATCTACCATGCTTTTGATTCATGGAATATTAAAACAGTGGGTGCAGAGTAGTATGCAACAATTGGAAAAGAAAATTTAAAAAGGTATGGTTTGTCACAAATAACATCATTGTGATAAACAAAAAAGACCTTGTATAGCATTGTCATGGAAGTGGAATATGTAAATTACAAATTTACATATTAACCACCAAGTTTTAATGTCATGTTTTCTTTTAATAATATTACTTTAACCAATAAGTTTTAGCACTATGATTGTGACCTTCCAGATTGAGAGTATGGCTCAATGAGTTATTAGTTAAACTGTAAAATAATTTTTTTTCTTGGAAATGAATTAATGCTACTTATAAAAAACTGAAATAAATATATAGTTACTGTTTTAATATTATTTTACAATTTTAAAACAAAAAAATACTTTAATATACAGTATCTATATATTTTAAGGGAATAAACACTAAATTAAACATAATTTATAATTGAAGTGAAATAGTATTTATCCTCCATCTCAACTAAATATCATGACATAACATTAAATAAAATATATTTACGGTTACATTCCATTGATTTATCCACATCCTATTAGATCACTGAATAAATTAATATCCTTCAACTTTAATACCCCTGATCTAGTTATTAGGATAGATTAAATAAATAAAGTTTCTCACAATATCAAATAAAATTTGCTTGTTTTTAAAACTAATGAGTAATATAAACATAATCACAACTATGTGTGTTTACTATGAATGTGAATAAGGTAAAAAAGAATAGAATCCTACTTTGGGTGGCTGATCGTGAAAATATAATGAAAAGTCCTCAAGATCAAATCATATATATTTTTCTTGAATGATGTTTAAGATTCCAACACTTTATTGTAGACTATTAACAATCTTCTTTTCTTAACAAATAAAATCAAATACCACTTAATGCTATTATTATTTAAATATATATCCTAGTGATTTTCTTGTCATTATATTCCACTTTCAAAATATTTAATATTACAACACAAAATTAGTTATCTCAACCTCCAAAAAATAGTCGATAAACCTATATTTTTCTAATCAATAATCTATTCATAATTCAGTCAGTAAATAATATCAGATAAATATTAGATGAGATACAGTTTGGATATAAAACTAAATACTATTTTGATATTTGAATTTTTAAATCATAAAAATTCAGAAAACATTTGTAAGGGACAAACATATAAGAGACCAGATTTAAATCATTATTAAATGCACATTACTGTATTAGAAAATTAATTAAATTGTTTAATTACAATTGGTGATAATAATTCTATGACTACAATTTCCAGGAGTAGGACTTGCATAACTTTATTTCTCATACTTTAAATAACAAAACTTGTGCGAATAATAATTATAATTGGGGAGAAATACTTTATTTTTTTCTTGGCACAAATAAATAAAATATTACAGTTTGCACACACTTAATAATTATTAGTTAAATGACATATATTAATTCAGTTAATGTTAGTCTCACATACATATACACATATACTTTAATATTTAACTTTTGCATATACAATTCTCCCAACCGCCAATTATAAAAAATATAAAAAACAATATCATTGTAGTACTCAAAATTACAAAAATTAAAAAATAAATTTCTTTTGTTTAACTAGATTCAATTGATTGGTTTCTTATAATCAGTTATTATAAGAAAATAAATTTGCTTTTTATTATTGTCGCATTAGTTACAATAAGCTTTATAAAATTTGTCATGTGAAGTAAAAAAAATGGTCATTTAGAAAGATAAAAAGTATTTTCAGTCATTTAGACTACAAACAGCATGAGATATCACTAATATAGAAAAGGGGCATTATAAAATTTCAACTATACAAGATAAATTCAAATTAATTTGATTTTTGCAAAATATATACTCAGAACGATACTGAGGGGGGGGACACCTGTTCACTTTTAAAAATAATATAAAATTAAGGCATTTGAAATTTGGTAGCAATATAGTAAACTTGTAAATATTGAGGATTAAATTACATAATTATTTAACAAGGTGATATATAAAAATATTACATTTTTCTCATGTTAGAATATAATTCTATATCTTGTAGGATCTTTCTATAATTAGTCAATGTCTATTTAGAGTCTATTAGATTATGAAGATTTTTAATATAAACATTTATTACTGAAATATGTAATCTAGTAATTTTCCTTTTATATTTTTATTTCTATAATTAAAAATGAAATATTATTTGAGTATTCTATTGGGAACCTCCATTATATTTTCACCACTCTTTTTACTAATGTATTTCAATGTAAGCTTTCCTATTTTATATTATTTTTTATATAGAGGACTTATATATAGTTAGTTTGAAAATATGGGATCTGAACTCAGACTTTCAAGCAACCTATAACTATTCAGACTATTTCATACTACTGATACACATGACCACACATGTGAGTTCAAATCCACTATATTTACAATTAAGTTCCAGGTATGAGAATGCCTGTATTTCAAATCTTACAGCTAGTTTAAACATTTTATTTTTAGTATGTTTTTATAAAATAAATTTATCAATGTATTAAATATATTTTATTGGCATTTACCCTTCTTCTTTATAATGAAGTTTATTATGCTGATGGCTTTATTGTTGGTAAATTCATTTTTGAAGATGTATTCATTTGATTAAATACATATGACAATTTCTCTAGACATTTCTCTTTTAGAATGGCAATAATGGAACTTTTTTCCCAAGAAAGAGTTAATATTTTCTGAACACTATTTATTCAGAGCTATACCTTATAAATCACTAGAACTATTGATAAGACACAATATTTGTTTTAAAAAGTTATCATAAAAAGTTATCATAAAATAATCCTTTTACATTTCTTTTTGATTAAAAATAAAAAGTATTCCTTTTTAAGAGAATCTTGAAATATTAACCAGTCATAATTCTCCACTCTCTAGCGAATTATATATATATATATATATATATATATATTCGCTATATATATATATAATTACAATATATATATATATATATATATATATATATATATATTGTAACAGATGGGATTCGAATACAAGAGATAATGCAATATAGAGTGTTAATTGCGAGTGTTGATATGGAGTGATATGGAGTGACTGGGTATATGCGAAAAGATATATATAAATAGTTATTTGAACCCTGTTACAAAGAGTGTGAAAGAAATACGTAATCTGTTAAAGGATGGACTGTATGCTTATATAAATATATTTGTATGTGTGTTATTATAAAAGTTATATAGATATTAATCATTATATATGGGATTGACGAGAGGTAATTATATACAGAGTTGTATAAATTTGTTATTTGTTATACATATATATTTTGTTGTCATTAATGTTTAAATTCTACATTTTTAATAATATGGGCGGTGACACATGTTTCTTGATTAATGTGTTGAACATATAGAGTTTCAGGAATAGAATGAAGTGGTTGCTGCTGGCAGTTTCACTTAATGACTCTGTCGGCCAGAAGTCTGAGAACTGGTCGAGTTGGTATTCTGAACAATAGAAGATCTGGTCTGCGGCATATGAATAGACAAGAGAAAATGCAAGGTTGAAGACTGTAAAAGAAAAGAACTATTTTTGCTCTCTTAAAAAATATAATGGTGATTAGAAAAGAAGGAGATGTGGCACGGATTTTGGATTGGATTAACGTGTAATTAATTAAGAAGTTTTATTAATATTCGCATCAAAATGTTGGGGTAATTAAATAGTGTGGGTTTTGTTAGACCAGCCCAGTGGATTGTTATTGTAGAACTCACTTGAATCAGATTATAAAATTTGCTATTTAAATTTTATCAAGTGTAATGACGATGAAGTACATGCAGCTCGGACCTCTTAAGTGAGCGAAATCATCTACTCCACCTCTATGATAAGCTACTTGTGTATCACATTGTGGACTGTTTATCATCTTTAGGATCAACAAATACCGATAAGGCCAGTATTTCATTAGGATTATAAATGTATGGACTGTTAGCTATGACCACGCAGACATTCGATCGTAATTAAGGTAACTTGACCTTTTCTCTATATTTGTACAATAGATGCATAGCAATAAAGGGACCTGTGTTACTTCTATATTAAATACCATAATAAATCTTTCTTTAAATAAAATAAAATAAAATAAAACATTAAACAAACAACTCTGATGTGTAATTACACTCTTTCATTGATAGATATATATGAATCATTTATGTGTGTATCGGAATAAATGGATTGCGCACATGAATATTAAGATATGTATATGCATGTATAAAACTTAGAATTTAATGGTAACTAGTGTAGTATCATATAGCTTAATTTTGTTATAACTTCTGGGCTAGAGTAATAGATTTATAAACAGGTAAATTAAAGTGTAGTACAAGTAGATATATGTGACATAATCGGGAATTGTCTTTGCTTTGTTCTCTCGTTAGACCATGTTCCCCAGACCTTGAGATATAGAGCTAGTCTGGATGCGCTACCCTAGATATATACATATACAGAACCCTTATTTATGTTTTCGTTGAGTATAATTCTTATCAAAGTGTAAGATTGGAGCTTGAGATGGGATTTAAACCATGCTCATAAATATACTTACTCGAAGCTGTGGGAGAGATCGTATATGTGCATAAATTATGCAACAATAATATCGGTAGACACTTACAAAAGAGGAGAAAGATAAGTGGTGATGATTGATAAAATGTTGATCCAACTAGAAATAGACACAGAAAGAAGACAGATAGAGGAGCATAAGCTTAGGTCCAAAGGGGACACAGATGCTAATAAGTGGAGGACAAAAAGAATAGGCAATTTAATATGTTCTTGGAAAGACCGGGTTCCAGGATATGCACTTCAGACATGCCCCATCATCCCTATAAAGATAGGTTCAATGGATGTTGAAGCCCTCATGGATTCAGGCAGTCAGGTATCAGTAGTATCAGAGAGATTATACCACCAAATTAGAAGGAAACAACCAGATATACCGATTCTCCCTCTAAAAACAGTTCACATACAATGGCATCCCAACGAATGGGGCTGCAAACAGTGGAGAACAGGCATTAAAAGGGCAGCCTAACATAACTTAAAAAGAGCTTTCCAAATGAGAGTTGGAGAAATTTTTAAAAAAAAAGCGATAGAGAAAACAGAAAGATTTTAAATGTGTGTTTAGAAATATAGTAAATATTGGCATATTTGCAATGTGTGGATATGCGTAGAGAGTTTCTCAAGTGGTCAGAGGGGAAATAGCATTGATGTCTGTTCTGTGATATATATATATAAGGTCATGGTTTATAAAATAGGGGTTTAAGAATTTTATCAACATTGGGATATTATAAAACCATATTGTTCCATATGATAGTAATGGGGGATGAAGGTCTATCAGGTGGGTCATGCAGTGGATCACTGGAAGCTGAGGTTATGAACCTGGCATATTTTAGCCTTAATAGTGATATATAAGTACAGAGAACATGAAAAATAAACAGAAAGGGGAAAAGCAGGAGGTGATGGAAGGGAAAGAAGTAAATGTAATGGAGAGGATTTTAGAAAAATTGAAAGTCTAGAACTCAGATTTCAGGAAATGGATGAGAGGTTCGAACAGAGATTCCAGGAAATAGAACAGAGACTGGGGATAGAAGGCAAAGGTAGACAAAAAGGGGGGATGTAAGGAAAATGAGGATGAAAGCAAGCAAAGGGCGGAGAAGTCTGATGGTAAAGAAGTAGATGGAGGTCTAGATGAAAGAGAAAAGAATATAAAACAGAAGCCAAAGGCGGGCGAAACTGAAAGACTGGAGCACATGGGTAAAGTCTACGAAGATACTTTGGCATGAATTCTATGCCAGAGGATGGTAAATTAGTGGTAGCATACAGCCATCTAATCGGGAATGCCCAAGTGTGGTGGGACTCATTGTCCCAACAGTCCACAACCTTTGAAGAGTACCAGAAAAGGATATGAGAGACTTTCTGGTTGGAAGACTGCCAGGAACTTGTGCAGTACCAAGTGATGCGAGAGAAATATGAGGAAAGGAAAAAAAGAAAATTTCTCTCAATTCTTTCATCGCCAGTGGCAAGACTGAGGACACTGGATGTGTGTCATTTATCAGAAAGCCATATCATTCGAATTTTGAGGCACAATATGCCCACGAATGTGGAAAGAATGATGTTGGGTGTGAGGAAGGTATCCATCGGAGAAGTGGCAGAGCTGCTTAATGCTTTGGACATGAGTATATATGACAATAACATACCATTGGAGTGAGGGAAGGAAGTTCAAGATCAGCAAAGTATTAAGTTTGGGATGGAAAAAGGACATGTTAGTGGGGATGCCACACATAGAAAAGGTGGTGATGATAGTCACAGACTGAGATGGCAATATGAACTGGAAGCTCATTGTCCACCAGATAAGCCAAAGTTCGAGCAAGGAAAGGGACCGTGATTACCGATACAAAAAGGTGGAACCGAAGGGAGTAAAGGATAGGGAAGAGTTGGTTAAGAAGCTGTTCAAATATACAGAAGGTATTTGAAGGCTAATGAACCAGGGGTATGTAACAGATGGGGTTTGAATACAAGAGATAATGCAATACAGATTGTTAATTGCAAGTGTTGATATGGAGTGATTTGGAGTGACTGTGTATATGCGAAAAGATATATATAAATCATCATTCGAACCCTGTTACAAAGAGTGTGAAAGTAATACATAATCTGGTAAAGGATGGACTGTATGCTTATATAAATATATTTGTATGTGTGTTATTCTAAAAGTATATGTGGGATTGATGAGAGGTAATTATATACAGAGTTGTATAAATTTGTTATTTGTTATACATATATATTTTGTTGTCATTAATGTTTAAATTCTACATTTTTAATAATATGGGTGGTGACACGTGTTTCTTGATTAATGCGTTGAACAAATAGAGTTACAGGAATAGAATGAAGTGGTCACTGTGGGCAGTTTCACTTAATGACTTTGTTGGCCAGAAGTCTGAGAACTGGTCGAGTTGGTATTCTGAACAATAAAAGATCCGGTCTGCGGTGTACAAATAGACAAGGGAAAATGCGAGGTTAAAGAATGTAAAAGAAAAGAACTATTTTTGCTCTCTTAAAAAATATAGTGGTGATTAGAAAAGAAAAAGACGTGGGATGGATTTTGGATTGGATTAATGTGTAATTAATTAAGAAGTTTTATTAATATTCACATCAAAATGTTGGGGTAATTAAATAGTGTGGGTTTCGTTAGATCAGCCCAGTGGATTGTTATAGTAGAACTCACCTGAATCAGATTATGAAATTCGCTGTTTAAATTTTATCAAGTGTAATAGCGATGAAGTACATGCAGCTCGGACCTCTTAAGTGAGCAAAATCATCTACTCCACCTCTATGATAAGCTACTTGTGTATCGCATTGTGGACTGTTTATCATCTTTAGGATCAACAAATACCAATAAGGCCAGAATTTCATTAGGATTATAAATGTGCGGACTGTTAGCTATGACCATGTGGACATTCGATCATAATTAAGGTAACTTGTCCTTTTCTCTATATATGTATGTTCAATAGATGCGTAGCAATAAATGGACCTGTTTTACTTCTATATTAAATACCATAATAAATCTTTGTTTAAATAAAATAAATAAAAAAAACATTAAACAAAGAACTCTGATGTGTAATTCCACTCTTTCATTG
>JAQFVV010007062.1:0-181809 GCA_028023455.1 Epiperipatus broadwayi | reverse complement strand
AGTTTATATATTGTAATTTTTAGTTGGAAAAGATGATATCGAACATAAAGGGATTTTAATAATAGTTAATTTACTAAAAACAATAATATAATTGTTTTAAGAATTAAATACAACAAACATGTCAAGCATTGGTGGTCGAGTGGTCAGCACAGCACCTTACAAGCAGTTGTCCCAGGTTTGCAGGTTCACTTCCTGGCCGGTGCATTGACACATGAGAAAAAAAATACAATAAACATATATCCTGGATTTTATTTATATTAATAAATTATTTTGAAATATGAATTTTTTCTACAGCAAAGGCTTTTTTAATACCTGCACTTATATATGTAATATATAGGGGGTTTGAATGCAGACTTTCACATGACCCTCAACCATCCATGCCATCTCATACCACTGATACACTTGCTCACACACATATCGAAAAGATAAATAACCACCAATATACGTATTTCGCTGATGAATGCTGGTTTAGCATGAAATACATGTATATTGGTGATTATTTATCTTTTTGACATATATGTGACTAATAAATTATATAAAAATACTTAGTCTAAGCCTTCAAGTATTGTTCTTTGTAACATGTAAACTGTTTCAATTCTTAACAAAAACACTTAGTACATATAAACACGAAAGCTGTTGGAATCCTTAACCAAAACAATTAACACACAAAAATAAATTTATTTCTATTAATAAAAGTATCATAGAGGTAAAGGTAAATATATTTGCAATATATAAAAAAACTTGCAAAGTAAATTCAAAGTGAACTTTTTTTTGCTAAGTATAGGATAAAGGGTTCTGTTGATTTATGAGAAAAGCAAATAAATTCATTTCATTTACTGGATACGTACAGAAATAGAAATATTTTTTTATAAGTAAACTGTTAACTAAAGAAAAATGAATACTTATGTAAAATTGGTCTGAGGCAATATCAGAATAAACAGAATGTTGCAGTCAGTGCCACTCTGCATAATATCTGTCTTAAACAATGAAAAGATAAATGAAATATTTTAAAGAAATACCAGGAAATAGATTTCTGGTGTCTCTATTAAATATTTCATACCTTTAACAATATCTCAGGTTTAATCATCAATGGATAATGTGAATTATATTTGGATTACTCACATTATATAAGTTAATAGCTATTGAATATTGTTTATAAAAGTGAATGCATTGAGTATAGATTGTTCTGAATTCATTAATTAATTAATGAAACTTCAACCATGTCTAGGAAGACAATTTTTGGCTAATTTACCATTGAAACTGGAAAAGAAAATTTGTTTGGAATTTCGTAAGACATACATTTTTTATTCAAAAAGTTATATATTGATTATAATGAATTTGAGATGAGCCTCATCTGGTGAAACTGTATTTGGAATTAATAATAAGTTAATACATTTTTGTGAGATAACTTCAGATTAAGGAACTACTGCAAGGGAATAGACTTAATTATGCCAGTAACATATCTTATGGTACTGCTTAAATACTTAGAAGTTTAGTGAGTCATTTTTTATCTAACAGAGGTACATTATTCAAAATTTAAAGTGGACATCATTTTCAATAAGAAAAGATGTATTTATCAGTAATATTTTATGTCTCCCACTTCCATATAGTGTTTGCCTCACAAACCCAAGTAATAACAGCTATTTTTTTTCAAAAAATGTTGAGAAAAGTACTTTGGGCATATGATCCAATGCTACACATAACTAGAATGGTTTAAATTAAGTTGCAAAATATATTCAGATTATATTTTACAGTTGTTTGGATGGATATTTGAACCTATTGTTTTGTTGGATTAGGAATAATATCCAATCTTTTAAAAATATTTCCAAACGTTTTATGTTCTTATAAAGTCTTTTTGATTTCTTGAAAGATTTTTTTAAGGGGGGAGGGATAGGATTGAAACAATCACATGGTCATAGATGAATTTTACGGATTCTGCATTTAGAAAATCATTGAAGAATATTTTAAACAAAGTAAGCAAAGAAAATTGAACCATGTGATCGATCATTAGTGACAGCAAATAATATATTCATAATAATAATTCCACATGGGTCAAAGTTGGTATTTTTTATGTCAGCACATATTGTTCCTGTCAAATACAGATTACCATAATATAACTATCCACTTCTTGTCAAGCGTTGTTAGCCGGGAGGTCATCGCAGCCGCCTTGCAAGCAAGTAGTTGGTTGCAGACGGTTGTGGGTTCGCGTCTCGGCCGATGCTTTGACACATGAAAAAAAAAATATATCCGCTTCTTCATTATGCACGAATTTTGTTTTTCTTTCAGTGTTTGTGTTAGAATTTCTAAATCACAGCAGTAGAATAATTAATATTAAATTTTATTTAAATAAATAGCAGCATCATAAAACAGTTATCTTATTTTAATATAGATGTTTCAATGTCTGAAATTTTTAGATAATGTTTTTACTGAAAACTTCTTATTTTATTTTAGACTGAAAAGAGAAACAGTAACTATTGATTATCTAAATTCTGCCTTAGTTTAAATCAATGCTTTCTATATAGATCTTTTATATATTTTATAGATATATTTTTTTTCTAATTTTCAAATCAATGCATAGGTTAGCTTTTGTTTATTTACATAAGTATTTGTGAATTGCATTGTTTTTTTTTTCATATATGATAGCATCGGCTGGGATGCGAACCCACAACCGTCTGCAACTAAATACTTGCTTGCAAGGCTGCTGCGATGACCTCTCGGCTAAAAACGCTTGCATTGTTTTGAAGTGCATTAAAATAGAAAGGTCTTTGTTTTTTTTAAAAAAAAAGTTTTCTTTCTAAATTATATTGTGTTTTTGTAGCATAACTTAACAGTATAGATGGAATCATTTTTGTACTTTGTGTACTGAACTATTTTTTTTTATTTATGATGACATATTAGGTAAATAATATTTTACAATTTTCATGTGAGATTTTAATGCTAGAGTATAAAAATGATTGAAAGAAGAAAGGCCCGCTAGATAAATTTGATTATGAGATAGCAGAGAGAAAGTTAAAGGTTTTATGGGATTTTTTGAGGGAAAAAATCTGTTATAAATTCTTTTGAGTGCTATTTAATGAGGAAATAGATTACTAACATCCAATTAATCCATAGAAGAATGAGATTATACATTGAATAACAGAAAATATATATTTGAAGATTTTAATAGGCAGAATAGATTGTACACAGAATATCACCATCAATTAGTGGGATTACTATAAATGTCAATACGATCTTAAATTTTAAATTTGCGTGTTTGGTTAATATTCTGTAATTTAATACTAGCGCTATAAACGCATAAACACAAAGCTAATAATTAATAATTTATTAAACCATAAGCAATGCAAAATTAAAAAGATAATATTTTCTACAAGAGCCAATATTTGCAGTTGATTTTCCTACCGTCAAAATATTTGATGAACCTGATCAACCACTTTAAAATATTAACAGACTTCAAAGATCAGACAGGTTTGATTGCAATTAATAAGAACATAACTAATATTTCATTAAAAAATTTACACAATTATCCAAATCGAAAAATGGCATTTCATTAATAAAGTTTAAAATAAGACAAGGTAATGTATGAAAATAGAAATAATATAAAAGTAATTAAAATTGAAAGCATAGTAGGACTGAAATTCTCAGAAATCTGCAAAATTATATGAAAAAGTTTTAATAATGACATTAAGAAATATAAATTTGAAATGGTGAATAAAACTGGAGAAGACAGCACTAAAAAAAACTAAAAATAGTGATGATATTATGAAGAACTATAATGTAACAAAAAACAACAACTGAAAAGAGTTTTTTCAGCTGTCATAAAAACATCTTTTGATAATCCAGGTACTTTTAAGAAAAGATGCGTCCTGCAATTGAATCTAAGAATGATGGAAAGACTGCTAGAAAACGATGTATCTATAATAGATATATTAAAATAATCAGATGAAGAAATAGTGATGACAAAGCTTTATAACAAATATATAGGTGATAAAAGTGTACTAAATAATTGGAATAATATAAATAGTGATATTGATGTTTAAGAAGAATAAAATATAGATATTAAAACTGGTAGACTTACCAGTCATTTGTTATTTCTATACAAAAATTGTATTATGTATTAAGATCATGAAGTTTTATTTATAAAGACTTTTGTATTCAAATCAACTAAAAGAATGAAATGGAGCTATTAATGAATATAACACAATAGCTATCTTACAAAAATAAAACTAAGTTATAGATAGGTTGAGTGTATAAATTGCCACTTTGATTTGAATTTGGTGAATATGAAAATCATTTCATTACAAGAGCACTTCAGTAATGATGTGATTAAACTTTGGATCATCACAACCAGATCTCTGATATTATCAAACTATGAATAATATTGAACAATTCACATACAAATGTCACGTTCTAGAAAATACTTTCAGTTAAAGCAGAAAGTTAAGCAATAAAAAATAAATGTACAACTAAATTTTTGTGTATAGCATATTTTTATGAATAATACTGTAAAATTTTTGCACATTTGTGCACAAGCTATCAAATGAAAGCAAGAAAGAAATACTAAAAATAAATATTAAAAACTCTAAACTTTAATAACTTTTTAAAAAATGAATTCGTAATTGCTGGTTTAGTATGAAATACACATATTGGTGATCATTTATCTTTTGGACAAATATGTGTTCAATTGTATAAGTGTTATGAGATAGAGTGGAGAGTAGTGGGTCATGTGAAAGTCTGTGTTTATATACCTTATGTATTACATCCATTGATACAGGGGTATAATAAGCCTGTATTTCAGTTATTACATAGTAGAGATGTCTGCCTATCCCTTGTATATGTATTGAATGGATTATGTCCTGTACATGAGAGGTCAAATTGACTTTAGACCAACATGGGTGTGACAAGAATCATGGCCTCAGGGTAGTCTTTGAGCATTCCATCATCAGATTTTCAATTGGATGGACGGTTGAAGAGTTGTAGATTGAAGCCTGTCCATTAAAGTAGGAGGATTGGCTATCTTAATATATATCTGAGCACTTATAGCATATATGTGTAGAGATGGTAATCTGGACCAAGTGATGATTGCTGTTTTAGCATGAAATATGTATATTGGTGATTATTTATCTTTTCAACTTATATGCGTTGAAGTGTATCAATGTTATGAGATAGAGTGGAGAGGGGTGGTTCATGTGAAAGTCTGTGCTCATATAACCTATATATTAGTAATAGAATTTTAAAAGTATAAATAATTTAATCAACTGACTAAAGTATTTCTGATAGAAATGATTTATAATTAAAACAAAATACACGTTCATACATCTAAAAGAAGGATATTGAATAAATGTCTTTTGCCATTGCTTCCATGTAAATCTAAGGCTAAGTTATTTTAAAAAAAAATAATGCTGAAATTTCAGACAATATAATGAAGTATTTCAGACAACATAATGATATATATATATATATATATATATGTATTTTACTACTTATTATCTTCTTATATATATATATATATATATATATATATATATATATCAACTAATAAGAAGATAATAAGTAGTAAAATACATAAATAAGTGAGCCAATAGGTATCATTGACAATTTTTGAAAAAATACAAAAAAAAATTAAAAACCTAGAAAATTTCATATGAAAAATTGTTGAAAAGTAAAACTTGATTAATTAAACAATGTTTATAGGAAAAGATATATATAAATCTGGGAAAGTGAATTAAATTAAGAAA
The DNA here is from genome assembly GCA_028023455.1 of Epiperipatus broadwayi. Taxonomy (NCBI): domain Eukaryota; kingdom Metazoa; phylum Onychophora; class Udeonychophora; order Euonychophora; family Peripatidae; genus Epiperipatus; species Epiperipatus broadwayi. Next base: position 176,074 of record JAQFVV010007062.1, on the reverse strand, counting down.
AACTTTTTTTTCTGTACTGTATTGAAAATGAGTAACGTTTGCATTCAGCAAACAGATCTTTATTCATCCACAGAACTAGAAAAGTAGTTTTAAAAAACAATTCCTTATTCATTTTGTTAATATAGAATCAACTTTTATAAATCTTTATTCAATATTTACAAGTGTACGCCCCCAGAACAATCGTTATTAAATTATTATATATAATCAAAGCATTAATATAGTTACTTTAGGCAAGAGAAATGTTAACTATTCAAAAGCATATTCTGCTACTAATTTTCACTACTGGATAAACACTGATGTGGTTTAATCTTATAGGTTAATGCTGCAATTTATATGTAAATAAGCATTTATTTGCCCATATATAAGCATTTGGGTTGGAAAGAATAAGTGATTCATTTTATTCTTTCTTAAATACTATATCTTGTGTTGGGAGTGAAAGTATTCATTTATTATTAACACTTGTAAAAAGCATATGCACAATAGCTTGAAAGGCTCATCTTTAATGTATTACAATTTATATTAAACTCACAAAATGAGACCCTTCACCTACTGTGTTTATAAATCTTGTTATAGTTGATTATGCTTTAACCCAGCAGAAAAATCCACTGGGTGCTTGATATCCCCAGGAACCCGATGGGGAGCTGCTAATCTTGCCAGCTGAGGTCAGTCAGAGCTTTTTGGCTGAATGTGTAAGCTTTTTGATGCTGGCACAAGCTTTAACCTGGCAATGCCCATTCAGTTCTGGGGCTTCCAGGTACTCAATGGGGAGCTGCAGACACACAGGCTGAGTTGGGTCGGATGCTGAAGAAAGTGACCGAGAACACTTTTTTCAGACTTGAGACATGCCAGGTGAGCATAGTAGTGCTTCCTGTATTATCCTTGTATTTATTTCCCAAGAACAATATACTTATTAAAAATAATGATAATGCTAGACATAACTTTCTTGTAAAAATGTAAAATCAATCACTCTAGCAAATTTTGGTTGGATTAAAAGAAAATGTCAAAATATTAGACACCGGATTAATGATACTTGGAGTATAAATTATGTCGTTTAAACATCAAGTTAAACACACATCCTTTTAATTGTTTAGAATAAATTTATGTATTCAATTTGCATATTAGTGTCTTTTTTAATTAAAAAAATTACCCTAATTATGAAACTCATTCAATGCGTCATATTAATTTTCATTTATCAACAATTGCTTTTGAAAAATGGAAAAAAAAAAGATTGTTGATTTTAAAGTAAAAAAGTAAAAGTTACAAATTAGCTTAAAATCTTGGATTTTTACAAAGTTTATTTATTTATTTTTAAAAAATATTAATAAGTAAGAAAGTGAAAGAGAGGAAACAATAATTTGAAAAGAGATTTTTTTTTTCATATGTCAAGGCGTTGAACGGGAAGCGAACCCGGGCCAGCTGCTCGAAAGGCTGCTATGCTAACCACAAAGCCACCAACGCATGACGGCATTAAAATTTTGAAGATTTATTTTCAGTTATTGCTACATATACATATTGATTTACAAATCATATATAATATTTTAAATACAGGAACATTTTATTTACCTGGAGTCTAGATATAATATAGGGATTTGAATACAGACTTTCAAACTTCCTTCAGCCACCCACTATCTTATACAATAGATACACATGTCCACTCATATAAGTAAAAGATAAATTATGTTCAATATCCGTATTTGATGATGAATAAGCACGCATAAGTTCATAATCTTTTACGAATATAAATATAATCACACACACATATATATATAATCAGGGTATTAAGATAGCAAATTTTCACACTTTAATGGAAAAGTTTCAACCTAATTCATCTTCCAACTCTTTAGCTCTCAATACCATTGAAAATCTAATGATGGAACACCCAAATCTCTTGTTATGCCAATATTATTGTTATGCACATGTTGACTTTATGTCACTCTGATTTCTCATGCATAGAACCTTCCATTGCAATACACAGAAGAGGGATGGGCAGGATACAGACTGAATTTATAATATTTTAAATACAAGTAATATTTTATATACTTAGAGTCTAGATGTAATATAGGGGATTAGAATTGATGGCTGAAGAAAGCTTGAAAGTCTGTATTCAAATCCCATATATTACACCTAGATTCATGGCATGGATGGCTGAAGAGTTAGAAAATCGATTAGATTCAAGCCTATCCATTAAAGTGTGAAGATTTGCTATCTTAATATAAAACCAAGCATTTGATTATATATGCATGGGATATGATGATCTGGACCAACTGATGACTACTGGTTCAGCATGAAATATGTATATTGGAAATCATTTTCCTTTTTCCCATGTGTGTGGTCAAGTGTATCGGCTGTAAGAGATAAGATAAGTGGCGGAATAAGTCTTGAAAGTCTGTATTCAAATCCCCTACAATCATATATAAATTTATAAAATTATAAAAATATAGTAATACTTTTTAAATTTATAATTTATGTTTACAAAAATGATTTTCACAATGAATTAAATTAATTATATTCTCAACAACCCTCATCTGAATATAATTTTTCTTTTTTCCACATTCATTTTGCTTTATACATTTTGTTTATTTCATTTGTCTTAGGTTACATCGCAAATTAATACACATATATACAATAACTTATACATATATATGAACAACCTTAAAATTGATTCATTGAATAGAGTGGTGTCCATCAGTCAAATTATGTGTGAAATATTATTTTTCAATTTATTATCATAAAGTTAGATTATTTGAGATCTGAAATTACTGATAAAAGATAAAGTTTTATTATGTATTATTTATATATTGGATTATTCCCATCATCTAATATTAATATTGGAGGCCTTTAGAAAAACTTAATTTAAATATTCCAAATACATTCAAATGTTGGTAATAGCACACAGGGTTATTATATGCACAATGTTTCAAGAGGTCTTATTATTACCTCTTCTTTAGATGTTGCTGGCCTGACCAGTGATAGTATGAGCATGGGAATCAAACCTGGACCATTAGATTTTTGAATATTAAATTTTAAGGTAATGTTCTAACAAACTGAGACATACTACCAAAGGCAACAGTCAGTAGAAATTTCATATAATTATCTATGAGCTTAATCCTGATTTGTTCACTTTTTCCTAAGAGCAAAGTTGATTAGTGGTTTTCATACATTATGTATAGAACACTAGTTGACTTATGGAATAATTTGCTCTTGTCATGTGAGCAGCTTTTTAAAATTTTATTTTTTGTACCTTTTTTTCTATATCCAATATTTTTGTATTTTCCCAATTTATCATATGTTCATTGGTATATATATGGTTAGTAAACCTAGACACATCTGCTTTCTCTTTTCTATTCATCAGTTTGTGTTCTTGCAAGTGCTTTTCAATAGGATGATTCATTTTACTAATATTCATTCTTCCACATTCACATAGTATTTCATAAATGCAGTTTTATTTTCATCATTTCAAGTTAAATGTTAGAATTCCTCATAGTGTGGGATGCCTTTGGAAAGCTGTTCTAATGTTATACTGATTGCAGATTTTCCTTAATTTGTGTATTTTTGGTATGCATGAGTTTACTATAATATCAATAATTGTTTTTTTTATTTTGATTGCTCTTTATGTTGTCTATTTAAGGTTTTGTTAATAACAGCCAGTGGATAACCATTTTTCATGACAGTGGCAAACATTTCCATAAGTCAGTGTAGTATGACAATATATAATTAACTTTGCTCTTAGGAAAAAGTGGAAAAATCAGAAGGAATCTCATATATAAAATTTCTATTGACTATTGCCCTTGACAGGATGGCTCAAATGGTTAGAGCATTACCTTAAAATTCAATACTCATAAATCTAAGGATTCAGGTTCAATCCCCATACTAGTACTATTACTGGTCAGGTCAGAAACACCTAAGGAAGATAGGAAAAATTTTCCATGTACTAAGCTGTGTGCTATTACTAACAGTGGAATGTATTTGGAATATTTAAATAAAATTATTTTTTTAAAAAAAAATATTCATTATTCATATTAGATAATGGAAATAGTTCATTATATAAATACAACTAAAACACCATCATCACAAACCTTCCGGAAAACACTTTTATTAAGCTTGGTTCTGTTTTGTGCTCCAATATTATTTTAAGTTTTCAATAACTGACTGGAATAAAAATGTCCTTTTAATTTGTGATATATATATATTATAATTGAAATAATAAATTTAACGGTTTACAAACTATTTATAAACAATCCTTAAATCTGCAGAAGTACTTTCTGTACAAATCTCCTACTTTAATGTTAGCAATTTGTATAAAAGAAAAATTAAAGAGGCCATTTTTATAAATAGGAATAAAATGCATTTAATAAATAGACAAGATACTAACCTTAAAATATGAGAATGTGGGATTTGAATTGATGATGTTTGCTTTGCTTTTTTTTTTTTTTAATTTAATGGCAGTTGAGGCAGGTTTAAAAAATTAACTGAAAGTACTTCTGCAGATTTAAGGATTGTTTATAATAGTTTATAAACCATTAAATTTATTATTTCAATTATAATTACACTTTTGTTTTAATTAATGGACATTATATATATATATATATATATATATATATATATATATATATATAGTTATATTTTAACATATATAATCTATTAATGTTATGTGACTTATGATTGCAACATTTGATGAAAGATCCATCAATTAAAATTAAACTAATATAAAAGAGGTTAAATTACTTTTAAAATTCATGTTAAAACTTTAATATCAAATTGAGCAGTATAAGTATATTTAAATGCAAACTGAGTTGCTGTGTTTGAAGTGATGTAACTGGTCTGCTGTGAAACTGATAAAATCAATTTGATTGGTAGAAGAAACACATATATAAAATGTTGTTATATGTAATACCCTAAGTTTCTATTTGTTATAGAAGACAAATAAGTAAAATTAGTAGATCATATATATATATATATATATATATATATATATATATATATATATATATATAAACCATTATACAATTACAAATATCCAGTAACGCCCTCTGTTTAATAGTCTATATCTCAATAATAGCAAACTTCAAAGTGATACCACTTTGAAGTTGTATGCTAAAGGATGTTAAATATTAAAATACAAACTAACTCAAACACAGAGCATGAAATTTTAAATAAGCAAACGATCATAAATGTTGCTAATGAACAGAAGTACATAATGGAAGTAAGTGACAGAAATGGATATTTTATATAATGTGAGTATTATAGTTTTTGTTAAAATATATAAATGTAATATATATAAATGTTTCTTATATTTCTTTAAATTAAATGTTCTTGAGACTTTTATGTAGATAATGAAAGTGACAATTTTAAGTAATGCCTTAGATTGGGGTTACTTTAAATTATGTTTTTGGAAGTAATTCTACAGTTCTTGTTAAAGTATATAAATTTAACTTAAAGTTTTTTAAAATTTTTCTTTAAATTAAATTTTTTTCTAGAATATTTTTTATTGAAATTGAAAGTAGATAAAATTTCAGTGTTTCTTTTTTAGTCTTTTAAAAAAATAATTTAATAGTATTGATGATATAGTCTTTACTTAATTGCAAATTTTTAATCTTTCTTTTCTTTGTCAAAAATAATCTGCTTTTAAAAATAGAACTTAGAAATGTACTCTACCCTACGAAGTTTTGCAAAATCAGGGATATTTTTTAAGACCTACACAGATGTGGTTAGTGTCATTTCTTATGATTTTGTCCAACTTAATGTAATGTTGTTGAAATTTCCAAAACATCCTATATATATTGCAGATAATGTAGTTGTTTTTGCAAATAATGCTTTAGAGCTGCAGGAAATGTTGCAGGAGTTATCAGATGAAAGTAGGAAAGTAGGAAAAAAGATAAATGTTAAAAAGACTAAAGTAATGTTTAATGGATTTTCTCAAAGTATGAAAATCAAGATTGATTATGAGGAGTTAGAAGAAGTTAACAGTTACAAATACCTTGGTCAGACTATTAATACATATGGAAACATAATGGATGAAATTAATCATAGAATTAAACTTAGTTGGAGTGCTTTTGGTAAAAATAACTTGATACTAAAAGAAAATATGCCTATGTGTTTGAAAAGGAATGCTTTTAATAAATGTGTTTTAACAATTCTTACTTATGGAACTGACAATTGGACACTTAATAGAAGAGCAATACAGAGACTTCAGACCACTCAAAGAAGTATGGAGAGATGCATGTTGGGAGTAACAAGAAGAGATCAAAAACACAATATATGGTAAAGGAACAAACAGGTGTTACTGACCTCATAAAAAAAATTAAAAAAGCTGAAGTGGAGTTGGGCTGGACATATTGCTAGAAAAGAGATAATAGATGGAAAACTGATATCTTAAACTGGATTCCAAGAGATTGTAAAAGACCAGAAAGAGACCATATGTCAGATGGGTGGATGAAATAAGAAAGTGTGCAAGGGTGATGTGGAGAAGAGAAGCTAAAGATTGGAGAAGATGGATTGGAATTGGAGATACCTTCATTCTGCAGTGGATTGATAAAGGTTGATGATGATGATGATGATATACATATATATATATATATATATATGAATGATAGAGTCAAATAGAGTGAGAACAAGAGTTTTGGATGCCAACGGCAATAGGGGTGATGCCCTTTGTATATATACAAAGTTATAAAATTGAAGTTTTATCAAACAGAAATTTATCAAAAAATATATGCCAAAGTAAAGAAAAACCAGGTAATTTATATATATATATATATATATATATATACCTAAATAGTCATTATATATATATATATATATATATATATATATATATATATAATGACTCTTTTCAAAAAATATGATTAATAAGCAGTAGTTCTCTGTGTCTGTTGTCATTTGATTACAAGTATTCTGAAGGGCATACAATATGTATTTTATCATATATACATATGCATAACAAAATTGGTTAATGAAACGGCACATAAGAATAAAACAAATTCTTGGTTTTGTCATTCATAACAATGCATAAAAGAAAATAAACAACTAATTTATCATTTAACACTATTTATACTTTTCTATAGTCAGAAAGCTCTTCAGTTAGAGGGCATAATATTAATTCCATTCCATGTACTGTGATGCCTGATATAAATACATTTATATTTGTATATATTTTATAAATAGCATTTCAAGATCTGAATTCTATGAAGCAATAAAGGATATATATATATTATTATAAATTGTTATCAAACACATAATTAATATCAGTGATAAAATTATGCTAATTAAAATAGGAATAAAAATAGAATGCAATTATAAAAAACACAGTACAATGATTAATTGAAAAAATAAAATTCATTCACACAAATACATACTAAAGAGTACATACATCATATATATATATATATATATTGTGCCATTACAATTTAGTCACTAGCTAAATTTATAGTAATGTGCATGTACAAAAGGTAAACCAAAAATCATCATCACATTTTTATATAACCATAAAAGAAGCTGTAGGGCATCCAAGTTCAAACCCTACCAGATCAAAATCTTAAACGCTTTAGACAGAAAGAGTGGGACAACAATTATATGCTTTATTTGTTTGTGTGTTAATAAATCTCAAAAAGAGCAGTACACACCTTTAACATTTTAATTTTTCTTTAAAAAAGCAAAGTTATAATGCATACGTATAGGCAATGTATGTGTAAACTATTTAATTGTTTTATATTTCAAATATTCAACATTTTAACTTTCTTTAAAACTAACTTATGCTTGATCAATTCTAATATCTTATTCTATGCTTCTATTTTGCTTTTCTATAATTGTAATTGGGATTTAAAAGTTACAGATTTAATTAAATAATAGGGTTATAATTACTAAGCTAGCAATTATATTATTTAATGTTAGTTTATGAATGATTTGAAAGAATGAAGGATGTGTACATTACATACAGAAATTTACATTTACTAAATATTGAAAGAAAAGGAAGGATTAAATCTGTCAAATTATTTTTTTTTGTACAATTTTTTGTTAAAAGAGGAAATCTGTTTAATCAGATATCTATCTTTGTAGCAAATTTTTTTGTAAATGATTGTTTTTCACTTTGGGAGCTTATAATGGGTGAGAGCTCTAATTTTGAAATTGTCTTATCTTAAGATCTAAAGAAGGAAGCTCAAAGATTGGAAATGTTACCTAAATGTAAAAAAAAAAGGAAATAAGGATTAAGTCTATTTTTTTAAAACAAAAGTGTCTGGAAAAAGGATTAAACTTTTCAGTTGAAAAATAATTTAGTTGAAAATAAATTAGAGATCTAATTAAAACAAATTTGTCCAAAAATAGCAAGTGACGCTATCTCTGATTGGTTAAGTTAGCTAAAAATTGGATATAAAAAGCTGTCTGGAATTATTATTGTTGTGATTATGATTCAGATTATTAGACTATTAAATTGAATGTTGAAAATATAAGAAATGGCTGGCTAGAAAAATTATATGTATGTCCCATCTTTTCCGGACCATCTGGGGAAACTGCACATCACATAGGAAAGAAAAGATGTTGTGTCTAAAATAATATTCTACACCTTTCAACTGACCAGAGAAATAAGATGTTTTTAATAGAAGGAAGAAAGCATTCACCTGCATTCGATAAAAGATGAATTAATCTACCGATAAATATTAATCATCAAGTCCAATTAATTGTTCCAACAACTGATTTTAAACTCAAGAAAATTTATAAATGTGAAAACAACTGCTGTATTTCATCCACTAAAAGAATCACGCTTGACAGGAAGAGAAGAAAAATTAATATAATGATTTCCAAATTATCCACTAAAGCAAATAACCTCAATAGAGTCATCATCATCAAATAGTTATACACCTCAAGAAAGAGATTATTCCCATGTAAAACGGAAATGGTAGCTGCAGAAATATAGACATTATACAAAACAAGTTTGAACCCTTGGAAATTCGCCACAAACAAAAGATCGGTAATATGACTTTTTATATCTATTTTCTTTATGATATCACAGTCTTAATAAACATTTTAGCAAGAAAGTGGTATATTTTATTTAAAGAACTTTTAAAGACTATTCAGATTGATTAAGAACAAGAATGTCTTACTAATAATAACTTTGAGCTTCATGAATGATCTTGAATGTATCAAAATTATTTGTTTATTAATTTTACAGTTATGAAATATGAATATGTAATATAATTTTTTTATGGTATTATGATTTTAGTTTGAACTAATATATTATTATTATTTTGGTTTTAAATAATATTTTGTTATTAGGGGATAAAACACGCACATACATAATAATATTTTATATGTGTATAATTGCGAGTGAATGTGAAATAAGGAGTAGTATTAGAATATTAGATTATTTTGTTTCAAGTTAAGTATAGCATTTCAGAGATCGAAGAACCTCATATAGAGAAAACTACTGAAAGTATAATAGAAGATAGTCAGACCACTGATAATAAAGAAAATAATGTAAAGTTATATACACTGATAGTGGGATATCTTGAGAAATGTTATTGTAAATATTATGATCATTCTATGGACTACCTTTCAACTCAGATATGGTAATATCTTTTGAACTCATTTAATTATGTTACAATAGACACCCAACTGGGGCCTGATATTTTGCCATATACCTGAAAAAGGGAGTCTATAGAATGATAGGAGATGTGTGGTTAAAAATAGAGAAATTTTTTTTTTCAGTAAAATTTTTTTTTTGTCTTACAAAATTTTCTTGGCCAAACAGTCTTATTTTAGATGATGATGTTTAATATGATTTAATTTTTCATTGATGATGATAAAATGGGTACAGCCATAAAACAGCTTGTTTTTTTTATCAATTTTGAAAATAGAGATGAATATCACAACTTAAGACAAAGGTGAAATAAATAATAGAATTTTTTTTTGTTTGTTTTGGAACATTAAAATGATTTATTGCCAGATAGGATAAGCATAGTAATAGTGATGAATTATGGAATAGTAGTCTCATGTGTGTTTGGGGAGTTCATTTTGTAAAAAGTCTATGATTTTAGAGGTTTGATTGGATGGTTGATCGTTGGAGTTTGGTTGGTTAGATTGCAGTTTTGATGATGTGTGAAGAGTTTTGTCATTGCCTTGAGAATGCTGTGTATTTCGTGTAACTTATGAATGATCAAACCCATTCTCTGCTCCAACCCTATTTATAAGTTATCTTTATGTTATCATGAAGCAGTTAACAGCAGACCTGCCATGATACCAGCCTATAAGTCTCCAAGAGAGAGAGCATGGCATAGTTTTCCAATCAAGTTTATTGTTAGTCTTATTTTATCATGAAGCAGTTAACAGTAGTTCTGCCATGATGTCAGCCTATAAGTCTCCAAGAGAGAGAGCAAGGTTTCATTTTTGTAGTCTATAATAAGCAGGGCATTCCTTGATACTTGCCACATAAGACTCCAAGAGAGAGAGCAAGGCATAGTTTATCTACTTTAGCCCCTAAGACTTAAAATACATCTTTTATTGCAACAGAGTTTGCATCATTCAATCAAGGGTTGTGGTAGTTAATAGTGATCGAATTGGGATGATCTTCTGAGTGCTCGTGATGCATTGTGTGATTATAGTGCTGTGACTGAATTCTTTTATTTATCTCAAGATTGTGAACTGCTAGTCATTCTGTGGACTGTCAATATCTGTCGGATTTCTGGGAGAATGGATGAATGTATAATTTGGGCTATTACAGACAGACATGCACTATATAGATTATTATTGTGTAGTTCATTAAATAAAGATATTAAAATTTTTTTGTTGTATTTGTAATGCATAATAAGGTGAAAATCAAATCAGTCAGTTGGTCAGAATAGGTGTCAGACAGGGAGAAGATGTGTGGATTTTTGATGGTCAGGGAAGTACAGATGGGATATATATAGTTTTATAACATGAGTGAACTAAATTATAGTACGGAAGAGGTTATGGAAGAGGAAGTTGCCCCAATACCAGGCAGTGATCATTTTAATACTGAAGAAGAGGATGGGGAGGTTTTCTTAAAACAAACACAAGAGGAAAGAGAGGAAGTAGAGGAAGATGCCTTTAATTTTAGTAGCAATAATATGGCCTCAAGTGTGGAAGTAGATGAGGAGCCGGAAGTTGGCCAGATTCAGATAGAAAATAAAGACCTCTCAGACATGAAATTAATGATAATGCAGATGTTCAAAAGTCTAAGAGAAGATAATAAGCAAGAATGGTAAATCTAGAACAAAAGATAGAGAAAAATAATAAAAGTATGGTAAATCTAGAACAAAAGATAGAGAAAAATAATAAAAGTATGGTAAATCTAGAACAAAAGATGGAGAAAAGTATAGAGAGTCTAAGAGAAGAGAGTAAGAAAAGTATAGAAAGTCTAGAACAAAAAATAGGTCAATCTGTAGAGAAAACTATAGAAAATTTGAGAGAAGATCTAAAAGCAAAGATAGATCAATCTATTGAAAACAACAGCCAAATGATCGTGGCCTTGGAAACTAAGATTGAAAAATCCCATATAGAGTACAAGAACAGGTTTACTTCATTAGAGGATAGGATAGAAGGAGTTTGTAGATCTATTGAAGTGGCAAAACAGGAGGGCTGTCAGGGACTGCAGTCATTAAAGGCTCAAGTGGAGCAGTCTTTTGAAGAAAATAAGAAAGAGATTGAGTTAGTTAGGAATGAGGTCCATGGGTTGGTTTCCCAATCCATCTCAGAATGTATAGAAAAGAATGCTGAAATAACCTCTGCAGAAATTAGTATCAGATTAGAGGAGGTGATAGCCAAAGTGGACTCATATAAGGAAGCCACTTTGAGCTGTGTAGATGAAACCATCACTATGAAAAATAGGTTTAGTGGCTTAGAAAAGGAAATACGAGAAGTTAAGGGAAGCATGGCCAATGAGTGTGTACAGATGGACCAAAATCTTAGGAAAGAATTGGGGAAACAAATGGATAGCATTAGGGAGGAGATAGTAAAAAGGGACAAGTCAAGTTCTTTAGAAGAGGGACCCAGAATGAATCAACATGAATTGGATGTTATGTTGGAGAAGGTTGAGGAGAACCAGAATGCATATGTTATGGAATGAATACTTGAACCCCAAGATGGAAGATCTCTATCAGAAAATAGGGGAATTAAGAGATCGAGTTGATATAGGATTGCAGAGTCAGTCAAACCCAAATTCAAGGCAAAATGATGTTAGCATCAGTCCAGATGACTGTAGGGATAGATCAGAACATAGTCAGTCAGAGAAAAGGATGCCTACTTTAGTTAAAAATCCACAAGTTAAAAAATTAGTAGATAAGGCTGACCATACCAGTAAAGATGAATATAGAGTAGGAGGGTCAATGACCTCAAATTTAATTAAAATTAAGGCCTTTAGTGGGGAAAGCAGGGAAAACCCCTTAGAGTATCTGTATACCATGGAAGAACTCTTTTCTGTGTGTAGGTTAAATGTACGGGAAAAGTTGGCCATTGCCTGTGACTATCTTTATGCCTATGCTAAGGAGTGGTGGTGGTCCCTGTTTGATAAACCCACTACCTTTGGGCATTGCTGCTGTGTTATTCTATCATGCTTCTGGAGTGAAGATAGGCAGGACCAGGTGCGCTACCAGATCACTCAGGAAAAGTACGGCAGTACCAAGGGCAGCTATACACAATTTTTCTGAGGGCAGGCAGTAAAACTGAAAAGTCTGACTGCATTTCCTCTCTCAGAGCACCAGAACCTGAGAATACTCCGACACAATCTTCCCTGAAACATTGAGCAAATGCTTATTGCTGCTGATTGCCGCAGTATAGAGGAAGCATCAGAAATCCTGGATGCTCTAGAAATTTCAGAGCTAGATTCAGAGACTAGGCCCAAGAGCACCAAGGATAGGTATAGTTATAATGTCTCTAGTCTGAATCTAGGTGATCAGACACATGATCAGAATTTTGGTAGTTATAGATATAGGAATAATTATAGGGCTAGGCCTCCTAATCAATCCTGGGGAGATTCTGGGGATAGTGTTGTGAAGAAAGTAATTCCTAGAGACAAGTAACCCTCTACCAGTGGAATTACCACAGTGCTGAAAAGGCCAAAATGAAAAAAAAAATAATGATGTCAAAAGGGACTGAATGTATGTTTGCAATTTTATGCAGCTCCAAACAAATCAGGATGCTAGATTTTCTAATGAAAAGTATGATATTTACCAGTAGTTAGAAAATTATATATTTTTTTATATTATTATTAGTGTCTTTATTATTATTAGTGTATTTTATTAGTTAGGATTTTTTTTAAAAATATAGTTAAAACAAAAGTGCTGATGATTTTATCCAAGGGGGGGGAAGTTGTGCCATTACAATTTAGTCACTAGCTAAATTTATAGTAATGTGCATGTAGAAAAGGTAAACCAAAAATCATCATCACATTTTTATATAACCATAAAAGAAGCTGTAGGGCATCCAAGTTCAAACCCTACCAGATCAAAATCTTAAACACTTTAGACAGAAAGAGTGGGACAACAATTATATGCTTTACTTGTTTGTGTGTTAATAAATCTCAAAAAGAGCAGTACACACATTTAATATTTAAAATTTTAATTTTTATTTAAAAAAGCAAAGTTATAATGCATACGTATAGGCAATGTATGTGTAAGCTATTTAATTGTTTTATATTTCAAATATTCAACATTTTAACTTTCTTTAAAACTAACTTATGCTTGATCAATTCTAATATCTTATTCTATGCTTCTATTTTGCTTTTCTATAATTGTAATTGGGATTTAAAAGTTACAGATTTAATTAAATAATAGGGTTATAATTACTAAGCTAGCAATTATATTATTTAATGTTAGTTTATGAATGATTTGAAAGAATGAAGGATGTGTACATTACATACAGAAATTTACATTTACTACATATTGAAAGAAAAGGAAGGATTAAATCTGTCAAATAATTTTTTTTGTACAATTTTTTGTTAAAAGAGGAAATCTGTTTAATCAGATATCTATCTTTGTAGCAATTTTTTTTGTAAATGATTGTTTTTCACTTTGGGAGCTTATAATGGGTGAGAGCTCTAATTTTGAAATTGTCTTATCTTAAGATCTAAAGAAGGAAGCTCAAAGATTGGAAATGTTACCTAAATGTAAAAAAAGAAAGGAAATAATGATTAAGAAAGTGTCTGAAAAAAGGATTAAACTTTTCAGTTGAAAAATAATTTAGTTGAAAATAAATTAGAGATCTAATTAAAACAAATTTATCCAAAAATAGCAAGTGATGCTATCTCTGATTGGTTAAGTTAGCTAAAAATTGGATATAAAAAGCTGTCTGGAATTATTATTTTTTGTGATTATGATTCAGATTATTAGACTATTAAATTGAATGTTGAAAATATAAGAAATGGCTGGCTAGAAAAATTTTCTTTCCTATGTGATGTGCAGCTTCCCCAGATGGTCCGGAAAATATGGGACATACATATAATTTTTCTAGGAAAGAAAAGATGTTGTGTCTAAAATAATATTCTACACCTTTCAACTGACCAGAGAAATAAGATGTTTTTAATAGAAGGAAGAAAGCATTCACCTGCATTCGATAAAAGATGAATTAATCTACCGATAAATATTAATCATCAAGTCCAATTAATTGTTCCAACAACTGATTTTAAACTCAAGAAAATTTATAAATGTGAAAACAACTGCTGTATTTCATCCACTAAAAGAATCACGCTTGACAGGAAGAGAAGAAAAATTAATATAATGATTTCCAAATTATCCACTAAAGCAAATAACCTCAATAGAGTCATCATCATCAAATAGTTATACACCTCAAGAAAGAGATTGTTCCCATGTAAAACGGAAAAGGTAGCTGCAGAAATATAGACATTATACAAGACAAGTTTGAACCCTTGGAAATTCGCCACAAACAAAAGATCGGTAATATGACTTTTTATATCTATTTTCTTTATGATATCACAGTCTTAATAAACATTTTAGCAAGAAAGTGGTATATTTTATTTAAAGAACTTTTAAAGACTATTCAGATTGATTAAAAACAAGAATGTCTTACTAATAATAACTTTGAGCTTCATAAATGATCTTGAATGTATCAAAATTATTTGTTTATTAATTTTACAGTTATGAAATATGAATATGTAATATAATTTTTTTATGGTATTATGATTTTAGTTTGAACTAATATATTATTATTATTTTGGTTTTAAATAATATATTGTTATTAGGGGATAAAACACGCACATACATAATAATATTTTTATATGTGTATAATTGCGAGTGAATGTGAATAATAGGTGGTGTTAAAATATTAAATTATTTTGTCTTGAGAAAGTATAGATTTCAGCACTTAGAAGAGAGGGGGAGAAAATAATTTAAAACTTGTTTCTAAAACTTGCTCTTTCAATTCTATTAACATTTTTTTTTTTACATTCTACTTACATGTTAGATTTATAAAGTATGTGTGCTAATGAGCAGATAATATTTTTTTCTTGAAATACTTTTCTTATGGTGTGAAAATCATGGTCAATGTGACATCCAACTTAATACAAAATACACTTGAAGGGAAAGGGGGAAGAACTTGAAATTAATCTGAGGATTGTTATATAATCAATTATTATCATTATTATTATTCATGTCAATTTTCATATTTATCTAGAAATTTTTATGTATATGTTAGAAATGTAGTAATAAGTATTAGTTTGTTTTATTAAATGAGGCGTATATATTTCATTAAGTGTAGTCTTTGTTAAGTGTGATTAGTCATCATCATCAGTGGTTGAATATTAGTTATTTAAGATATGATTAAAAATGCTAAGATTAACAATAATTATGAATTTCTTTATAAAAATTAGTTTTATGTTTAGGCTTAGTCCTAGAGCTGTAGTTGAAACCCTTGTCATTATCATTATTATTATCATCATCATCATCGACATCAACATTTTAATTAATGAGCTATTTAACTGTTTAAAGGCCATAAATAAATATTGATTTTATAATATTTAGTGATTTCTTAGTATTATTATAACAACATCCCGTCATCTATTTCATGCAAGGATGATTGAATTGCTATCCTAAATTAGTTATATATAATCTGAGCTAGTAAACTTATAAAAATATTGAAACACATTTGTTATGCTAAGATCTAAGAAGTGATTTATGTCTAATATACTCCACTTTGGTTTAAAGATGTTTTACTTTTACCTAAATATTAGTGCGTATAGTGATATGGCTCAAAAAGCAAAATCTTCCATTTTTATTAGAAATAAAGTACCAAAAAAGGTGATTCAAACCCGGTACATGTGAAAGGTTATTAGATATAACCGTGTCTAGATTCAGATAATCTAGTGGCGCTCTGCTAGACCATATTCACTTAGTATTTGTTTAAACATGCACTTAACATCAAACCAAGAAATGAAAGTGGATAAGATCTACTGCCTGTATACCTGAGTTATATTTTATTGAATTACTAGTGTACTCACTTCACGTGATTTCATATACCTGAGTTATAATACTTGTTATTAATAATTTGCTTATAATTATTGATATTTGGATATTGAAAAATCCAAGTTATTTTAAATAGTATGATCTTATATATTGTAGACAACTCAGGTATGGTAATAGTTATATTGTAACCATTTATAGTTATTTGATCAACCTTTAAATTTGTTACAATGGAATATTTGAGATTTTTACAATACTTGAATTTTTTGATTCTTTAATAAACCAAATCTCATTAATTTAGTTACAATATATATATATATATAATATTAGATGATGGAATATATATATATATATATATATATATATATATATTTCCATCATCTAATATTAAGTATTGAATATCTTTAGAAAATTTTTAGTTTGTTTAAACTTTTCAGTTACATTCAATTTTTAGTCATAGCTCACAGGTTAGTATATGCACAATGTTTCAAGAGATCTTCTTCTATCTCCTTTAGATGTTTCTGCCCTGATCAATGACAATACTAGCTTGGGAATCAAACCTGAACTTTTAGATTCTTGAATAGTGAATTTTAAGGTAGTGCTCTAACCAACTGTGCCAGCCTTCCAAAGGCAACAGACACTAGAAATTTTATATAATTAGCTATGAGGTTCCTTCTGATTTCTCCATGTTTTTTTCAGAGCAAAGTTGATTAGTTCTTTATGAGGTTTTTTACCCTTGTCATGTGAGTAGATTTTTTGAATTTTCTTACTTGTATCTTTTCTTATCTTTCCAATATTTTAGGATTTTCCCAATTGAACATATTTTCATTGTTACATAGATGGTCTACTACCATGCCCATAAGTCAACCTAGTGTGACTATAGATAATATATGGAAACCAGCAATTAATTTTGGTCTTAGGAAAAAGTGAAGAAATCAAGAAAAATCTTATAGATAAGTATATAAAATTTCTACTAACTGTTGCCTTTAGCAGGATGTCTCAGTTGGTTACAGTGTTACCTTAAAATTCAATACTCAAAGATCTAAGGGTCGAAGTTCAATTCCCATGCTAGTTCTGTCATTGGTCAGGCCAGCAACACCTGAAAAAGTAATGAGAATAATGCCTCTTGAAATGTTCTGCATATATTAATATGTATGCTACTGCTAACAGCTGAATATAATTGGAAGATTGAAATAAAAGTTAAATTTGACTAAGGATCATATTAGATTATGAAAATAGTCCAATATATAACTAAAATACAATCATCACAAACCTTCAGAAAAACCTATGTACATAAATATTTTCATGTTTTCTTTTCACTACTAATCGTTTTCTTTTTGTCATGTAAATTTACTACCATCATCAATTTCATGTTTAGGAAATGTTTTAAGCAACCTTTTTTATGAATAATTTACAACATGTTAGCAAAAATAAAATAATAATAATAATAATAATAATAATAATAATAATAATAATAATAATAATAATAATAATAATAATAATAATAATAATAATAATAATAATAATAATAATAATAATAATAATAATAATAATAATAATAATAATAATAATAATAATAATAATAATAATAATAATAATAATAATAATAATAATCACACACATTACATACAAATACACACCTCCTCTCATACATGTTTGTAACATTTTTAAATTCAGCTTTTTAATTTTTTTTTCATATTTTATTTATTCACTCATAAAATGTGGACCTATGTACACTGTGTCAAAAAATTTATTTTGTCAAATATGTTCAAGTTGGTATTTTTAGATCTAGTGTCTGAACCGACCCTGACACCTCTCTAAGGAATACCAAAGCATGAAACCATGGTCAGGGGTATGGGGAGGGGTTCCTTACAGAGATATTTTAAGTGCTGGCTCTGGCTAAACATTTATCGCAAAGCTTGTAGAGAAATTGGCAATCTTCATTGTTTATAATTTACAAACTTAAGAGATAGGGTCATGTGATCTATGACTCTTATTTTGACTAATGTTTGTTTTTACTTTGCCTTTATTATTATTAATTCATTTATTTATTGGTTTCATATATATGCATGGGTTCGTGTGTATTAAATTACAGTTTTTTTTTATTATAAAGTACTTATTTTTCTGTTAATGCAATCTATCCAAATGATCTTAACATTTCACCTGTTTATATTAGCCTTACCTGTGACTTTGTAACTAAAGATTATACAATTTGGGAAATGTAGTTAAATCAATATTTCTACTTCATGCCTTATTGAACATTTTGTTGTTAAAAGGACTTGAAAGAAGTCAAAGTTTACTACAGAATGTCAGGTACGGTGTAAATCAAAAAAAGTTAAAGTAGAGAAAAGAAATTTTATTTCTGGGCATTATATTTTTTTAATATTAATTGATATTTAAATATTTAAAGTTAAATAATATATAAGTATGTGTGTGTGTATTTACGTTAAAAATACTTAAACAGCATCACGTAATGATATATGCTAGAAAGTTTATAATATAGATTTATTGATATCAGTGAATCAGTATAGAAAGTTTTCATAAGTTTGATGATTTTGATGTTGTCAATCACGAGATTTAAAGAAAAGTAAAGAAGCGGTTGCTATGGAAAACAATTGTCAAGCAAACATTTATTCCACTGCATATTCCCATTGCTAAATCATCTTAATTTATTTTCAAAAAGATTATTAGTTACTTTTTATTTGGGTTATTATGAAATATTTTTAATCTCAGTATTTTTTAATTTATAAGTTTATTAATTAAACTATCTTTAAATTAGTTTAATTTTTTGCTGTAGTTTAATTATCAAATTGTATTAGAAATTAGCAATAAGAGACATTTTTACTATCATCTTCGTTTTTGCTTCCAACTATTGTTAATTCATTATAGAATAAAAGTATTTCCATATTTAATCCAATTTCTCTGATCCATATATTCTCTTTTGCACATGACAACTGCAAATTTCTTTATCTTTCTATCAATCTCACATCTGGCTCTTTTTATAGGGTTTTTATAATTTCTTGGGATTTAATTTAAATCTCTTAACTATCTCATCTATTATCACCCCTTGCAACAATGTGATAATTCAGTTCCAGTTTAGCCTCAATCCTTTTAATAATGTCAGCAATATCCGTTTGTTCTTGCAACCATGCATATCACTTAAAATCTTTTCTTGGTACTCTTGATATATATCTGTTCATATTGTACTGAGGGATCTGAAGTCTCTGTATTACTCTACTGTAAGTAATTAAGTCTCAGATCCATAATATATAACTGATAAAATATGTCTATTAAAAACCTTTCTTTTAAATCACATGGGATATCTTCACTTTCCATATTATATCTATCAAAAACCCCAATTCTATGATTAATCATCCATTATGTTTCAAATTGTATTAATAATCTGACAAAAGTATTTATAGTTATTTATTCTTTCTAATTCATGATTATTAATCTTTATTTTTTTATTTTGAAAAAATTCATTATCTTTAATCCTATTTTTTTAATTATCCTTAATATCTCTTACAATGTAACTCTGTTATATTAACTGTGAAAAAATAAACCACATTGAATGATTTAAATAATCTTCATTTATTTTTACTTACTATTCCACAAATACTTCTATTAAAATTGCTGCAAAGTTTTTTGGAAATATGAAATCCCCTCTGATACATATCTATTCACTGCTGTTATATTTTGGCAAATATTCTTCATTAATATGACAATATTTTGAGTCTATATCATGAAGATTAAAGTTTTTACTCATTTTGGAAATACTAATCTAATCAAATGTCTTTGCATATACTAAAAATCCAATTCATAAAGGCAACTTATTATCATTTTCCCTTTCTCTAACTTCTCTCAATATTAAAACCACTTAAATCCACTAATCCAGTTTATTCATTAAATTGTGTGGAATTTAAAGTATATCTGAGTATAAATTTTGAATGGAAATGATAATAAAATAATAGATTTGTAGTTTTTGATATAATTTTTTTGAAAATGGAAAAGATTAAAGATTATTTTATTTTTTGGTGATGAGTATATAAAGCATAGGATTCTTTCCATCAATATGTCTTTCTATTCTAAAATTAATATGAGGATGAAAACTCTTTATATATGTTAAAAAATTATATAATTATCTTTTTATCTTTAACATATTGCCAGACAACAGATGTGCCACCTGTATATCTGAATCAGACAAAACGTTTTACAGATGTTGTCTCTAAAATGCAAATTTCTATATACTCTAGAAACAAATCAGATAGAATCCTTGACATAAGTGATCCCATCAGAGTACCAAAATTCTTCATATAATGCTACTCATTGAATACAGAATAAGTATTCAAATGACGATGCTTAGGTGATCCACTAAATTGCAATGTTGAAATGTGACATTTAAAGCTTTTTCAACTAAAATATTGTTATATAACATTAAAACTGACAAGAATGTTATTTATATTAACTTTAATAATTTTAGCCATCCATATCATTAAAATATAAAATGAGAACTGATTATACATATGTGTGGAAGATGATAATCTGGGCCAACTGATGAGTGCTGGTTTAGCATGAAATACATATATTAGTGATTATTTATCTTTTCTATATGTGTATGGCCATGTGTATCAGTTGTATAAAATAAGAGTGAATAGTTGAAGGGTGCTTGAAAATCTGAGTTCATATCCCCTATACTTATAATTATGCTCCAAGGTTTGTGAAGAATGCCTGGTTTTCAAATATTTACACATCAAGCTTGTATCCTGCCCATCCCTCTTCTATGTATTTAAATAGATAATGTCTGATACATGAGAGGTCAGAGTGACTTGAGGTCAACATGGGTATGGCAATAATATTGGCATCAGCATGGGATGTGGGTTTTCATCATCAGATTTTCAACGATATGGATGGCTAAAAAGTTGGAGGTTGGAGTGGATTGAAGCCTATCCATTAATGTATGTAGATTTGCTATATTAATATAAAGTGAGCACTGATTATACATATGTGTGGGAGATGTGAATGGTCATGTGTATCAGTTCTATAAGATATTGTGGATAGTTAAGGATGCTTGAAAATCTGAGTTCAACTCCACTATACTCACAATTAGGCTCCCAGGTTTGTAAATAATGTCTGGTTTTCAGATATTTATATACTTAGTAGTACTATAAAGCTATATGTTATGATATTAGTAGGAAAATATAAATTTTAAGCACTCTCTATGAGCACTCATGTGATTTCAATACAATTAGCATGGCCATTCTGGGAACTAAATTGGGATAGCTCATGCAAATATTTCAGTTCTGGTGAGTTAGAAAATTGAAATATTTGAACATCTGCACAAAGGAAGCAATCAGAATTTTTATTTACGTATCTCAGTTAGATTTTACTGCTTGAATGTTTTAGCACCTGTCAACTATTTATATAGCAAAAGCATTGGTACAGAGAATTGTTGGTTTATGCATGCAAAATCTGTAAACATGGACATATAAAATATAATTATACTATTTATTAGTGAAACAAATACAAAATGTGTATTATTTACATTATAATACTTTTTTATAATACTTTTCAGCATTGAAAGCACTCAGTTTCAAATAAATTTATTTTATTACAAATTCAAACCTGTTTGTTATTAAAAATGTCTTAACATTTTTTGAACCATTACAATATGAGAAATTATCACACCTTTGCCTGATATTGTTGTCAAGGTATATCACCCAGTTATTATGAATTTATAGAAAGGAGAGACTTCAAGTGACCTTATAAGTTTATCTACTACTTCCAGCTGTACTCTGACAACCTGCTTCATAAGTAGGTACAGTAACACATCATATATTATGACAGCTTGCCTCATGTCTGATTTAGATTATAGCAACTTACAGTTCTAATCATTGTCTTACTGCATTAACTATATAGTGGACATCCAGATTACTGCCATTCAGCTTAGACAGTTGTTGCCTAACATTATCTCTGCTCCAGATAGGTTGAGTACTTATAGCCAGATCTTTTTCCATAATGAAAACAATTTGTTTCACTGAGCCTCATCACCTATTGATCCATTTTTGCCATTGGACATACATTATCCATTCATACATATATTAATTGATAGCAATAAAAGCTCAATCTGATTAAGGTAAGATGAAATCTGGACTAGTCCATTATTTAAATGCAAAGTGATATATAGCATTCTCTACACCAGCTAAAGCCCTCATGAACATAGTTATTCTGCTGTTTTGGTAAATGTATTTATTGCCAATTGGATTCATCTGGTTCAGTGACTTCACAGCAGTCAGAATCTTTATTTGCAAATCAGAATACTTCTAATTTTGTAAATTTTTCAATGCTGGCTGGTGACTTGTCTCTATTATCTAATGGCATTTCACTGATGGCTGGTGAAGATTAAAAATCTGTAGTTGGTCTATATCTATGATGCGGCTGTCCATCACCTATTTGAACCACCATGTTTTGGTAATCCTTTAACTTTGATTGCAACTGCTGGAATACATTTGGTGGTTCCACTATATATGAAGCATAGGACATGAGCACATACTCATATTTTTATATTTTTACCCTTATGAATTATTTTAGAATTCAAACAGTTTATTATTTTTGGATAGACCTTTTATGAATTTATTTTTGTGAGTATGTTTACTGGTGAATTAATAGAAACACAGATGGGAAAATACAATTAATATACATTTATTAATATAAACAAATATTTAGTTGTGCTCCTCCAAATGTATTGACTAGGCAGATCCTTTTCCATAATGGAAACAAGTGAATTCACTGAGCATCATTGCCTATAGACTTGCTCTTGTTATTGGATGTATGTGATCTATTTGTATATATATGTGATCTATTTGTATATACATTGGTCCATAGCAATAAATGATTGATAAGATCAAGATAATATGGAATTTGGATTGATTATTTGAGCAATATGAGATACAACATAATAATCTAGTCAAGCTTTGGTGGTTGAGAGGTCAGTGACAGCTGCTTTACAAACATTTGTCCCAGGTTAGTGGGTTCACTTCCCAGCTGATGCTATGACACATGAGGAAAAAAACATAATAATCTACATAGTGCTGCTGCAAGATATCAGATTATTGTGATGTTTATTATATCTAGTAGCAGTATATTATTATGCATGCTTACTATATATATACAAAGTGAAAAGAATATATATCAACGTATAAATATAATAATAATAATAATAATAATAATAATAATAATAATAATAATAATAATAATAATAATAATAATAATAATAATAATAATAATAATAATAATAATAATAATAATAATAATAATAATAATAATAATAATAATAATAATAATAATAGATGGACAATTGAAATCTTAAACTGTATTCCAAGAGATTGTAAAAGACCTACAAAGAGACCACATGTGAAATGGATGGATGAAATAAGAAAGTGTGCAGGATTGATGTAGAGAAGAGAGGCTGGAGATTGGAGAAGATGGATTGAACTTGGAGAGATCTCCATCCTACAGTGGGTTGATAATGTTTGATGATGATGATGAAATAAGATAAAATAAAACAACTAGAAAATAATGATATCTTGTAATAGAAGGCAACTCATGGTTTATAGCAAGTGAGGAATAAAAACTAGTTAAATAAATTATTCATATATATAGATGTCAATATAACAATCTGATTTGGAATAAAATTGCTGTACTAAAATTTAAAAGTGTTTTCTATTTTTCAGTTCTTTCCTTATTTTAATATAAATAGTTTGTTCTTCATTTAAATCATTTTTTCTTCTCCATATGTATTCTTTATAGACTTTTAAAAAAATCTAATAAAATATATCAAATATTTCATGAAGTTTCATGGGGTATCTGTAAAATAAGATTGACAGGAGCACTGGTGGATAAGAAGAAAAGTTAAAATCATTGAAGCAAAATTCAATTTAAGAAGATTTCCAATAAATCAAATAAAAAGTGCAATTAAAAAAAAAAAACTTCTAAAAGAATTTGAAAAAACTTTGTTTTTTAATATTTTTCTATAATGTAGTACTTAGGCAGGTTTTGATTAAACTATTTTACTAACAGATGTAATATTATATTTTATCTTTTTCAAATATTTAATATGTCACATGATTAAATATTACGCTAATGTTTTGAAAATGCGTGCACAAAATCGGTGATAAATTATGAAATAATAATAATAAAATATTAATAATAACAATTATAACTTTTTGCGCTTTAAAAATGGTCAAGTTTTATTGTTTATCATCTAAATAAAAGTAACACCATAATCTACTTTTGATATGATAGGTTTATTTCACTTGATATGTGGTTATGTAGATAGAGTACAAAAGAAGTGGATAACCGAAGAAAACTTAAAAGTCTGTGTTCAAATACCCTCTAATTACATTTAAAGCTCAGTATATACATTATACTTGTATTCAAATATTACTGATTCAGCTTGGATTCTGCCCATCTATCTTTAATATATTTAAATGGACATATTAAGGTCCTATATAAAGTCAACATCGATATGACAACAATATTGGCATCAACAGGGCTTTGAGCATTTGATCATCAGATTTTTAATAATATGGATGGCTGAAGAATTGGAGAGTGGAGTAGACTGAAGCCTGTCCATTAAAGTTTGAAGATTTTCTATCTTATTAAAAACCAGGCATTGATTTTATATATATATATATGTGTGTGTGTGTGTGTGGGAGATGATGATCTGGATCAACTGATGAGTGCTGGTTCAGCACAAAATATGTATATTGGACATTATTTCTCTTTTTCACATGTGTATAGGTTACATAATAGGGAGTGAATAGCTAAAGGGGGGAAAGTCTGTGTGGAAATCCCCTGTAATTGCAATTGATATAGTAAAAACTATTAACCAAAAAATTATACAGTTACCTCCTTTTAAAAATTTGTGTTAATGATTACCATTTAGTAAAATCAATTTTGAAATCATTTTATTATTTATAGGTACTGTACCGAAGAGTGTGATCAGGTCCAGAAAAAAATAAATTATTCCCCAACTAAAATTGATTTTGGGGTTTTAAACATCCAAACCTTTTGATATAAAAAAGGTGAAATGTGAAAATGAATATATTAATTAGCATGCACATTCTCCTTATAGACTTTAAACATTGAACTTTTTTAAATCTATGAATTAAGTTTTGTCTCATATTGTAATTCTAAACAGTTTTATATTTTGTGCTTTAATGATTCTTTATAAAAATTCTATATATATTATCCCTATTATCTTTCTTATATTGGCTTGGGATTTTTTAAAAAAAAATTTTTTATTGTGCATTATAGAAAATTGGATAGCAGTGATATCAATTGACATTTGCAGGTGTTTATCATAATTATGGAAACAGCAAGATAACATTTCAAAAATTATAGAAGAAAGCAATCATAAATTATTCCTATATTTTATAAGATTTGAAATACCAGACATACTTATACCTGGAGGCTAATTGTAAATATGGGGTATTTGACCTCCAACTTTCAAGCACTTTCAACTATCACCAATTTATCTTAACTTTTTACTCTTAACATAATGACTACATACCAAACAATTATTCTTTACATAAAAATTTTTAACTTAACAAAATCTAACCCCCCCCCCTTCTCTTATTACATATCTTATAGAAGGATTCAAGCAATTAAACTTATTTACCAACTCTTTCAATTTATCAATCTCAACAACAAACAATCATTTGCATATCTAACAAATAATTTTACATATAAACAATATTTTTAATAGTAATTCTCTTTTCCAAATAATAAATATAAACTGAACAAATTAAGTAAAAAATAATATAACCTATTATCCACCCTTCCTTAATCTTATAAACATTACCATCAGGAGTAAAATACATAAAATCTTTCAATAATAAAAGAAAATCTTTAATATTTTTTTTTTTTACAAAGATCTAATTTTTACCAACACAAACATAAGAACATCAATACTACATAATATAGTAACAGATTGATACATATTTTCAATATCAAACTACCATATATCCAATTACTTTCCATGTTAAAATTATTAATCCTACCAAAAGACCCAAAAGAAGAAGAAACTGTGTAATGACCAAAATCAACAAATTGTTTTAACAAATTATTCAAAAATATACAAATTTCCTCCACAAAAATCAAAAATAAATCTTAAAGCAAAACCAACTTTGTGTATCTTAATAATCATAAATATCAGCTAAGAGTTGGAAGCAGAAAGAATGAGTAAACAGGAGACCTTTAGAAATTTTTATAACTGTATGAAATGACATCTTACTATTATTAATAGATTTTTATCTTCTATGGAAATGGAAAACAAATGGAAATTATTTATCACCCTCACACATGACTAGTTGTGTTTATATATTGGATTAGTTCCATTTTATAATATAAAGTATTGACTATCTTTAGAAAAAATTAACTTTATTTAAATTTTCAAAGTACATTCAACTGTTAGTAATAGCACACAGGTTAGTACATACACAATATTTCAAGAGATAGTATTCTTCCCTCTTCTTCAGGTGTTGCTGGCCTAATTAGTGATAATATTAACACAGGAATTAAACTTAGAGCCTTAGATTCTTGAATAATATTTGTCTAAATTGCATGTTGTTAATAAATTGGTAATAATTGAAAGTTTGCTAGTCTTTCACATGCACGATTGTCTCTTAGACAGCCAATCATATTTTAAACAGCTGTCTTAAGAATGATCAGCTTCGACACATGACAGAGATTTTGATAAGAAAAGGATGATACCAACCTTTTCTCAACTTAACTTTATATATATATATATATATGCCAGTCTTAAGCATCTTGACCTGAAAGCTTGAATATATAAACATATACACTTATCATTCATTGTGTTATTAATTTAAGATATTGAATTTTAAGGTAATTCTTTAACCATCTTAAGTCATCTTACCAATTTTGACTTTGACAAGATGGTACAGCTGGTTAGAATGTTACTGTAATATTTAAGAATCTATGGGTTACAGTTCATTTCCCATGCAAGTACTGTCATTGGTTAGACTAGCAACACCTGAAGAAGAGAGGTGATTAAAATGTTGAAATGTTGTACATATACTAACCTGTATGTTATTACTAACAGTTGAATGTAATTGGAAAACTTAAATAAAGTTAAATTTTTCTAAAGACATTCATTCAATACTTTATATTAGATGATGAACATAGTCTGATATATACATTCAACTAAAATACCATCATCACAAACCTTCAAAAAAATGGCATATGGCTACTTTTAAATTTAGTTAGTTAATCATCTTGTTTTTCAAAATATAAATTTAATTGAAGTAAATCTGATAATGACTTAAAATTGCAAAACAATCCTTATTTAATCAATAAAAAAGTATTTGAAAAATGTTTTATAAATTAATTTAAATTTTTCCATTAGTTAAATTAATATTGGAAACTTAAACTTTTATTGACATTCAAACATGCAAACACAATTTAATGTGCCTATGTAAGAATATGTGCACACATATAATAACTTGAGACTTATTTAATTATCATGAATATAATTAAAATTTCAGGTATAATCAAATATCCTATTCTCTAATATCTGTCCTGACTATATATATATATATTCCTCCAGACGCTTTCCTCTGCCTTGATGTTTTTATCAACTGATTAAAATTGTTAATATATAAAAAACAGCTTAAAAAGCTCACTACAAAGCAAAGATTTTCAAGAATCATTTCAAGGGAAATGAAAAAAAGAACAATTTCTTAGTGAGAAGTTACTGAATTTTCTAAAATTTATTTTAAGCTTATTTGGAAATCATCAGCTTTTTTAAAAAGTATGACTGTTCGCTCTGGATTCAAGCTTTATAAATTATAAGTGTTGAAGTTGAATGTTATTACATCATGTCTACTGAAGATAAATATTATTGCCCTCATAATATTTTGTGGAATAGGGAAAGTATCACTCTGCAAAGAATATAAGTCTTTATTAACGGAGCACAAAGCAGATTTCAAATTTTATAAGCGTTTTTTTCATCTCAAAATCCATGATGTTGCAGCCATCTCTCAATGTATAAAAGTTGTAGGCCAACATTTTTCACTGTATATATAGTTTGTAAGTAACATTTACTAGTCTGATAAATTACAGACCTAATACATCTGGATGACTAAATTTGGGTGTATTGTTCTTATAATCTGTCTAATTTCAGAGCTTGATTTTTTTTACATCCAAATATTAATCTCTATTGATTTTAATTTTCTGCACTCACACAAGTCTCCCATAAGATGAGAAGTTTTTATCCGTCTTGCTATCTATACTTAACAGAACAGTAATTTATGCACAGTACATTATATATACAATTTCTGATGAAAAACATTCTTATGGTTGAGATATCATATTAAAGTGACTGTTTAGAGAAATAATTGTGTTTGTCTACATAGTAATTAACATTGGTGAAGTAATAGGCCAAACTCTCTCCATACAGTAGTGCCACTCAAAGGACTACTGTATGGAAAGAGTTTTTCCTATTTTAACAACAGTTATGAGCAAGCATGGGAGATAGTGATCAAATGGTGAAGTAGTTGTATCAATTAACATTTGAATAGGTTAATAACTAAGTATTCACTCCTACAATATTTTCACTAGTTTGGAGATTCTGGGAAACATTTGGCTTGTAATTAACTATTTATTATTAATATTTTTATTATATAGTAAAGATAAAATAGTTTTCAAATAGCTCACCGCAAGTCAAATGCAAAAATACTCATTCGATTTGCCAACTGACAGGTAGTGAGGCTTTCAGTATTTTATTATACTTGTTTTGTTTATCTAAGAATAGCTAGATATGAATTAATGATTAGCATTGATATTCTAATCCAAACTCATAGAATACTTAATTAATTCATCTAATAAAAAAAAATAATTTGCTGTTTCAAAGTCAAATCCGACTTGTATTTCATACATACAGATTCACCAATATTGCATCACAGGTCTTAAGATACATTATTGTTACGCTGTTTATCCGGCCTTGCAAATTATTATAGTATCTATGTTTATAATAAAAAATAAATTTTCCTGTAAGAATATGCACATATATTAAGTAATTAAACAACTTTATTAATTACATCTTTGTAAAAGTAAATCAAAAGTGGCGGGTAAATTATTTATCAAACCAAAATAAATGCTATTCTTCTCAGCGCAATTAATTCTTATAAATAATAAATTACCTGATAAGATTTCCTCGTCAAAATATTTTTTTAGGATTCACAGTATGATGTGAAAAGTAAGTTGTATACATTGTTAAACTTTTATGAAGCTGAATTTTCAAATGACTATCAAGAGAGAAAAACGCGATGGTTTTTTAAGTTCATTTTTTCCCTTAGAAAATAATAGTTTTTAAAATATAATTAGACAAAGAAACTGCAGTATATGTTTAAAAGAATGCTTTATGGGATTTGATATATCAATTTCCAGCTGGCGGCTTTATAAATGATATTTTTCTATATACATAATAAAAACATCTACCGCAGAATTATTTTTTCCATTAGATGACCCCATGATTTGTCAGAAATTTTATTCACTTTTCAACTTCATATATATATAAGGTTGTGGTTTGGTGAGTTCTCTAAGGTCAATAAATCGCGCCCCGCTATGCTAATTTCCACGCTTAAACGTATTACGAACTCCAAAGCAATAAGTCAATTCGAATATTTATTTTGAGAGTTTATAATTAATTTACTTTTAAAAAAAAAGTATAATGGTTAATCCGGGAATGGTAAACATTTCATTATCTGTGCACCACTTTTTTAATGATGAATTCAGGATATGCTATATCATCTTTGGAATAACTTTTCAATTTTTGTATAAAATATGTTAATATAAATAGATAATGTTTAATATATTTTATATTTTAATAAAATACTACAGAAAAAAATTAAATTTAAATATTGCTTACTTTATTCAAGATTTCTGAGTCTATTTTGTGTTCGTATTGTCACTTCACTTTGCTAAAAAAAGTAGCATTTTAATGTACATATGGAAAAGACTGCCTTGATTTCATTTTGTATTATAAATTTCATGGATGAAAATAATTTTCATAAAAACAAAACGCTTACAAGGGAAATTACCGAATGAAAATTAAAAACTATTATGAATTCATTCTGGATTAGGCACCTCAAGTATCAAATAATAATTACTGAATGAATGTGGAACAAAAATATTTTTCTTAAAGTTTGATTCACTGAATTTGAAATTTTGTTATAAAACTTTTTTCTGAGTATTAATGAAGCTTCTAGGTTTATTCTTCTTGTAGTTAAAGATGTCTAATGGTTTACATTTATTCCTGCAATGTGGTACATTTAGTGCAAACACCATATGTCAGTGACCCTGTATTAAATCACTCAAGTGGTCACATGACATTTAAACATTAATGTAACAGAATGAGCTCTGAATCAAAGACCTCTCAAGGCACTGCTACACAATGGCAATGGAGTAAAAAAGATGAAGAAAGATCAGAAACTTGGGAAGATGTGGTTTAAACAAAATGTGAACAATCTAAAAAATGTAAAATATTGATTGATTCATTTCTCAGAGATATATGATGTTTAATCATTGCAATTTAGAATTCTTACCTCTGACATTCCTCCATATAAGTTTATTATTTAAGTAGCTTGTAAATATTTAGGCAATTAACAATAACAACCCTTTCATCTTAACAACCAATCATAAATATTTTTGGCTAAAAAATAGAATTAATTTAAATAACACAATTACACCAGGGTAATAATGTATTTTTAAATATACAAATTTGAAATTATTCAAAATCATAATATTAAAATAGCTATACAATTTTACAACCAACTCTTTAAAGAAAAAAAATTAATAAGACCATAAATATTAAATAACATAAATTTTGTAAAAGGAATTGTTAAAAATCAAAGAAAGCCATACTTAATAAAGCATATAAATAAATTTTAAAAAAAGATTTTAAATTCCTATACTGCATACCAACTAAGGTATGTTACAGTTAAATATTCGTTAAAATAGTTTCATAAAACAACACATAAAGAGTAGCAGCCCACAAAAGTCTTAAGAAGGCTGTTTTATTACAGTACTGTTGCCAAAAAGTAAGCAAGAAAAACAAAACAGATAATTTTTAATTTCGTAACCACACTACCATTTTATTTTTCCATATCAATCATTGTTAAAAGATCTAAATATTTTTTTTATTTTTACTAACTGCTGTTTGTCAAATAATAATACCTTGATTAGATCAACCATTACTTTTTATTTCAGTTTGATATAATTCCAATTGGCAAAATGTAGTTTTTTATATATTGAACACTAACACCCATCCTGCTAAATATTTAAAATAATATTTTCTTTATTATTTTGTTGTATTTTCCTGTTATAAATAGTAATATGCTAACTTATACATGTTAAGTAGAAGAAGAAAGTAAAATATTTTGTTGTTCAACCTAAATCAAAAGAATAAAAAATGTATTTACTGTAAAAAGACCTCCAGAATAGATAAACATATTACTCTCCAATAATTACTGCCATTTCTAAAATGAACTAACTATTATGTCACTAGTTATGTGCATTAATAAAAGCAAACAAATACCAACTAAACTTGATGAAATCCACTGAATATGACTTTTCTGTCGTTGCCCTAATAAGCAGCATCTTTGAATAAAATCTCAAATATAGCTTAAAATAATTCTTTCTTAAAATGGCTTAATAGATTTATTTGCATAATAATTATGAAAAATATTGAATGATTGTTAGATTAGTCATATTTTCAAATTTAATACTCAGTTTTTTAGGGGTGTTACAGCAACGCAGTGCTTATTGACAAATGTACTGTTATAAATTATATCACTACTGACACAAAAAGAAATTTCTTCGGAATTGTTTACACATATATTTAGATGACCAAATAGCCTTGAAGTGGTTTAATTTTAAAAAAAGTTCTACTGACATAAAACATCAGTATTACACAAAATATTTAGAGCTGACATCGAGTTTCTTTAGAAAAACCATAAAAATCATTAGAAATAACTTATTTAAAAGCATTTAATATATATATAATTTGTTACTATGGTA
The DNA here is from genome assembly GCA_028023455.1 of Epiperipatus broadwayi. NCBI lineage: Eukaryota > Metazoa > Onychophora > Udeonychophora > Euonychophora > Peripatidae > Epiperipatus > Epiperipatus broadwayi. The sequence goes on along the minus strand of JAQFVV010007062.1, from coordinate 143,549 downwards.
AGTAGTTTTTAAAATTAGGATTTATTTATTAGTCTATTAGTAGACAAACGTTATTTCAGCAATAACACGTGATATAGTTATAAAAGAATTACACTATTACTAAGCAATAGAAAAACAAAATAGCTCACACCACAACAATGTCGTTTGAAATACCACATCCTTCAGAAAGAGTTGAAATATAAACTTTACAAGTATGAAGAATAAAACAATCTCTATGGACTAATTAAATCAAATAAATATTTTGGTAGAATTAAGTTGCAAACCACAACTTATTCTAGTATTTTCCAGTATGTTGTTTTTATTTAAAGAATAGTGTTTGTATACTTTTAAATGACAATTTTATTTGCATATATTTATTTCTTGTTTGTTCTCTTGTTAAAAACATTCTATGCATATATTAACTGCTAGAACTTTTTTTTTCTGTAATCCTCGGTTAAGCAAAATATTTTACCGATTTCACTCTAGAGACCAATTCGAGAACAAACAGCTTAAGAGAGAAAGCTAATCAACTCAAAAAAAAAAAATAGAATGATATTATCGTTACTTCCTTTTAACAAATTTAAATGTATAATTCATAATCAGAAATGTTTAACATAATTTATATTTGTACTAGGATTTCATACCTTCATTAAAAAACTATACATATGCAAGAGTGTATCATTAAATGCAAATTCAAATAGCGTAAATTTTAGTGTATAATTTTGTCAGAAATATAAGAAGTTAATTTATTAATTGATGTCTAATATTCATTAATTAATTCCAAAAACTATTGGAAGTCCAATCAAATACTAGCAATGAAGTCTCACTGTCTAGAATAATTAGCACGCCACACACCCTAGCATAAACTGCTAAAGGTATTTCATATTCTAGTTCCGTGTGCGTGTGTATATATATATAAAGGATATTGTTATAATGGTAATAATAAATGACAAATGAACTTGAAGGTCAAATTTAATTTTTTTTGTTATATATATATAAATAACTTTTTCAGAATAGATATCTAATGTTAATTGCTAAATATATATGGAAAGGTTGCAAATTATTGATGAGTTTCTCAGATGAGTTTCAAAGCCAGGATTAACAATAATAAATATATCCCTATGATCTGGCTGGTTTTGGTATGGGGAATGTTGCATTATTATAATTGCTAAACCTGTAGTCAAACATTCACCATATATGTGTGTTCATTTAGTTTTATGTATGTATATGATATTTGTTAAAAGTAGATTTTAATGAACAAAAGATATAAAATATATATTATCTATTTTGATCTATGTGTATAGTCTATAGTTTTATTGTACCAGTGTTTCAGAAGGATTACATCTGATATTTTCTAAGATCAAAAAATCGGAAGCATTTAAAGTATAAGATTAGAGAAATATGGAAGTGATTATCTGAATAGAAGATACAATTTATACGAATATTCAAAGATCATCTAAAAATCTTATCCTACAATTAGAAATTACTTAATGAGACTGTAAGTTATTGATTAATTAAAGTTTATACAGAGGTTTATTAGAACTTAAAAAATATATATTAGGATACAATTATCTAAAATTTTAGCATTATTTTGTAGATATAATTTGGTTTTAATTCAAGCATTTCCTAAATTTTTAAATAGATATTTTTAATTTGAAATAATTAATTGTATGAATAAGTACGATAAGTTTTGAATTTTTTAAAAATAAAATATAAAAAATTTTATTCTGTAATTTGGTTACAACTCATATGATAAGGTTAAAATTAGGATACATTAAATGGTATTCAAAAGTTCAATGACGACATATCCTGCAATACATAACCTAAGAGGATTACAGTGATCCATAGGAGCAACTGGAAGAACCCAGTGTTTGGTATTTTGGAGATAGGTGACTAAGCTTGCATGACTCAAAATGTACAAAGATGATATCAATGTTTTGTCCATGCAAAAATCATGGCATTACATAGGTAAATCGGATTCTTCATAATGGATGACAATGTCCTCATATCCAGGGTCTAAAGTATAAAATTTGAATTTTGTTATTCTAATTCTTGAAAATCACAGAAATTATAATATAGTGTAACGATATATAAATATGTCGTTACATTAATTTAAAATAAAAACTTAAAAGTTCGCAAATAAAAGTAAAAAAACTAAACGCTAAAATTAAAATGTTTGTTAAATGTATATATATATTCGCACAGATGCTAAACTTTAAAAATATTTTTTTTAATAAATAAAAAAGAAACAACATAAGTAAAAATAAAAACAGGTATTAATTAATTCCTGTAATCTGTAAATGGAAATGATTGTTTGTTAATTATCCAAAAGCTGTCTAATTAAAAAGTCAGAGAGTAAATTAGATAAAAGAATAAAGAGATTTTAGCTTGACCAATGGAAGCACTAAGCCTTGGCTCAGACCCTAACAAAAGTGATGGATTAGTGACATTTTGTTGATTGAATCCGCGTGGATTAATATAAAAAGGGAAATACAGTTTTTTCTGACAGTTCCAGCGTTGTGTGTTTGAGAGTTGTGGTAGGACGCACATACCACACTCTCTATTTAAAAAAGAAAAAGGAAAAGACTGTGATACCTTGAACCAGCTATTGCCATCTCCAGAACATTATCTTCCAATGGAGGCGTCGCGGGAATTAAAAACAGGAACCTGGACTCTTCTACCATAAGCTATATGAAATGAACAATTATTAAAATCAATTAAGAACTTTCGTCAAGTTTTATAAATTGATAAACAAGCCAACTTAAATGTTAAAACGGACTCTTATCTGACTTTTGTAAGTTTTTAAATCAAATTAATAATGTTTAATTTTATATGTTTTCCGATTGATAAAAATCATTTCCATTTTTTTTTTTCTCTTATTGTATAAATTATTTGTTGTTTAAATTTTAAATGATGAAATTTAGGTTGGGTATAGATGTTGCATAGATTCTTTAGCGGATGATTATGTTGTGGTTTTCACATTCGATTAGAATATATGGGTCAACGATATCACTGCGGCATCTTACGATGAATGCTAATGGGATTTGTATATTCCCTATGCAAGTGACACTTATCGATGACTTTGTATTTTGATCGGTTGTGTTTAATTTGGAATGTTTTTGACTGTGGAATCTGTGCAGCTGATCTATACTCAACATTTTAAAACAAATTTAATAAAATTCATTTGTGCGAACGTATCTAAATGTTAAATTTAATTCGGGCGTGAATGGCTATATAGTTTTGTAAAGTTATATTAAGGGAGGGTAATCTTAGGTTATTCATTTCGTAGTTGAATTGGTTCAATGGATTGGATATATTTGTGTAATAGTAGATGTAGTATGAGATCCGCTTCGGGCAGGATTGCATATATATGCCACACACCTTCTGTTTGCCTATGGATGGGTTTGTAAGTCGGCAGAAGACCGCAGTCCATTCCTATGGAGTTTTTTGTTTATTGTTCTACTCGCCAACAGATGTCACATTCCTGTTGATGGAGAGACCATGTCTTCTCTAATCTACTTACTGATCAGATGTACTTTCCTGACAGTATAGTATTTTGTGTTGTCGTATCATGCTACATTGAATACATGAATGTATCAGATGGATTGGCGCCAGTTTGGTTGCAAAATTTGTTGCCTAAGGTTAAATCAGGGAAGAATATTTTCTTTTCAAATGCAGATCTATATAGTCTATTCATACTTGACTATCTAAATAAAATATTAAACTCATTGAAACTTAGTTAAATGTAAAATTAAAAGTTAATATAAAAATCTAAAATGTTAAACTTATTCCTCAAAATTTAAATGTTATTTTATATGTGCGTAAATAAATATTTTTATGTGTTAATTTCTGGCAGTGGCTTTTATTTATTGATATTTAAGATATAAATTAAGATATAGATTTTTATCTCTGCGTCTCTGCTGAGCTAGTGACTTGGGCTAACGATCGGAATATTTAAATAAAGTGGAATCTTAACAGCGCGTATCTGCCTACTCTATAAATTTTTCTAGGTTCAAATGCCTAGATGGCGCCTCGTAGAGCAGATATGTAGTTTGCGGTTAGATTCGATCTTCACTTTCATTTCGATCATTATAATAGCTTCTAAAAATAAAGATAATAATAATTTCACAATGTTTTTTATTGAAAATTATAATTATTTGAATGACTACAGTATTTTTTACTGATATTTAAACTTAATTTTTCCTACATATTATTAAAATATGACAAAATCAAATAATTATTGGTTCACAAAATTATTTAAGTACCTACTTCATAGTGTTCTATGATTACATACAAGTTTCTACAAGTTTTCATACCATCATTGCATTGAGCAACCATGCATAGTGAATAAAGTTTGTACAGACTTGTTTAGAGCCAAACTATTGCATGGACATGTTAAATTAGGCAATTATAAATAGGAGTGTTAGAATCAAACATTGATTATTTCTATTCTGAATTTTGTGAAGAAAAGTGGTTGAAAAATATTAATTTTATTTAATGCAAAATACAGATGCAAATCAAAGTGAATCTAAAACAACTTGTTTAGGAGTATATAAAAAGGGTAAATACAAACATTTAGTTAGTTAGTCATCCAGATTGTGATCTTGGCAACATTTTTTAGTTAAATATTTCAAATAAAAATAATAGCTGCTAAAACATATGACAAAAACTCTAATTGTATGCTTGAACAAAAAATTAAATATTCAAACAAAGAAATAGTCAATGCTTCAGATATAGTAAAAAATAATTATTTTCTATTTTTAAGGTTTCTTTTTGTTTGTGTAAGTTTTTTTAAAAGATTTTGTGTTAAAGAACTAGGAATTTTTTGAATACTTGTTTCAATTTTCATAATACTTAATTTTAATGTAAGTGCTTCAATACAGCCTTACTCCAGTCAATTAATTTAAAATTTTTTATCTTATGAAATTTAAATTGCTTGTTTTTTGTCGACAGATATTTTCTACTCAACATGGCAGAGGCTAAAAAAATGTAGGCAGTGTAGCATTGATTATTTAAAGTTTGGCTTTATTCCATCCCTGTCAGACAGGCATTTGCCCATGTGTCCTTTGTGCAACAAAGTTTTAAGAAACAATGCTACGAAACCATCTAAGCTGGAGGATCATTTGAGAAGATTGCATCTGATAAAAGAGGTAAAGATTTGATATAATTTAAAATACTGAAAGAAAAACTTCAGAAGAGAATCATTCTATACAGCATGTTTGTTTTAATGCCAAACAAATATGATGATGGTTTGCTGGCATCTTACAATATTTCATTACTCATAGCAAAATCAGTAAAATATACTATTGGAGAACACCTGATTTTTCAAGCCAGTGAGGAGGTTTTAATAACTGTTCTACATAAACCCACATTTAATATAATTAAAAACATTTCTTTGAGTGACAACACAGTTCAAACATGTATTGCTGATATGAGTTACATTTTTTTGTGTAATTATCTAAAAACAAACCATTTTTTCCTTCAAGTCGATGAGACAACTTTAACTGGTAATGAAGCATTATTAATGGCATGGGTTTGTTTTGTTATGAACCAAGAAATCTATCAATAATTGCTTTTTGCAAAAACTTTGACAACAGATAGTAAAGGCAAATCAATATTTAATGTTTTAAAAAACTATTTCATGGAAAAAATGATCCCCTTAACAAATATAATATTGGTAGCAGCAGATAGAACACCAGCCATGTTTTGTCACTATAGCAGTTTTATAAGCTATTAAAACAAAAAGTACCTGATATATTTGAAATTCACTGCATTATTTACCAACAACATTAAATGGCTAAAAATTTAAGTGTCAGATTTCATTAATCTCTCCAATTATTCATAACAGCAGTAAACAAGATTTGTAGCAACATGTTAAATTCTAGATTGTTTGAGCAGTTGTGTGAAGAAAATGGCAAGGACTTTCATCGATTACTTCTTCACACTGAAGTCTGCTGACTCTCAAAAGGCTTAGACTTGAAAAGATTTTTTTCACTTTTTGAACCCATTTTAGAATTTTTGGATTAAAAAACATCCCATTTTAAAAGAAAATTTAATAAAATGGAAACCAGCTATTGCTTATTTAACAGATTCATTTGCTAAATTTAATGAGATTAACTTGCAGTTACAAGGAGACAGCCTGCATTTAATAAAAACCAAAGTTCATAATTTTAGCTTTTCTTGCCAAAATTAACCTATTCAAGCAAAACCTTGGAGGACATGAATTTTCACAGTTCCACAACTTATCATTGACAAATGTTCAGCATGATGACATTTTGGCATGTGTTCAACATTTAAATGCCTTCTAGACTTTAATACCAGATTTGATGATGATTTAACTATGGAAATACCATATTGGGTTATTGATCTGAGTTGCACAATTGAATAATTGAATATCGCACTACAAGAATTCATGGAAATAAACACTAATGAAGAATTTAAAGAGCAATTCAAAAAGAAGTATAAGCAGTTCTGGCTTTAAAAAATGTAGCTAATACTTATCCTGCATTATGGAGTATTGCAAGAAAATTTTTGATTGCTTTTCTATCTTCATACCTCATGGAAAGGGATTTTAACATAGTAACTAATCTGCTGACAAAAAAAAAATTGTATACAAATAATTGAACGAGGAGATTTAAGGCTATACGTTAGTCATTTGACTCCAAATGTTAAGCAATTGCTGTCAGAGCATCAAGTGCATCCCTTTCATTAAAACCATTAATTATTGTATTTTTAGTTTTGAACCTTAGCTTTATTTTACAGTTTTGTTAGTAAATTTCTGATTTTTGTCCAAAATCCAAATATTTACAGTTTTGTGCTAAATTTTAAAGAGAATTTTAATTTAGCCTTTTTTCAAATTTTTAGCTATTAACGTTTAATTTTGTTTTATTTCACATAAAAATAAAATTTTTAATTTAATTGCTTCAATAAAGTCTGAATAAAAAAATTAAGTTCATTTTCTTTATTTACAAAGCAAAGTGAATAGCACTATGGAGGTTGTGAAAAACATATTTGACGCTAAAAAGTTTGGAAATTTAATATTAAGCAGGCAGGGAGTCTACAGCAAAAAAATAATTCAGTAATTGGTCTACAGGACAAAAAATTTGGGGGACCTTTGATCTAGACTGGTTCAACATGGAATATGTATATTGGAGATCATTTATCTTTTTCACATGTATGGTCATGTGTATTGGTTATATAAGATAGGGTGGCTAGCTGAAGGAAGCTTGAAAGTCTGAATTCAAATCCCCTTTAATTATGTGTGTATAGATTAAGTATTCAAATTATTATAAATTGATGACTGTGTTATATGTATATTAAATAAAGATGTAAGCAATTTGTTTTATAACTGATCTAAAAGTAGTGACTTGATTTTTGTCAGAGTTTTATATATTTTTTCATTTGATGTTTCTGATTAATATTCTTTTTTAAAAATTGGTATCAGTAAAAAAAGCTTACTTTACAAATTATTTAGTTTTAAATAATAAAAATTCCATCAACAGATATGACACCTGCTTCGATATCTCCAAACGCTGGGCTACATAAAGAATTTGAATGTATTTTGCATATCGTCATTAACACTCTTTCTGCACTATTTATTATTATAGCTATGAATATGAGGCAACTTGCCTTGAAAGCGCTAAGCTGCTGATTATTTTATAGTCTTATAATTTGTACTCTTTATAGCTTCTCTCTCCAGCGCGCCTCACGCTCCTAATTTCATTTTAATATAGGAATTCAGAAAAAATATCTAAAAAGGATTGTATATTAAAGAAAATAACAATAATATTTCAGATCACAGTATAAATTTGAAGTAAATTAGCATAAAAGCACAATAGTAATAAGCAATAGATATGTAATATATTAGGTAGATACAATGTGTGTAAGCGTGAATAAACATAAAATATGAACAAATACATGAGAAATGCCCAAGACTTAAAATAAAAGGTAGCCATGTAATCATTTAATTTTCAAATTAAGAATATAAATAGTATTATTAATACAAATATGGTCAAGTATTGCCATGTATTAAAATATAGGCCCTTGGGTTTATCAACATTGATAATATATGTTTGTTTGTTGTGACCTTTATTATATATTTGCAGTTATGTAAAGCTTTTGTTTATAATGGAATATATTTTCAATGTTCAAAGAATGATGTATTATGTAAGAATAAACTGTTTTATAAGATATACAGATTCAGGGCTGATATTTGGTAAGTCACTATTAGTTTTCTAGAAAATATGTGTGAAATTATATTTAGCAGGATTGGTAGACCAACTTTATTTAGAAAATAAATTTTATGCCTATGAATCTAAATGTAATTAAATAAATGTGTTATAGTTCTAAAGTCATTGGCATATAAAATTATATCCTAGATGCATTAAAGATATTGGGTATTTGTTAACCATAATCGATACTTGATCATATTATATTAAACACAATACTTTATATAAATAACATTTATAGAGTTTGCTAATGTATAAACTTTGGACATTTTTCTGGGATGTTTCAATACTATTGTTTGTTATGAATTGTTCTTTTTACCTGTGATTGTGAAACAAAACTAAAATAGAATTTAGAATAAAATGACTCCAAAAATATATTTCTTATTGCTAATTGAAAATATGATATTTGATAAAAATTTATTTATGAAAATAAAAAATACATGTTAAATATAAATGAAATATATTAATTAAAGAATTAATAAAGAAATGATTCATTTTAGCTTTACAGAATAATGTTTACTTGAGATTTAAAATAAGGACCTGCAATGCTTTGTAAATTATTTGGTTATTAATCTCGAAATAAATTATTTTGTGTATTGTTATTTATTAACATTTTTAGAGTTTAATTTATTACATGAACATTATCAAGTTATAATATTCATTTTGTGGTATTTTATCCAAAGAAATTCATTCATATGATCTTTGATTTAACCATGGATTGGTCCAAGCTAATTATTGGTTTGAAGAGAAAAGAAAAGAGTTAATAGAAAAGAGTGAATTAGTTGAAATGTATTAACAGAACTGATGAGTAATATTAATGGCATTGGGAAGATCTATTATAATGCAATTGAATTTAATATTGGCAAGCATATTTTTAACCTTCGCAATTATCTTCCTGACTACAGGACTGTATCAAACTTATAGAGTAACACACTAACATAATAAGAATGAAATCATATTGCATGTTATGATAAATCACTATATCTGTGTCTAACTGATGAAAATCATTGATACTTTAAATCTGCTGCTGACTCATGTACAGTCTTACCTAATAATTAAAACACCATTTTTGTAAGGTATTATTGGAGTTTTTAATTTATAAGAAGAGTCTTTTGTAATATATTTTACTAGTTTATCCAATAATGAATAATTTAACTATAGTATAATTTTCACTAACCCATTGTGTCATTAGGTAGGAACTGGTTTCCATCCATTTTAACACCTTGTAGAGGGATGTATTTACAAACATATTACAATGAAAAAGATATATGATTTGCAAGATAAACATTTCCTGCTGAACCAGCACTCATCAGTTAGCTCAGACCACAATCTCTTACACATGTCTTTATCTTTGTTTATTATATATAAATAGGAAATATACTACAGTCAAACTTACTGCCTTCACAACATTGACACAAATCATTTAACAGAAGTATTTTAATAATTTTTATTAGTCATTCAATACTTCAATGCTATAAGATAAAATTTTATAATATTTTTTTTTTTTAAATGTAGGAAATAAATCCAATGGTTTTTAAAATTAATATACTGATTTGGACAGTTTGCACCTTCTTATTCATTGTTAATTGAGATGAAATTCTTTCAAGTATTTTCTTAAATTTTCTGCTGTAGTATACAATTGTAATCTAGTTCACACCTCATTAGTCACCCATACTTTTAGAGATTTCTGTTACTTCATATCTTACTACATGTTCGTTATTTATTGGATCATTCAGAGTACTTACTGGTACATTAACAGAATTTTGTATTTTGATCCAATTAATTAAGTACATTGAAACTTGTATACTGTCCATTATTCACATGATATTAACATTATTTTATGAACTCACTTGACATTAGATATTATATACTTTATAAGTATCCAAATTTATTTCTGAAAGTAATATATGTTATGTATTTTAATATAAGTCATTACATGCAATAAACTCACTTCTTCCAAGATCATTTAATGTATTTATTTTTATGAATAATGTTTTTTTTTTTTTTTACATTGTTACACTTTTGACATTTTAAAACTATATTTTTATATAATCAACAAAAAACTGTTTTTCAGTTTGCTTGACAGGATAAAGTTACTATTCAGAGTCTTATTTATATTTCCATTTTTCATAAATAAAATTTAAACTTTTTTTTATTAATAAAATATAAATCATATGAAATCCGTATTTGCATCTGAACTTTTTATTTGAAGAGAAAAAAGGAATTAAAAATTAATCCTGTAAATTTCTTCAGGTAATTCAATTTTCATACTGTATCCAATTAAGTCTTCCAATATTAAAATTTTTTTCATAAATTTTCATCTAACTTTTAAAAAGCTTTTTAGAAAATCGAGGAATAAAAAAACTTGATAAGTTTTTAATCATATTATTTTTGAAAAGGATTAACTAAACATCTTAGATATTGAAGATAAAGAAGTAAATGAGTTTCCGCATAAATTGCTTTTTATATTTCTATCTTTATGAAGCAAATATAATTTATTATTTTTAAATATGTATGGTAAAACATTTTTAAATGTTCAAAATTACTTTTAGATTTAAAATCGCTGCTCACAAGCTAGTTTTATTTCATTTAACCATCTAATAGATTATAATAGAAGTGAGGTTAGACGATCGATTATATAATTCGTTATAATGTAAATTTAGACTCAAAATTCTTTGTCTAAATTATTAGTTACTCCAAAAGGTGCTACATCATACCAAAATCTTTTTCAGGCACTTATATCAAGCGCTTCGTGTTATATACTAACGATTTCACAAAAGAAAGTCTATAAATAAAAAAAACAAACCTGTTTTAGAACAAATTATATAAATAATGTATTTAAATATAACAAATTTATGTAGAGGTATTGGCAATTAAAAGTAATTAGTAAAAATGAGGCAACATATAACAAATTGGTTGTAGTTATATAAAAAAATGTGTATATAAAATATAACAAAAAGTTTAGATTATAAGGAACTAAGTATATGTAGTTTATATAATGTTGTATGTATATATACAAAAAATATTTATTGATAGATGGAAAAAAAACGTTAGTATTTTTTATGATGAAAAGAGTATATATATATTCTATAATAATACTGATGTAAATATATATATATATATTGAAACAGTACTATTTAGTCATCATCCTGTTTCACCTACTATGTTCCATAGTAGTATTTTTTCCTTAGTTCAAACCCATCCCAGTTCATGTATATAAGTTTTTAATAATTTTATTTTATTGTAATAGCATACATTTGCATGGATGTGCATGTATTTATATAGTGTGCCAGTTGGATTTGTATGTTCACGTAACAAGATCTAGCATCTAGGCAAAAGTACCTCGAATCCAATCATGCGCAAGATACCCAGGTCAGGAACACTCATGAACTCTGCCCTATTTGCCTATTTCCCAGATCTATAACATTATAAACAACAATCCTGATGACATTGACTTAATTTACTTCTCACCGCCAGTATCGGTCATCGGAGACACAAAAAGACTCTAGGCTAACTTTATATGATAGACTAACTTAATAACTAGCTATGTTTTATGAGCAATGAAGGCTCGTGACCTAGCATATTAATTATGTATTTAGTGGAGATCATCTAGTCATATTTAGCATAAGTAATAACTTAATATATTAACTTAACTAAAAGAAAGCAATGGTTCCAAATTGATATACATATATTTAAGATTTATTAATGACAAAATTATGTCGGGTTATTTACCTGACATGAACCTCATTAGTATTATATATATATATATATGTGTTTGATTCATATTTAACGATAACATAAGATTTGCGGCTATGCCAATAATATATATGTGTGATTTAATGAATTAGCGCTATTGGAATACATTACTAGAATACTATTATACCCCCAGAGACGAAAAAAGCATTTAATTAATTTAAAAGACAATAATTTTATAAGCAGATATTACATTGGGTTGTATTCAATATTATTATTAATTGGAGTTATAGATAATTAATGCATGGGGTAGATAATGAATAATTATATAAACGATACTAAATCTATCGCATTAATACATATATTAAACTCATGGAAATATGTCTGTTTAAAGAAATCATCTCATTACGGCTCATGGCTATTTCTGGGTGACTAATAAGACACTGAAAGGTGGTGCATGCATGGCGGCTGATTGGGTTGGTCCAATTATGGATCCTGGAGTGTGCTTCATGAATTTTAAGAATGAAGTTGATCGATCTCCTCTTTAAACGTAGGCAGGGTCGGTTTGATGAATGAAGGAGTCCAAGATTCCCTGGAGTGAAGTACAGGTGAATCACGGACAATGAAGAGTGGTTGACAATGGCTTTATTGGGCTGGTTTCCCAGATTTCTCCCCATATAAAGTAAGCACATATGACCAAGTATGTCCCGAGGATGGTTTTACAGCCTGGTTCAGAGACATTGAGAATGACGATGGGGCTCGACTTAGCGAAGACCTCCATGTGAAAAAGAAGCACGAACATATATAAAAATGAAATGGCCTTTATGCACGTAATGCTTAATAATATAGTATAAATAAAAACTCTAAAGATTAAAGATTATCAAACATATTTATTGCCCATAAATTATGAAATATTCAGCGTAATGATATGGCTTCATTAAGCAAACATGGATAATAATTATATTTAATATACAACTAAGATCTTAAAATCCCCCTCCCTCTTACATTATGTTAATTAATATTATTCATTACTTCCCACACATTTAATAAATGTCAATTTTGGTTAATCAATGCCCTTGTAAAAATATATAAATTATTACAAAACAAGTGGGTGGTGGTAATAGCTAAGATGGGTTTTACATATATAATATAATTTAAGAATAAAAGATAGCACATTATTTAGGAAGGAAAATGTGAAAAAAAAAACAGATTTCAATCTGTTTTTCTACAGTAAACATAAAAATATAATTAGTTTGTTTATCTAAAATCGCGAGCACCTGGGCAAGTAGAATAAGACTTGTTTTGATCAAATTATAAATTATTTACCCAATAAATGATGGGTGGGGAAATGAAAATGAATTATATGCTTGCGATTTTAGAATATCATTGGCATTTCTTTTAAAATATAAATACATAAATCTTAATGAAAATTATTTGCCGCTTGGAAATAAAAGAAAAGAAAAACATTATATAGGAGATTTAATATAGATTAGTTATATAGAGTTGTAAGAATACGTGTTTTGAAGACATTTAATATAGATGATTAAAATATAAATATTACAGAGAAGGCAGGATTTAAGAATTATAAGCGGTCAAAGTTCTTTTACCTTGCTTATTTGGAAGAGCGATTTCACGAGGAGTCAGTCCATCGGTATTGTTTCACTAGATCTAGGGTAGCATTATTATTTGAGAATTAGCATTTTATTTTCACTGGAAAAATACATAAAGTTCATTAGTACAGGATGCAGTGCTTCGTTCATGGGAACAGCATATTAGAACAGAGGGAAAAGGTGAAATTTCCCCTACTCACAACACATTGAGTGAGAATCAAAACTGGTGTGGAATATGTATAGCAACATAGTTATTTAATGGTCTCTTTCCTTATGGATTCAAATCCAGCAGTATATATACTTTTATTTTGAAGATGTAACTTAGCAACTACTGCTGGATCTGAGGTGGTTTAAGCACTTAAAGGTTCATCTGCAATAGTTTGACTGGATCCTCTTATCTAGTAAGATGTTTGAAACAATGCTAGTTTGTTATAAGTTTCTCGAACGATTGTTTTAAAATATATCTTATGATTTTAAAACAAGCTAGTGTGGACAATTTCCACTAATGGGTTTATTTTATTATTACCAATTCATAATCTTTTACTTTTATCTACGGGGTCTTCCAGGTAATTGTTTTTCGAGAGACTTTTTAACAAGATTGCATCATTTCTGGCTACAAAATGAGATATGAAAAATAATGTTTCATATATGATACCTTATATATAATATAACTTTTATTAATATATTCACAATCTCCTACACTGAAATATATATATATATTTATTATTTACGCCCACATACACATGAGAATATTATTAAATAAAATATTTTTAAATTAAAATACATACGTGTTTACATGATTTATGTTATAATACTAAGCAAAGAAATATAAATTATTAGCTATGTATAGACATACATAAAGGTGTGTTTGAATACAGTTAGATGGTAGGAGATTGGATGTGGGCTGTGAAGCAGGATCTGAGCATCAGATCATCTGCTTCAATAGGTGCAAACATCCAAAAGTCATATTAATATTTGTGTGCATATAATGCATACATATTTATAAATTTAATATTTAATAAAATGATATAATCTTAATTAAGGGTGTGAACATTGTTATATGTGTGTAAATACCTACACATATATGTTAAAGAAGCCATAATGCAATAGATTTAAAAGCATTACAACTCCTTTAAATTAATTTAAATTTGCATTATTTTAGTTTTTTTTTATATTTAAAGCTTTTGTATATAAATTTCAATACCTAGGAGGGGTCACACACACATATATACTAAAATGTTTACCAGCTAAAACTCTTTTTTAAAAAAAGTTATCTGTTGTTATAAAAAAAAATTGTAATTCTTAGAAAACCATCTACAAGTAATTAATCAAGCTTATAGTCAAAATTTTAATAGTCTTTTGAAAATAAAATTTAGAACAAAGAATGACCTGTTAGACCATTATTGTTTTCACCAAGAAATAATCAAAGTTTTCATTTTATGCATTTTAATTACTAATGTAAAAAGTTATAAACAGATCACTGGAATTACACATTTTTCAAGTATAAATAACTTTAAGCTTTGCTAATGGGGATTCACTTATTAACTTTTCACAATGAGAATTTAGGGGTCATAGTCACCATTGCTATTTCCTTTTTGAGAGAATAGTCAATGCTCAAGCTGGAATTTGAGACTCATAGCCTGCCCAGCAGAAGGCATCAGAAGACATCAACCCAGCCAAGAATGATGGTAATCATATACAGGAGCCTCAACAGATAAGATGCGCTAAATTTCCTCTCAGAGATGTTTAAGAACTTTATAAATGAACCTCTAAAACCCTAAGCTAGCTAAAATAATCATATACAAGCTTTTAAATTGTAATATTGTTTTCATAAACTAAAATTTGAATTCAATCTGTAAAATTATAATTTAACTTTTAAAAATTGATTTAATCTTTAAAATATGATTTAAATTTATGTTAAAATTAATGTGTAAACTTGCCTATTTCTTTATAAAACTCTAAATGATAGTTAATAATAACTTATTTAGTTATTATTCTATCTTCTAATCTGTGGTCATGCCTTTTTCCTTATTTATTTTATATATGTTATTTTATATTTATGCTATGCCCAATTCAGAATGGAGATTAATTTTATGAATAAAGTTTGAGGGAAGAGGTGATGAGATGCTCTTTCCACATTAAGTAATGTTGAGCTTTAGCACACACACTCAAATCTCCATTCTGTAAACCTAAACATTTTCATTAAGCTATTATATTTAGCTTATTATTATTATTATTGTTATTATAATTTGGTTTGCAAGTTAATTAATTAATAAATGCAAGAATGAGTTATAAAGCGTATTATAAATATTGCTTAAGTCCCAGATATATTTTGACCTCCTTTTAAACTATATTACAAACTGTGCAGATTTATTAATAAAATTAGATTACTTTAAGTATTCCTTCTAGCATGTGTTAAGAGTGCCAATTAATGAACTGGTGTGTGATAGTTTTGTGGAATGAAACTGTAGAATTTTGCATACTTTTAAGTGATTAATTAATATTATGTTTAGTGTGGCAAATGTGTCTTTAGGAAGCACATACAGACATATACACTTTGCTGTATGTTTTATATGAATGGGCTTTTGGTTTTAATGGCTACCCCATCATTTTCTCAGTTCGAATAGCTCTTTTTTAGAACTGGAACATGAGGGTCTAGATTGTTTTATAAGCTGCTCTGATCACTGAACTAAATGTTCACTTTATTCATAGTGAGTTGTATGGTCAAAGGAAACAGAGTATGTGGTAGTGAATCCCCTGATTAACTACACATTATATGTATGCCATAGTATCTGAAGTTATACTACAAAGCTCCAGTTCATCCCTCCATTATGTAATATTTCAGCAATGATCTGAATAGGTGATCTGATTTGTATGTATATAATCTGCATAGAGAGCTTATTGCAGCTCATCAAGTATTAATAAATGACTTTTATTAATTGTTATATTGATAAACAATCATTCTTGCATTGACTTAACTGTCACAGGCCTATTAGGTAGGGCATAGTAAAATTAAGGCATAATTAGAAAACGTAGATTCTAAAAATTGTAATCAACTCTTTTAAATATATTGCATCAGATGAGATTATGTTCTTAAAATTTGCTCATCACCATTTTCACCTTGCGTGTGTTCTCCAATGCACTCTTGTTTATTTGATTTATATTGATTAATTAAAATATATTAAATTAAAACAACTGTGTTGAATTTCATTTGTAATCTATTACAAATCTTAGTTAAATCTTTTAATTCAAATCTTAGTTAAGTTGCTTAATATTAGTATTACTTATAAATATATGCATTATCTAGCCAGCCATACATATGTGTGTGTATTTAAAATAATAGTAATTTAGTTAATATCCTGTGAGTCTCTTGCTCCATACTTTACTACTGCCAGCATGTGAACTAACAAATTCCAAGTGTATGTAGCCTCATATATGTCATTCCTAGGGTAGTAAGTCATGGAGTGTTGTTGGAGGAGCTGATGTGCAGTCATATTCGAGGTCTCAATCTCTCATCTAGATCAGCATTGGTATAATTTGCCAGGACTCTGGATTTTTTGTTGCATGAATGTACAAATATGACTATATATGTATATATTGTAACCGGACCCCATACAACCCCTTTATTACATCGGTCGTAACAATTTTCTGATGAGCATGCTGCAGGAAATATTGTTGTAGGGGGCGTTAACATCTGCATCTGAGAATACCAATGATTGTTCCTTCCTGCAGCATGCTCATCAGAAAATTGTTACGACCGATGTAATAAAGAGGATGTACGGGGTCCGGTTACATTTGGCGCTCTACTATGAGGCCTTATCTGGCTAGCCTACTCATAGGCCGGTTAATTTGCCGCCCTACTGTGAGGTCCGATCTAGCTAGCCTACTCATAGGCATAAGCAGATCACAATTCTGTGATATGAACAGTGCATATGATGTAGTGATGTAATTTGTTCAGGAAGGGTGGAAAAATAGAAGTTTAAAAGAAAAACAACACAAAAATGAATGGCATAAAGAATGAAACAGGCATTTCAAAGAAGATGGAGTAAAATCATGGTGTGGATGGAGAGAGAAGCTTATTAAAGTTGAAATAAAAAAATACAAATAAACTAGAATAAAATATTGATGAAAATCAGATCAAAAACAAAAAAAATGATGAATACAGAAAGCATAGAGGATCCTCCTGAGAAAGAAAATAAACAAGAAGCCAAAGCAGATGAGGAATCAGAGAAAACAGGGGAGACGTCTACGTTAGCCCAGATATTGGAAATTATAAAAGCAGACCAAAAGAAAAGAGATGAACAAAGAGAAGATGATATCAAACAAAGAGAAGAAGATAACCAAAAAAGAGATAAACAAAGAGAAGATATCAAACAGAGATGGCAGCAGTGATTTATTATGGCAGCTGATTATCCAATCATTAAGAAGAAAAGAAAAAACATTTGGGCTAAAATGAGGCAGTATGCAAATTAGACTCAGCAAGAAAGGAGAAGAAAATTCAGAGAGCAACAGATTAGATTGAATTTTTTTTTGTTTGTTTTAAAAGGTGTATTATTCAATTCTGACTTTTGTCATCCTAAAATATAACTTTTACTAACACTAAAAAAATATGGAAAAGAAAGTGTTATTGAAAGAAATGGTGATGATAAAGGGGTAAATTAAAAAAAGCTTCAATTTTCCATTCCACGTCATGATTTTACGGATAATGCTATTGAAATGAAATGATTTTTTTCTCTTTTCTTGAATAAATGGAAGGTAACTATTTATAAAATATTTGAATATAAAATTACAAATGCTTAATTTTTATATGAAACTTATATGAACTTTAAATGCTCCTCTGTGTATAAATATGAAACTTATATGAACTTTAAATGCTTCTTTGTGTATAAATATAAAATATTATATGATTTCTAAATGCTTCTCTGCGTATTAACATGAGACTTGCAAAATGTTTTAATGCTCAGATGGATATTGAATTTGTGGAAATAATCCAAACCACATTACTGAAAGTAATAAAATATTATATGATTTCTAAATGCTTCTCTGTGTATTGATATGAGAT
The DNA here is from genome assembly GCA_028023455.1 of Epiperipatus broadwayi. Taxonomy (NCBI): domain Eukaryota; kingdom Metazoa; phylum Onychophora; class Udeonychophora; order Euonychophora; family Peripatidae; genus Epiperipatus; species Epiperipatus broadwayi. The sequence continues at coordinate 124,977 of JAQFVV010007062.1, read as the reverse complement.
TGCGAAATGTTTAATACTCATATGGACATTGATTTTGGTGGAAATAATTTAAACCACATTAATGGACTTGAAAATGAACTATTGCAAAGTTAAACTGTTTGTAGGCATCATTTCTTGAGTGGAACTTTGAATTAGACGTTATAAATTGTTAAATAAAATAATTGTTACCTAAAACTACTTTTAGTTCTCCGGTTGTTCAGTTTTGTTTATTTGTTTGTTTATTTATTCATTTGTTTATTCTTTTTGCATCACTCGTCATTCATTGAACTGATTCATAGGAATATCATGCTACTGAGCTATGTCAGGCATAATTAGACCCTTGTAAGTAAGGCTGTGGTGAAGTTGAGCTCTAGTGGCGCTGTTTGCCAAGTCAAACATATAAATAACTAGATGCTTCTAACCTCTATGTTGCCACATCCTCTGATGAGCAGGAAATATTGTTGTAGGGGGCGTTAACATCTGCATCTGAGAATACCAATGATTGTTCCTTCCTGCAGCATGCTCATCAGAAAATTGTTACGACCGATGTAATAAAGGGGATGTACGGGGTCCGGTTACAATATATATATATATATTATCCCAAACTCACAACTCAAGCAGACCAGCCAAGAAAATAAACTCTAAAACACTACCATTGGTTTGACTGCTGCAAGCAGTCTTCTCAAGTGTAAAGAACTACTCTTTACACTTGGTAGTGTTTTAGAATTTATTTTCTTGGTTGGTCTGGTTGATTTGTGAATTTGGGGTAATTTTTATTATTTACTGACTAGTTAGTTTAGCTTTATGCTTTTAATATTTATATTTATATATATGTATAAAGCCTTGAGAATGATTGCAGGAAAAAGTGATCAAAACATTGTAAAAATGTTTAGTGTATTGTATATATAAGATGTGATATGTTGGACTGTTTCCATCATTTATGAGTGAATGTTGAATGTATAGAAAATTTTAAACTTTATTTAAACTTTCCAAATACAACCAACATGTTAGTAAGTAATAACACACAAATAAACAATACAGGTTTGTAATTATACAACGTTCCGAGATAGTAATATTCTCCACTCTTTTTCAGGTGTTGCTGGCCTATATGCACACTATATATATATATATGTAATGATAAATAATATTTTAAGAATGAATAAATATAACGTCATGTCAAAATTTTTCAAATGTAATGTGATGTATTATGGCTTCTCCTTAAACGAAGTCAAGAATATCTCAGCAATTATGCCCAGATAAACCTGTTAGCCACTTTATTTTACATTCCCCACTCTAAATTTACCCATAATTTGCTCTATCCCATTTCCACAACATAATCTTTGTCAACTCTATAACTTTTATATCTAAATCCTCCTCTGGCTGCCAAGTTCGATAACTTTTACAATAACAGAGTAAACCACCTCTTAATGTATTTTAGATCTTTTTATGTACAGCTATCTAGAACAATAACAGCCATAGTGCCAATTTAAATCAGTCTTTGTATCTTTTCATGTAAATTGATCTTTAAATAACTGATATTAAATCCATAGAGTGGAGATCTTTCACTCACTTTAAAACTCTATAATAAATTAACATGTTATATACATAGAGGTGGACCACTCTCTTATTGTAAAAGTTGTTGAACTTGGCAGCTAGAGGGCAGTTTAATTATTTAAAATAGATTTGGTAAATTTTTCACTTGATGTTATATATATATAGTTTAATGACAAAGAAATAAAGGTATTTAAAAAAAAAAAAGAATATATTTTATTTGATTTATATGAAAATATTATTATATTTCTTCTACGAATTCAAAGCATAATTACTCATGCTAAACGGTCTTTTCAAAAACTTTTCTCATTACTTAATTGTAATCTATTGTCTTATAATTTTTTTAAATTCAGCTTATTCTTTGACTTGCATAAATTCAAATTTGAATATATCCAAGCCGAAACTACGTTGGTTAAAATTTTATATAAACAGATAGAAGACCTATAAGGTCTGTAATTTCTAATATTTTTATCACTTTTTTTAAATATTATTATTACTACTGTATTTTTCCAATCATCTGATACATCTTTAATATTTAAATATTTTGCTATATAGTTTTGCACACAAACTTGTCTACTTCTTTACATGATTTTTTTAAGATTTCAATAATAATTTCACCATTTTCTGGAACATTTCCTTTCTTTGTAAATTTAAATGCAGATCTTCACATTTTATTAGCAATGCTGGGCATTTCAAAATGTGTTATAAAGTGAAATGATTATTTTGTTCATTCTTTTTATTTGTTCTCTATTAATATTGCCATCTTTTTTTTTTAGTACTAATTCCATTTTTTCTTTTTCTTTTTAAAATATTTTTTTTCTCACACAAGTTGTTTCATATTTTTGAACTTTTATTTTCTTCTATAGATATCCTTTCTAGTTCACAGTTATATTTTCTTATATTAGTATTAGCTCTTTTCTTTACCATTGTATTAATACATATTTGATTATTTTTAATGGTTCAGTTTTATTTTTTCTTGTCTTTATATATTTTCTTGTCTCAGTTGAAAATTCATTTGAAGAATTTTTTTTTTTTTTTTGTGACAAGTAATTTCATTAAGTTTTTGGTAGAGTATCAATTATCTTCTTATTAATCACAATTAAGTTCAAACCACCTTCAAAGTCTGCCAATATTTAAAATGATTAACAAGTTCTAATTTAAATTCACAGGGGTGTTATCAACTATTAATATTGTCTTTTTTATTAATTTTTGTCTCTTTTGTTTTGCATTAGCACCTATCTTATAACTCACTATTTAACACATACTTTCAGTATTGAATCTAATAAGAATATTGTAGTTTTGAAATACATATATGTTTTAGTAGTCAAATTCGAATACAATTTTCTCAATCTCCATTGAGATGTTTCCATATCTATTTGTATTTAGAATTTTTTTTCAAGAAATAATTCTTAATATGTATTTTTTCTTCAACAAGTCTGTGCTCGCTCTTATTTCTGTCACCATAATTAAATTTATTCACAGCACTTTCATTTCCACATTTAGTATTAAAATATCTAATGACAGTTTTAAAATGTTGTTTGTAGTATCTAAAGCATTTAGTACATTATATCATTTTTGTTCGCTTTTTTGCCATAATGACAACTTGTTGGGATATAATTATATTTGGTACTGTCCATTAAATTGAATAACTATTTTTACCATTATCACTGATAAAACTGCAATCTTAACAATATTATTCTTTTATGTTTTTCTATATAATGAATTTTATTCCACTTCCAATGATTGTGTATTTATAATAAAGTATATGTCACTTTTCAAAACAATAATCTTATCACCAACTTCTAATTTTGGAAAATTCAACAATCTCCTATTTAATTTTACTCAGTTATTATTCATTTCACATAATAATTTCTTCACTTAAATGTGATCTGGAGTTCATATGTGTCTAAATGAAAAGACACTATGGAATGAAACTCTGGATTTGCAGTTAGAGATTCTTAGCATTCTATACCTTTAGCAGCAAACTAATACCTTGGATGATTTATAGCATCCTTGAAATACAATTTATAATTTAGTCTTTTTTTCATGGCTACAATTATATAAAAAATATGATACACACATTTTTTCTCTCTTTTAGAAAATTAAACTGATATTTCGGTCAAGGTTTATCAGACAACTGAACAAAGACCATATTTCTTGGTCTCAAATTCAGTAGTGGAAAGTCAATAAACTCCCATGCTAAGTGATATGGACATCCTATTCCTGATTGTTTACCATATGAATAATCACATAGTATTAATAGCTGAAATGATCAAAACATACAGAGTGGGCATTAAGAATTTGTCCTGCTCAAGTTCTTTAAAGCTTCGAAGAGAAATCACAAGATTTGCTTTCAGTAACTTCTTTTTTCAGCCTTTTTTATTTACTCCTTATGTCTAAATATTCCTTTGCAATATATATCTCATTTAATTCCAATCTTTACCCAACAGTTCCTCATTCAGAACTCAACTATGAAACATAGAAAGACATTTTTTGAAGAATAAAATTCCATGATCCAAAAGTGGGTCTTTACTTGTAGCAAATCAATTAAAAACTATAAAATTCCTTACAAGCATCATCACTTAAATTGCATCAGCAAATCTGTACAAAAAGCATATTTTTATAAGAAAATATTTTTTTCTATTATCATTTTGTTTAGTTAACATTTTTTAATTCGTTTAAAGTCTGAAGTTTCAAATTAAGGGCTTTTAACAATAAAAAATTTAATTTCAATTTTGCTTGTTTTATTACTCCATTTGGTTCATCTTTTTTTGAGTAAAAAATCATCATTAGGAAAAGTGATTTTAAATAGTTATGACATCTTTAGTTAAAACCCATACAAAATATAATGCATAATGTACTAATAGATCAGCCCACTTTATTCTTTTTAAATCTTGTTTTCTTATATAAATCATTTTTATGACATTCTCATGAATATTACAATATACTATATCCTACTTTCAATAAGCTTTTATGATCATTTTTATGTATTATTCCTTTATATTAATTTTTATTTATTTATATTCTCATTGTCATATATATTATTCACATTTTCTTGTAACAATTTTTATTTATATTTTATTTATTTTGTAAAAGAATAATCCTTGAAAATAATCATAAAACATGATAAAAGTATACAAATGAATATATAATATAATGTAAAATTCATACGAGTATAATAAAAATGGTTCAAATATAAATCAAGTTTTAAAATCAAAATAAACAAAATATAAAAAGAAATTTAGAATATATATATTTTATACCATAAAATATGAATGATATAAGATGAGAACATAAATAATAAAAAGGAATGTAAAGGAATGATCTTTAAACATATTAAAACAGACAAAACTCTCCATACAGTTATGAGCAAGCATAAGAATGGTGATCATGTGATATTTAAACATAACTAAAAAGATGGGTGAATTGTAGGAATTTTTATATAATATGATGTAATAATATTCATAAGAATAAGACAAAAATGGTTTAAATGTAAACTAAGATTTAAAAACAAAATATACAGAGAAAGAATGAATATAAAATAATGTCCCAAAATATGAATAATATATATAATAATGAGAAAAAATTATAAAAAGCGTAAATAAATAATTCTTAAAAATGCACATAAACAATGATCAAAATGTAAACATGAGTTTGTAGTATATTGTAATATAATATTCATAAGAACGTAATGAGGTTTATATACCAAATCAAGATTTTTTTAAGCATGTATCCAATAAGTGACCCACAAAGCTTACGAATATCATTATTATTTTAAACTCAAATAATTAATAACTTCTTTGCACACATACCCACTTATAAACATTCACACATATATATAAAAGTCTCCTATAAATTTTGATTTATATATAAATCATGCACACATATATATATTTAATAAGTGACCACTATATTTACAAATAAAAAAATATTTATTTATTCTAAAAAGAAATTTCCAATAACATGGAAAATCTTGCAGTTTTTGCCTACAAACGTGATCCCACTTGTAATAGTGTCTAATAATATTATACACCTGGGTCTTGTTTTATGCAGATTATTTTAATGTGATTTTGAAGTTATGCAATTCATGTTTCATCTTAATATCTTTCATATTTCACTATATTTATAGATATCAAGAAATTTAAATTATTAATAATTTATTTTGACTTGAAATATATATATTTTTTAAATATAACGTTATATTAGCAGCTAATGTGAATATGGCCTGAAGCTGTATTTAAAATTTTAGCTTCTATGTAAATAACCTATCTATACTAATGAGTAAATAATAATAATAGATTTATACTTACATATAAAAATATCGCAATAAATATTCAAAAAATTAAACTTTTAAAACATATATTTTGTTATATATAACAGAAATAAATAATCTTTTAGATTTTTAAAATAAGAAATGAAGATTTTATAAACTGAAAATAATCTTTTTAATGATAATGTATAATCTTTTTGTTTTGATTGCGGTCTCATTTTTTTAATATAGAAACAGGAAACCATTAACACAGCACAAGACTAAAAGTGGTGCTAGTTGTACATCACATCATGAATAAAAATAAAGTGGCTAACAGGTTTCTCTGGGCATAATTGCTGAGAAATTCTTGACTTCATGTAAGGAGAAGCTACAATACATCACAACACATCGAATCTGGTTTCTTTCCAGTTTACAAATGAACGCTAGCGATAATGATTAAAATATGTATGAAAAATATAAAATGAAATACTGTAGTTAATAAAAAAAAGTAAAAAAAGTTTGTCTTGTATTAATTTTTTTCAAATATTTGAAATTTTTTATTAGTCATACTTTATTTGCTTGTTTTTTTAATGCAAATTTTAAAGTAATTTTTCCTTGATACTTTGCTTTTATGCGAATTCTGAAAATTACAGCACATATCCCCCATTTTTCAAGGTAAGTTAAGTCTATTTTTGTGCGATTTTTTTTTTTAATTCAGGTTTTCTGTGGAACCTATCTACTGCATAAAATGAGACCCAGGTGTATATAAACAAATTCAAACAATAACAAACTGATAAAATAAATTTATATTCACTGCAAATATAAACAACACTTATTTTTGCAGTTCATTATTGTCTGAATTTGTTTCTATTTTAAACCATTAGTAGATGCTAACAGACAAAAAGATTTGGATGGATTTGAAAAGTAATGGGAAAGAGATTGTGATTTTGCAGCTTAATTTATTCCAAAACATATTAATCTTTCTTATTTACTTGCACTCATTTAAATTAAGTTTATATGGAAATCATTTGATATGTTTATCTATTTTCTAAAGAAAAATAGACATTACAATTAATATTTATTTTTGCTTGTTATAAATTACAAAAAAAAAAAAATTTTTTTTTTTTTTTTACAAAGAATCTGACAATCTGCTCTGGTTTATATTGTAGCACTATCTTAGCTGTACATATAATAATTTTTGTCTAAAAATTATTAAATTAAGATATTTTCATAAAGAATGCAAAAGTAATAAAATCAATAAGTTGTAGTAAATAATTGAATTATAAACAAAGAAAAACATTTAGTTTGTCTAAAGAGTTTTTTTATTATTATTGTTAGTTTAAACAAAATGCAGTTGCTAAAAGAAAGTAATCTATAAAAGTTTAAGGAGTGAGTGGAAGGGGGAGAAAATTTTTACAGATTATAAAAAGAACATTTCTTGAGCCATTAAAGTATTGAATCATCAGTTATAGACTGAGGATATTGTCAAATTCTGCAGCATATTTATAAAAATGCAACAGCAACAATTAAACTGCATAATGTTACTAAGAAGATTAACATTGAGAAGGGTGTACAACATGTGATCTCTATATTTCCAAAACTTTTTACAGCCATTTTGCAGTAAGTATTTTGTGGATTAAAATGAGAAGGAAGCAAAAGTAAATGGAGATTATTTAAGTTATTTACATTTTGCAGATGATGTAGTTGCTTTTGCAAATAATGCTTAATAGCTTCAAGAAATGGTGCAAGAGTTAGCAAAAAAGATTAAAGGTAAATGTTAAAAAGACTAAAGTAATTTTCAATGCATTTTTACTAAAAAATAGACTCATTATAATGAGTTAGAGGAAGTTAACAACTACAAATACTTTCATCAGATTATTACTACAGATGGAAACATAATCGATAAAATTAGTCATATAATTAAACTGGATGAAAATGCTTTTAGTAAAAATGTTCCTAATATTAAAAGCAAATATGTCTATATGTTTGAAAAGGAAAGGTTTTTAATAAATACAAGTTCTTTCTTATGGCTATGAAATGTGGACATTAAACAGAAGATCACTACAGAGACTTCACATCACTCATCAAAATATGGAGGATTATATTAGGAGTAACAAGAAGAGATTGAAAATCAAATCCATGGATGAGAGAACAAATAGATGTTACTAACATCATTAAAAGAAGAAGAGACTAAAGTGGAGTTAAACTGGGCATATTTCTAGAAAAGATGACATTAAGACAGAATAAAAAAACTGGAAAAAATGTTTTATTTTTATTACAATTAAATGCAATTGTTTTTGCATTAGTTTGTGATTGATGCTTTTATATTTAAAAAAAAAAAAAACATTTTATGCAAGCGAATATGCTACATAAGAATATTGACATATTTTACATACTTAAATAACATATTACTTCAATAGTTAAGCTATTAGATAGCTTTCTGAAAATAGTCCTTTACATTATAAATGCTATTATCGACCTTTTTTAAAAATAAAGTAATTTAAATGTGTTAACAATATGTATACATTCTTACAATTGTATCAAAGACTTTTGCTTATTTTATTTGTACATCCTATTAAACATAAAAATATATAAACTTCAAGATAATTGTATTTTTCTATACATTAATCTAGAAAAAAAATCCAGCTGCAGTATAATTAGAAAATAACCAAATTAAAACTGGCAACGGGTAGTAGGAATGTGGCATTTAAAAATGATAATAGAAACTGGATGATTTAGATTAAGTCAAAAGTGGAATCACTATTTGCTTAATACTTTAACTGATACAAGAATTGTAAGTCAAATATAAATCTTTTATGTGTATGAAAATCTGAAATATAAAAATTTCCCTGAATAATTTTCATAAGTAACCAAGTCTATCCTGGAAAGAAAAAATATATTAATTTAAAGATTTTCATGGGCTTATAGATGTAAACATTGGAATATAATATTTTTCTGTGTGCTAATTTACATATAACTTTATTGGGATATAACTAGGCATCTAACAATTGAAAATAGCAATTCAAACTGAAGGCAGGTTTTTCCAAAAATGCATCTTGGGGAAAATTTGTTTTCAATATATGAACTGCATTTATAAATTGTAAGAAGTGTATTAAATTTAGAAATTTCATTTCACAATATAAATACAATAAGTGTAAAAAAAAAGGGGGATTGTGTATTCATATAGGAATTTAATAAGTGACCTATTGATTTTTAACTGGATTTGAAGTTTATTTCTGAGCAGAAATTTATCATAAATAAAATGGTCAAAATGAATGCTTTTAAGTTGAACCACTTGTAAAATTAAATTATAAATGGAATCTGAAACCACACTAACCATTAATAGTAATAGTATTTTTATGATTCATAATAAGTTAAAGGGGTGACCACTATTAGATTAATATCCTGTTAATGTAAGAATTGTAATGCAATCATAAATACTTTATTTATGTGAAAATTTGAAGTATAACACTTTTTTTTAATTTTCATAAGTAATCAAGCTTTTTCTTACAAAGTAATTTTTTTCATACTTATAGATATGAATATGGCTGCAGAAAGGAGTTTGCTATTAACTGAAAGGAGACCCTTTGATTCCTCTTGGAGGCCTTAAAGGAACCGAGCAGGGCAAATTCCTAATGTCCACTCCATACGTTCTTGTCATTGCAGCTGTTATTACTATGTGATTATTCATATAGTATACAAACATGGATGGGATGCTCACCAACATGCATTAGCCAGCATGGTGAGTTTATTGGCTTTTTACCTCTGAGTTTAAGATCAAGAAACACCATGGTCTTTCTTCTCAGTGCCTGATAAGGCAGAATGAATGTTTGTGTAAATGATAAATATTTTTCCAATACATATATACAATTATGACAGACAAAAATAAAGCATGGCCCTTATTCCCAGGAGGCTGTAAAGTCACCAACCAAGGCAGCGGTTGGTGGCCAAAGGCGGAGGGTGCTAAGAATCCCCTGATTGTGGACCCAGGCTGCCATTTGATGACGACTTTTTATTTAGGTACTTACAACTGCAGATCACTTTCAAGTGAAGGAAGATTGCAAGAATTAGAAGAAGAACTCTCTTATATTAAATGGGACATTATTGGACTTTGTGAAGTTAGAAGAAAAGGTGAAGAGACAATTGATTTAAAAAGTGGACATATACTCTATTATAAAGGCACAAATATTGGAAATACAAGTGGAGTAGGATTCATTATAAATAAAAAGTGGAAGAACAATATTGTGGAGATTGATGGTGTATCAGACAGAGTGGCAAGATTAGTTATACAACTTAATAGCAGATATCAAATGCAGATAATTCAGGTTTATGCCCCAACAAGTTCTCATAGTGATGAAGTAGTAGAAGATTTTTATATGGATGTACAAAAGGCTTTTGATCAGAGTAAACAACATTTTAAAATCGTTATGGGAGACTTTAATGCTAGAATTGGTAAACAAATGAAAGATGAAAGTGCTGTAGGTAATTTTGGTTATGGTAATAGAAATGAGAGAGGACATAGACTTGTGGAGTTTGCAGAAAAAGAAAAACTTTATATTATGAATTCTTTTTTTTGAGAAAAATGTTAAAAGGAAATGGACATGGAAGCATCCAAATGAAGGTACAGCAGAATTGGATTATATTTTGACTAATAGGAAATACATATTTCAAGATTGTAATGTTCTTAATAAATTTAACACAGGAAGTGATCATCGATTAGTAAGGTGTAAGATACATGTTAATGTGAAACTAGAGAGACAAAAATTATTAAGAAAAACAATATTTACAGTTGATATTCCTAATCTTCAGAAACATTCTAATGAATTTAAATTAGAACTTAGAAATCGGTTTCAAGTATTAGTAGATTTTGAGCATGATTCAGATTTGAATGAAATTAATATGAAAATAACTGATACACTTTTAAAAACTGCAACAAAGATAGCTGGTAGAAAAAAGCAGCAATTGACCAATAAAATTTCTACTGAGACTAGAGAATTTATGAAGAAAAGAAGGAATATGAAGATATACAAAAATGATACATTAAAAAGGATTGAATATCTTGAATTTTGTAAAATGGTGCGGAAAAGAGTTGAAAATGATATAAGAAAGTATAATTGTGAACTAGCAAGGAAAGCTGTAGAAGAAAATAAAAGTCTTAAGAATGTAAAACAACATTTTGGTATTGGTAGGAAATTTATATCTGCAATAAGAAAAAAAGATGGAATTGTTACTAAAAAGAGAGATGACATCATGAAATTGGTAGAAGATTTTTATCAAGAATTATATAGTAATAAAGAACAAGTACCTCCTATATCTATTACATCTTCTGAATTGCCCAGAATTTTAAATGAAGAAGTGAGACATGCAATTAAATGTATGAAGGAGGGAAAGGCTCCAGGTAATGATGGAATTATAATTGATATATTAAAAGAAGCAGGTGAAGAAATAGAATTTTTTTTAGCAAAGTTATATACCAAATGTCTAAATGATAAAGATGTACCGGATGATTGGAAGAATGCAGTAATAATATTAATATTTGAAAAAGGTGATAAAGAAGATATTAGAAATTACAGACCTATCAGCCTTTTATCAGTTTTATATAAAATTTTTACCAAGATAATTACTACTAGTCTACAGAGAACATTGGATTTCCACCAACCAAGAGAACAAGCTGGATTTAAAAGTGGTTTTAGTACAGTAGATCATATCCAGGTGTTGAGAAAAGTTATAGAAAGGTCAAATGAATATGAGTTGTCATTATGTTTTGGATTTGTAGATTATGAAAAAGCATTAGATTCTATAAACATTTTTTTTGTGATTAAAGCATTGGATCATCAAGGTATAGATCCAGGATATTGTCATATTTTGAAGAATATTTATAAAAATGCAACAGCAACAATTAGATTACATAATGATACTGGGAAAGTCAACATTGAGAAAGGTGTAAGACAAGGTGACTCCATATCTCCAAAACTTTTTACAGCAGTGCTGCAAGAAGTATTTTGTGGATTAAAATGGGAAACTAAAGGAGTGAAAGTAAATGGAGTTTATTTAAGTCATTTAGATTTCACAGATGATGTAGTTGTTTTTGCAAATAATGCTTCAGAGCTGCAGGATATGTTGCAGGAATTATCAGATGAAAGTAGGAAAGTAGGACTAAAGATAAATGTTAAAAAGACTAAAGTAATGTTTAATCGATTTGCTCAAAATATGAAAATAAAGATTGATTATGATGAATTAGAAGAAGTTAACAGTTACAAATACCTTGGTCAGATTATTAATACAGATGGAAACATAATGGAAGAAATTAATCATAGAATTAAACTTGGTTGGAGTGCTTTTGGTAGAAATAACTTGATACTAAAAGGAAATATGCCTATGTGTTTGAAAAGGAAGGTTTTTAACAAATGTGTTTTACCAGTTCTTACTTATGGATCTGAGACTTGGACACTTAATAGAAGAGCAATACAGAGACTTCAGACCACTCAAAGAAGTATGGAGAGATGTATGTTGGGAGTAACAAGAAGAGATCGAAAACGCAATGTATGGGTAAGAGAACAAACGGGTGTTACTGACCTCATTGAAAAAATTAAAAGATTGAAGTGGAGTTGGGCTGGACATATTGCTAGAAGAGATGATAATAGATGGACAATTGAAATTTTAAACTGGATTCCAAGAGATTGTAAAAGACCCAGAAAGAGACCACATGTGAGATGGATGGATGAAATAAGAAAGTGTGCAGGGGTGATGTGGAGAAGAGAAGCTGAAGATCGGAGAAGATGGATTAAACTTGGAGAGACCTTCATCCTGCAGTGGATTGATAATGGTTGATAATGATGATGATGAGATATGAATATCTTATATATATATATATATTCTAACCTCTCCCCCCAACACTCTCGTCCTCCATTATTTATATATAGTGTTTAAATTCCGGGTTCTCGCTCAGTTAACAACTAAATAAATGAAATTTTCAGCATTAATTAAAATGATTACTAGCTCTAATCTTTAAAATACAAATACGGTTATATTTTTAAAATGAATTAACAAATATTTACTATTTTCATGAGACATGGAGTGACGATACGGGGAACGAGATAGACTACATTGAGATATTATCCACATGATACTATCTCAATGGCATAAGAACACTATTCCCCCTTTTACTATACTAAATAACTAACTTATAGTATTCTTACGACTTTTTAAGCTCTTTTCACTACGATTAAAATAATAATTATATCTTAATATTCTTTATAATAATAATCTAGCTCAATTAAATAAAAATGAAGAAAATGAATAAAATAAAATAAAATAAAATCTCAGGTTCATAAATTGTATTCTAACTGATTTAAAATTACGGTAGTAAACTATGAAAAGGGAATTTTATGTCATAATTCACTACGCAGTAACTAACAATAATAAATAAATAATAATAACAACAATAGTATAATATAATCTTATTTCTTCCTAAATGAAATAAATAAATACGTACGTGGTAGTATTTTAATAATCTGACAATATAATACGTGTGGCAACATTAGCATATAATTTAATGTAATATTGTGGCAACCGACTTATGACCAATAAATAATATAATTATGATCTTTTAATTTTAACATATCAATAAATTCTAAAAAATTCTTATAACACTTTTATGTTTACCTTTTTTTTTTTTTGTGCAAAAACTATATGTCTGTTTCAATTATAAATGTATAGTGATATCATGCATCCATGTGGAGAAATAACAACGAAGACACAAAACTTTAAAATAAATTTACAACAAAGTTTATTAATAACATAAACAAATAACAATATTTTACATTATGTACATTGGATATCCTTACTCTCCTATCACAATTTAGTTTCCTAGTTTATAAAAAATGAAAATCAAACTTCTATTTATTTTTTCTAGTTAACTCTTATCTTTTAAATGCTTAAGAAAATACAGTATTATTATTATTGGATTTCTTATTAAGGTTAGCTTGTTACAAAATGCATTTCTCATAAGATTATCATTAACACTTTGTATCCCTACTATTATTAAAATTATATTTTTACAAAATTACATTCGTATTAAACATTCTACAAAACAATAAAATTCTAGTTTTATATTAGTTGTATGGAATCCTACAAATTCAAAAAACATTCTTCTACATTCGGTATTAAGTTTTATTGTTCATTATCCGATGTTTATTAATCCTAATATACTCATTCAAGCCTTACTTCGGATGATATAATTACAACTATTAACATACCATGCACAAATATATGTTTATTACACATTATTGAATTATTTTCTTAATAAATATGCAATATTTATTTTCTAAAATATTATTTAAAACATTCAAATTTTATTATCACTTTTAAAAAAAAAAACTTTGTTTAGATTTCTCTTTTAAAAAAAATCTTATATTCATTTCCGAATTAATTTTAAACTGTATTATATGATTCTTTCTCTCTTTATGATATTTTGGACTTTCAATTTTAAAATTACACAATTCTATACATTCCAGCAAATAAACTATTCTTACATAAACGATAACATATCTTCAGTTCTATTTTATTCATTATTTCTTTGAAAATATCTTTCTGACGATGCAGATTCACGAAATAAGGATAGCGAAGATAGATGCATAGGATCAAAATATAACTAGAATATTATTCATCATAAACCTTGACAATAATGGCACAGTGAATTAAAAGACACTATAGAGGAGTGACCTTTATCTGTCTACCAACCTCTATTATAGGAGTGATGCTAAAGCTATTTCTTCAGCTTTATTATAACATCAAAAAGTTTAAAGATATGCAAAAACACTGTCCAAACTATGTGTTCAGTCATAGGACTTAGTTAACTATACTGAAATCACACAAACTAAATATGATCCAAATACTTTATTTTTCCTATTTCTTAACAAAACATCATCTTGGTTTCCTCTCCACTAGTACTACCAAGTCACTATCCGATCTTATTTCTCAAGATTTTTCTATACAGTACATCGACAAATTCCTATCTGCATTTCTAACAATAATAAAATTCATTTTATTTCAAAACTATTCCGCTGTTCTTTAAGAAAATCTTTTTACTACTTTCCTCGTATATTTTATCATATACAAACTATTTTAAAATATCTGAATACTTTATCACATGAAAGTTCAAAAGAATCACACAATTGTTCTGTCGAATTATATTATTAATTATACTTTAAATAACTTATTGCATGCATATTCAGAATTACTCCTATCTCATAATATGTTTTAAAATGTTGTATAAAATGTGTACATATAATTTAAACTTTCACACATCATTCTTAATCAATAGATGATCTAAAAAAAAAAATACATTATGCATTATAAATAAATATCAAAATTACCAAACGATCTTTATCTTCTCGATCGCATTCTGTAGGCTTCACCATCCCATTGATTCTTGGAGATATAAGACTTCCATACATACACTTTATTTTTAAAACAATATTTTTATAATTCTATCAAGTTACTATATTTAGATTTTAATATTACTAAATTTATGTTTATATGTTTTCCCTAATCTCACATAGCATTTTATATTTTAAATATAATCAGTAAAAAATATTTAAATTATATTTACGGTACTTCTTTATCGAACTTGCTTGAAAATCGTTCATATTAAAGCTAAAAAAAAAATGTATATTATTTCTTCTTCAGTCACTTAATGTTCTATTTTAAGGCAAAACAATTATTGCTCTTTTAATAAATATTCATAGAAGACAATCCTTGGTTTTCATTATATTGAATACAATTATTAATTCTGATATTCTCTTCTAATATTGTCTGCTAATATTTTCCCGCGCGACTTTTACGATGCATCCTCTGGGTACTTCTATTTAAATATTCAGTAAATTTTTCTGTTTTCCTGGATCCATTTTCATTAAGTAATTTAATTTTATATTTTTTCAAATCAAGCCTTTCCTCCAATGAATACTTTGTAATATTTTAATTCTTATTAGATAAAGTTTTTTCTTCGGTTCCATAAAAACACATAATAGCACTCTCATATTATTCTATTACTTTTTTTCTTTATTTAAAATTCTAGTACTATATTTTTGTAATGTCTCTTTTTAAAAGATAAACATTTTTTCTTCATTATATCCTTTACATAATTTTTCTTTATAATAAAAAACGCATATTAAATTTTTCCATAGAGAAGAACAACATAACTTCAAAGTAGCCTTATAAAAATTGTGCGTCATAATTTTTTTCCTGACGGCAAGTAACTTCTCTTTTAAGTTTTCATGTAGCGTCCCAATTATATTTCTCTGAGTGATAATAACAAGTTTCTGGTTGAGCATAAATAAAGCTGTACTAAGGCACTTTCCAAATATTTTTCCTTTAGCAATATTTTTAGGTATTTTTCCTTGTACTTCCATTTTACTGTAGGGTTTTTGGTTAAACTTGAATAAAATATCCTGGTAAGATAACTTTTAAAATTAGCAATCCATGTTGAGGCAGTCAAAATATATTATATGTTACAAAAGAACTTTTAAAATAAATACAAAATTCTAAATTTATATCACTTTTCCAGCTACGGTGTTATCAGCTAAAAAATATGTTACTTTCTCTTTCACTTTCACATTACTTCTCCCCCCGCTTCGTCTAACTCTTATATTTTGCCTGCTAATTTACCTCCGTTGATTGGTTAATGACTTTTTTAGTGTGAACAGATTTACACATTTTAGTTTTATAACATACTAGACTGTTAAAAATGAAGAATTGATGACGTCATGTCTTGAATATTACTTAGACTAGTATTTTTAAATTCAATTATAGTTTTATAAAAATCATTTAAGCTTTAAAACAAATATTAAAACAATATTTAATATTTCAACTTTTACTTTAAGGATCGATGGCAATTATATTTAGTTTCAAATTCACAAACTTTATTATTATTCTAACAAGTGTGTGTGTGAAGGTATATAATATACAGTCACGTGATTACTAACTTTATCAGATGATTTTTAATTTACGTTTCGGTCTAAATTACCAAAACTAATATATTTTATAAAAAATTTTGGAAAATAATTTTAAAATGTTGAACTAAACATAATCCTCACCATCCTAAAGTTTATAATAAAATATACTCTATTAAATTTGACTATTAAATATAATTATACACTACAGATAGCATTTATTTAATTTATTAGTTTTAAAATATTATACTCAAATTATTAACATACTTTTAACTATTTATAGCTGTGTTATTTTATATGGCCAGCTTTTACAACCATAAGCAATTATATATTTAAGCTTTATTTAACTGTTTTCTCTTAAAATAATCTATTACACTTTTATATACCAGGTATTTTCAGCTTAAAATTGTACTATAAAATCTAATTATCCTACTATTATTTATATATCATACAAATATAACTTAAAATTTAAAATTTTTTTAGTAATTGACCATTCTACCTTGTTATGACCTATAGATAAGGGCACAATATATATATCATTGTTTGTGGAAAAAGCTTGGTTGCTTGTAAAAATTTAAAAATGTTGATATACTTCAATTTTTCAAACGTATAAAGTATTTATAGTTGCTTACAATTTATATTATTTAGAACACTGGTGCACAACCTTTTTATACTTTTTTTTTAAACTTTATTAGTAACAAAATATTTACAAGAATATTTACATTAAGAGCTTTTTACATTTTTTTTTAATAATTTTTAATATCTTAGGATGTTTTTAGAATATAATGATTTGAAACAAGATGATTACTGTCATCGCATTATCAACACATTAATGAGCAACTAAGGAATACATTGTTTTGCCATATTTTTTTTGTGACATTACTAGGTATATATTTCTGAGCATAAAGATAAATGTTATACCATTCTTTGTTATTCTTTTTAAGTACATTGTATTTTTTGTTATCAAATATTACAGCACAATGGGCAAGCCATATTGTTCTCAGAGTGTGAACGGTTACAAGGGCATTGAATGGTTTTAATTTCTTTATATTATTTATTAGGATATTTTTTAAATTAATTGTGTCTTTGTGGAATACAAAGCGATGTAAGGTTGAAAAGTATGGACATGTCTCAAAGATATGTGATGAATTTTCCGGGAGCAAATTGCATAGTATACAAGTAGGATCAATGTTTAGTTTAAATCGATTTATGAGAAATAACTTTGTTGGTATTATATCAAGTAGCAGATTATACAGGAATTTTAACCATGAGTGAGGCACATACAAATTTTGAAATTTAGTTAGTGTTCTTGCAGTAGATAGTGTTGACCAAAGTTGTCTATCGGGGTAATTAATTTTTTTTAGATCTTTGTATGACAAACCAATTAGAGTATTAATGTTATAATTGTCCAGTAAATCAGCATGCTCAATGGCATGATCAGTGAAAAAGTGGCAATTCGCATATGGAGTAATAGCAAGCAGAAGTAGAGGTGGAGGAGTTGTCCTTAAAAAGGGGTTAGTAGTGGTCACGATGTACATCTTAGCTCTAATGTAGGATGTGAATGATTGAGGAGCTATTAGGTTAAGCCCACCCTTGCATATTGGAAAACAGGTATTTTCTATTGATAGAAGATGTGATGTTGATCCCCATATATATTTTTTTGCTATACTCATGAAATATTTAATAGTTTTTTTTTGGAGATGCATCCAAGGGCTGTAATAGGCAAGAATACCTCCTAGAATGGCATTGATGATACAAACTTTCATTATAGGGTATAGTAATTTTGAGTTGAAGCACTTTATTTTTGAATTAAATTTGTCTATGACAAGAAGATTTAAGTGATGACTTAGTTGTGTTTTTGAAAGATTGATAGGTATGCCAAGAAAGGAAGAAAATGAACCTGTAAAGAGTGAGGGAAGACTGCAGCCAGTAGCAATTTGCCATAAGGATGTTTGTTTATTTGTATTGTGGATCCTGTTATAGTTTCAAATTTCTTCAGTTTATGAAGTATCATAGGTATATTTTGCAAGTCCCTGAATATTATCAAAACATCATCAACATATGATATGATCTTAACAGTTGTGCCTAGGTGTGGAAGAAAAACACCATCTATGCATTGCTCAATGTCCTTAATCATGGGATCTATGTATATTGCAAAAAGTAATGATGCAAGTGGGGAGCCTTGTGGGATGCCTCTACTTGGCTTAAAGGGTTGGGAGAGTCTCATGTAATTTTTAAGTTTAATGGTTCTATTGTTAAGATAGTTTTTAATAGCTGTAACAAGGTGTGTATGATTTGAAAGCATTTGATTTAGTACAGAGAATAAGAAGTTCCAATTTACAATGTCAAAGGCAGACTTGAAGTCTACCTGACATGCCACATAGTTTGTTAGTTTGTTCTGTTTGATATAAAGTATTGCTTCTTGTGCTAATAAAATTGCTTGAGATGCTTTTTGCCCTTTGACTGCAAAGTGTGAAGTGGAAATTTTAGGTAAAGCATAGATATTTAACTGTTTGAGTATGATTCTAGCAAACATTTTCTGATCAATGTCTTCTAATGTAATGAGACACAAATCATTTACTGTTGGATGTGGATTTTTAGAGTTTTTTCTTATACAAAATACTATATTTGTAGATAAGTTAGGGATGTGATATTCCTTTGAACAAAGTTGATTATAGTATTTCTGTAGGAATGGAGATATAATGTATTCCATTTGCTTATATATGTTAGCTGGAATGAGGTCATTTGCTAGTGAGCTATGTTGTTTTAAATACACTATTTCATCAAAAACTTGTTGTTTAGATATGTAGTAATTTTGTGTATAGTTTGTTTCATTTGTAAATAACTGTGAAGAGCTATGAGATTTTTTAAGGGAAATATTCAAGTGGTGCAGAAGTGCCTCATCAACATAAGTACCAGAGAGGAGTGAATTATCTTTTGATAGAATGGAAATGCCACAAGCATATGGGATTGGAAATTTTGCATAATTTATTGTGGTTTTCGTTAGTGCTGATAGATTTGGTAAAATTTTTCTCAGCCTAAAAACCATGTTGTTCTGGTTATATAACTGAGTTAAATGTTTGTTTTCACATTGGAGCTTATGGATAAGATCTTTTGCCTCATCAAACCTTGTTATAGCTTTAAGGGTTGAGTTTATGTCTTCAATACATTGCTTTATAAGGTTATTAGAGTTATAGTGTGATAGACAATCTGAACAGCACATGTTTAGTATTTTTTTGAGTTGAGACCATTTTTCAATTGGAGAGATTTTTCATCTGATGTAGGTGGTTGCTTACTATTAATATATTACAGAAATCATCTATGGTAAGTTTGAATTGTCTAGGGAGTTGTTTCTTATATGAGAATTTATATATAGTTTGTTTGTTATGTGGGCATTTTTGCATGAGTGTTACGCAGATGTGGTCAGAAAATGAGACTGCAGTGAGATGAATTGAGGTTTTTAGGTTTATAGGAGAACTAAAAAATAGATCTATGAGAGAGGATCCTTGTGCACCAATGAATGTAACAGCATTTGTTGCATATAGGTGTGCTAATGGCAGCAGGGCAATTTGTGAAAGTTTGGCTTTCAAGGAGAGTGGCAAACTATTGTAGCTGCATTTAAAGTCACCACACATGATAACTGTACCAGGCTTATGTAATATTTTGTTATGTGCAATCAGTAGGGTATCTACAACATCCCTTGCTTTTTGACATGAATATATTCCTATAATATAGTAAAGCTCAGAATGGAACAAAAAAGAGATAATTATTGAATTAACTGATAAAAGTATTATTTTAAGTTTTGTTACTGGAAATTGATTGTTTATTAGAATTGCAACACCTTGAGCTGGTCTGATATTTGGCTTGTATGTAAAAATGTATTTGCTATTCAGAGTGTTAATTATGGTTGGATTGGTTACTCTGCTAATTTTTGTTTCTGTTATGACAAAAATGTCAGCATCATGATTATTTAAGAATTGAGTCAGTTGTGAGAGTCTGTTATATGAGTTAAGACCTTGTATATTTATTGTGGCTATTTTAATGTTAGACATGTTCAGTGTTTAATGAGTTTGATTTAAGCTTTTTGTTTGTGTGCTTAGTATCACAGTTAGATGTTTTAATTTTTTTTACTATTGTCATTTGTAAGATGGATATCCGAATTAACTATTACACTATTTTGCTTTACTGTTATCTCAGGATAGTTTTTACTGTACAATGAGTCTTGGCTATGGCTTAAAGATGAACTTTGTGTCAAACTATTGTTTAAATCCATTAATGGTTCCTGTGGATCATCAATGGAAATTGAGTTCTGTGATTGGAAACTATGCTGTGAATGCAAGTCAGGCAAACAGTTATTTGTACTAAATTCTTGGTTAGGGAGAGTTATGGTTGATTCATTTTTGGGAAGATTAGAGAGTTGTATTGGAACTGTATTTGATGGGAGAGAGAAATGTTTTGAAACAACACTGGCCCATGATAACTTTTTCTTATCTTTACTGCAAAGGTGACCAAGTCTATCAATTTTGCCACAACTTAAACAGTTACCAATGATGCATTGTGAAGCTATATGACCTATTCTGGAGCATTTAAAACATAGAGGTTGACGACCTTTGATACTAATTGTGATGGGGATAGATCTCATATAAATTCTGTGTGGAAGTTCATCTGGTTTATGATTATCTTTCATTTTTAGTGTAATTTTCCAGCAGTTTGTTGGAATCTCAAATTTTATGTTAGGTGTGAGTTCTCTTGAGATGTTTATTATCTGTGCAATTTCTGATATTTTTTTTTGTAGCACAACATCTGTAAAGTCTGGAGGTGCATGCATGATGCGACCATGAACTATTGGATTAGGGTCTTTGGTGACGTAGTATATATTTTAAAATTTAAATGTGTTACGGATTTTTCTGCATCTTCACGTTGTTGTTTTGAAAAATATTCTAAGCATATAAAAGATCTAGCTGGGAAAGTTGCTGTCGATTTTATATTTTTTATCATGTTATACTTTTGCAGTTCCTCTAGATAATCAGGTAGAGAAGGACGAGATAAAATTGGTTCATTGTCTGCTGGATCATAGTTTTCTATTATACTAATAATTGATGTGGAAGGAGAGAGACTATTTGCAAATATCTTTCGCCAGTAATCATTAAGCTTGCTAAAAGAAGTATATTTAGTTTTATTTGTTTCTATATTATTTGCAATTGAGTTAATGTCTATAAATTTTGTTGCATTACTGGAAATTGATGTAGAATCGTTTTTAATTTTTGTTATAGCTTTTTGACTCTTTTGTTCAGATGATATAATTTCCGCTGTGTTAATAGCGACAGATACACTGCTATCACTAAGGAATGTTAGTGATTTAAATTTGCGCATTTTGCTGGGAGGACTAATATTTATATTATTACTATTATTATTATTTTCATTTAGTTCCATTTGTTCACCCCATGTATGAACATTATTTGAGGATTGAAAACTATCAGTGTTTTCCGGTGTTCTTTTTTTCTTATTAGAAGCTTTTATATTATTTGAAGCTTTTATATTATTTTTTTGCACTTTTTTTGTTTGGTTATTTGCATGACTATTTGTTTGGCTATTTGTTTTAAATTCATTAAGAACAACAGAATTATTAGCTGTTTTACTGATATACGCATTAGATTTTACATTTTTTGATATTTCAGTTTTAACTGTTTTACTTTGGGATGTTGCCACGCAAGAATTCGTGTTGAACTTGTCAATATCTGGTAGACTGTTATACTTTTTTTTCTCTTAACATTTTAGACGTAGAAGTCATCAAAAGCAAATTATAATGAGTTTTGCTTTTATAAAAATTATCTTTTATCTAAACTTACCTTCAAGTTAAGACAGCTACGAGTTTAAACTTTTAAACAGGCAGCCATTTTAGCGTTCACACCTTTTTATACTTGTGACTTCTATACTCATACTGAAATTTGACACAACCCATTATATGTTCTTACCATCCTATTATAAAGACATAAGGATAGCAATAATAAAAGTCATACTATCATGTATAAATATATATCTTTATATTATATTTCAGTACATATGATTTGATATAAGATCTTTGAAAAAACTGTGTAGTAACAAAAATATATAATAATACTTTGTTCTTGGTATATCTGTTGATTTGTAGTAACTGTAGTGTTTGTAAAAATGGCAGATGTTGTGCACTCCAGAAAAACTAGAATTTGTTTGAGTGGTTGTTTTAGATCGCGCGCTGATAACGGAGGAAGTTAAGTAACATAATGGCGGACGATAATTCCAAGATATATTTGCTTATTGCAAATATTTCTGGATTAAAGACGTTACCTGATTGGACAAGGATTAATTGCTACAGTTATGAGCAAGCAATAAAAGATGGTGTAACAACTATGCAGGGGAAGGTAGTTATTAGCAGCCATGTTGGGAGAACATCGGGCAGTGTAACATCAGGAGTAGTAGAGAGCAGTCACGCAGTAGCAAGTTGCAGACCATGCATTTGGAGAGCATCAGTTTGCAGACTATTTATTGGAGAGCAGTCAGTGCAGACCATTCCTTGGAGAACATCCGTGGCTGAGCTTCGTTGCAGACCAATTCGTTTGGAGAGCTTTGTGGCAGACCAATGCGTTTGGAGAGCTTCGTTGGAAAAGAACAGCGTGGGAATTGTATAACGTTATTTGCTGACTGCACAGTATGACTTGCAGTTTTAACCTTGGCACAGTCGTAAGTGTGGATCTTACAGTAACCTGTTTTATTATTTATGTCCTCATCTTATATTATTCATATTTTATGGTATAATATATATATATATACATTCTAAATTTCTTTTTATATTTTGTTTATTTTGATTTTAAAACTTGATTTATATTCCAATCTACTTTATATAAACAGTACATCGTAAAGGCTCTTCACTTATATTACTCTCATTTCTCTTGTTCATTCTCAGAGTTGTGTTCTTCATTCTAATATCCTCCTACTGTAGATACATGGTACTATGTATGAATTTTACATTATATTATATATTCATTTGTATACTTTTATCATATTTTATGATAATTTTCAAGGATTATTCTTTTACAAAATACATAAAATACAAATAATGAGTTGAATAGTTTTCATGTATTTTTAATAGTGTGTAGGTTTTTGTTTATTGAATTAAAAATTTATTATTCAACATGAGAATATCTCAAAATTTTCATGACTCCTAACAATTTTTTTGACTCCTTGAGGGTTTGCAGCCTACTGGTTATGCACCACTGATTTCAAGTATTGAGATTTTTCTTTTGACTTCTTGTAGATCAGACAAATTCTATTACTATTACTAGATAATATGTTTTTAACTTTCATTACCAGTTTTAATGTGTTATTGTTTGGTTATCTTATATTTGAAATTTTATCTAGATTATTATCTGGAAAAATTTTTTACATTTTAATATTTTCATCTATAGATTTGTGAAAGGCTTAATTACTTGTGATAACTCAAAGAAGCTATTATCTCTCAAAAATCTTTTATTTGTTAAAGTAGTTCCACTTTTGATTTAGTGTCAGTCATACAAATTACATACTGATTAATAGATGGCATGATTTTATGTTGTATTGCTCATTTTAATTAGTTTGTTTGTTTATATCATATTTGATTACGGCACAGAAAATTGAAATATGTATATTTATAAATGTGTAAAAATATATAACTTAATATATATTGAAGCAGTTAACCTGATACTCAGATCAAGCTTCACAGCCTACTCAGAATCTCCCACCACCAAACCATATTCAAACTCCATCCTTACGCATGTATATATATTTATTAATGCATATATTTTATATTTAAACAAATAAAGGGATAATTGACGTAGATATATATATATATAAATATCTTAAAATGATTAATTTTAACAAATGAATATTTTTTTTGTTATTTTAATTCATGGGCGTGCATAATGGGTGTATATATTTTAAGTGATGGGAGATTATTGCTAAAATATAGTTTAAATAAAGAATTATATATTTAATGTATGTGTCAAAAGTTATATCTAATATATTATTTATTTAAGTCATGGCAGTCAGAAGAATTGAAGATGACGCAATCCTTGTCATAAGATTCTCAAATATAACTAAGACAATTGCCGGAAACCCATTTATCCATCTAAAATTTATAATAATGTAAAAATCCTTTAATGGAAATTTATCCATTTTTTGTTTTAAAATCACAAGACTACATTTAAAACAATCATGCAAGAAAACTTTGACAGGATTGCATTGTTTTTAAATTTTATTCCAACAAAGGATGCATCCGGTCAGAAACTACAGATCTGCTAAGTGGATAAAGTGCCTCGGGTCTGGCAGCTAAGTGCTTTCTAACGTCATCAGAAAAAAGAGTATAAATGCTGCTAGATCTGAACCCAGGAAAGAAGAGAGCTAATTTTAAGTTACTGTTGCTAAACTATTTTATGTAAGTCGTTCCCAGAATGTCTGAGTAGAAAATGGAGTTCAAGCCACTGTTCCCCTTGACCTGAGACGATCTCCTTACCATGTTGAGCCGGAGTGACATCGTGCCGCCAGCACCTGACCTGATGCCCATCCAAAGAAGAATGTGTTCCTGCCTACCTTGAAGACATCACTGCTATAATTAAACATGTAGGTGTATTCGTTCACAATGCTTATTGCTGCTAATTTCTTGCTTATCTCAATTTCATAAATTATAATCTTTGTTTTATCATTTAAGTAACATCTTAAATAACTCGTCAAATGGCGAGCATTATGTTATCGATTCTAAACCATAAATTATCTAAATGTAATTCTATTCATCCGATTCATACTTGCTTTTATAATTGCTTTATTTTTATGTGGTAAAATTTTGATATTGATAGTTGTTTTGATTTTATATATGTATCTGAAATGTAGAATATTAGTTAACTCCAATCATACGAGCTATATTTCTATTTCTATAGAAATAAAGGGGGGGGGTAGATTGCATTAAATCATTTATTTAATAATGTGTCACTAAGCTTGTAGGGTTGAGTTAATGAATAATGAAAGTTTTTCTATTGGTAATCGTGCGATTCTTATTAATGTATTTTTATTACAAGTCTTATTTTATCTGGGGTAGACTTATAAATCTTTTGTTTTCTTTATTGATGTGTCCAAGTTTGCCAAAGTTGGCAAATAATTTTTCCTTATTAGCTTTTAAATTACGCTAATACATTTTTTTAAATAAAAATAAGTTAGGAGGGTGGGGGAGATTTAAGCTATAATAAAATGACTAAAAGTTTATTGAATTAGTCTTATAATTTGATATGGAAGTATGGAAATGTATTCGTGCTATAGATTTACTAAACCATTCGTAGGCCGTAACTATTATTTTTAAAGTCTAGAAATATTACTATTATTACTGCATTGTTTGCATAAATTAGGAAGCGACTCTCTTCCGATTCGCCCGTACCTCGCCCCGAGGAATCTCGTCATCTTTGATTCGCCTGTACCTCATTCCAGGAAATCTTGAATTATTTTGTCGTAGGTCCAAATCAGGAGTATGACCTAACTCCTTGATATTTTAGCTAGCGTTGTAGGAGCTCTGCATGGATAGTCATACGCCGGACCATTGCAACTTTACACCTAGAAAGTTTGTTCTAAGTATTAGTCTGCCTGAAGCGGCATACTTCATCGTCGTCATTATTTGATTTATAAAGTGTAAATTGGCCAAGATGCCGTATCTTCCTTCCTAAGAAATATGCATGCACCGCCATTCCCCACTTATATTTATTTTATGCCTAGTTGGTAAATTCTATAGTGATAATACACCTACTAACCATTTATCTCTTAAATAATTTCGTTGGAGTTGTGATCTAATTATTTCAAACTGCTCTCCCCGCCTCTTACAATCAAGCAAAGGTACCAAGTTAGTTTCACATATGTGATTTGAAAATATATGAATAAAATATTTAGTTCAATATGTTTCCAATAACCATTGTTTCTTTAAAATGAGTTATGAATTATTTTGTTAATTACATTAATGAAAAGTGTCTCCATTAATACGGTTAAGTTATTATTTAATGAATTAGTGAAACCTTTGCAATCGTATTCCTGCCTTATGGCTATTATATATATGAATTTCATCTACCACCAGATAAATGTACTATCTCAGTGATGTAATTTTGAATATTTTTCATGCGCTACCGCACTATTGAAATGTATTAAAGCAAAATCAATATTAAATGCCATTTTAGCTTTCATTTACAAAACTTATCAACTTATGAATATTTTTACGTGTGCTCCTGCATTATATAAGGGTATTAATGCAAAATCAATATTAAATGCTATTTTGATCATTCATTTATGAAACTTGTAAATTTTTGAATATTTTTTCGTGAACTCCCGCACTATCGAAATATAATAAAGCAAAACCAATATTAAATGCTATTTTAACTTTCATTTATAAAACCTGTAAACCTTTGAATATTTTACGTGCACTCACACACTATAGAATTGTGTTAAAACAAAACTAATGTGAAATGTATTTTACTACTTACTCATAAACATGTAATTTTGAATATTTCTACATACGCTTCCGCACTATATAAATGTATCAAACCAAATCATTAAGTGTTACATTATGGTAAATAAATTATGTAAACAACCGCAAGTTATTAATATTAAATCATGTAAATTTTGAATAGTTATATATATTACAATCACATTATGTATCCGTCTGTATTAAAGACATTAATAGTAAATATATTTTTGATTCTTTTGTAAACTCACTCTGCAGCATAAAATCAGAAAGTATAAATGTCTGAATCATTTAATAAATCCGTGTCATAAAATATCTCGTATTCGAATCCTATCATTTAGTTAATATAGTTTTTAGATCTTAGTTAAGCTATCTCGTGGTTCACTCAATATCTCCCAAAAATCATCATCATCATTGTAGGTCTCATGTAATACACTGCAGCTCTGGGCCAAGAGATAATTAATTTACATGATATCACTGTGGGTGTTATCCATAGTGTTATAGATTTAGGGAATGGGCAAACAGGTTCAAATTCATGAGGGCTCTTGACCTGGGTATCTCGGGTATGATTAGATTCAGGGTACTTTTGCTCAGATTTTAAGTCTTGTTGAATGGATGTACATTTTTGACCGGTACAATATATATAATGTAATCCAAACTAAATAATTTCCACTGAGTCAAAAATCATGTTTGACAATGATTGAATTTGTCTACATATCTATATAGGAACAAAAATGATTCTTTTTTTCATTTTTGGCAGTCAATCAAATCAAATTTTGACATTACACTCTTAGTAGTCCTTATACCATGATTAAATAAACAGGCAATTGATTTGTGGCATTGAAGCAGTCAATCTGATACTCAGATTGAGTTTCACAGCCCACGCAGAATCTGCTACCACCAAACCATATTCAAACTCCATCCTTATGCATATATACATATTTATTAATACATTTTTTTTTTGTTTCACTATTAAAATAATAAACTGATGTAGATATATATATATCTTAATGTAATTACCTTTAAGAAATAATATTTGATTTTATTTTAATTTGTGTGTGTGCATAATGGATGTGTGCATATTATAGGTAAGGGGAGATTATTTTTAAATCATATAAAAGCAAAATGTATTATATTAATGTGTATTTTAAAATTATATTTATAATTTATTATTTATTTTAGTAATGGTGGTCAGAAAAAAAGGCTGACACAATCTTGTGCAATATTCTCAAATATAATTAAGACAATTTACCGAAAACCCATTAGTCTATCTAAAACATATAATTTTATAGAATAATATAAGACCCATTAATGAATGTTTTACCCATTGCAAATTTGTTTTACAATCTTAGATCATATTTTAAACAATTGTTGGGGAATTCTAACAGGATTGCATTGTCTTTAAAACTTATATGAACAAAAGGTGCATCCTGTCAGCAAATTCCAGGTCCGCTAAGTGCATAAAGTGCCTCAGGTCTAGCAACTAAAAGGCATTTAAAGATAAACTGAAAATATTGCTAGATTTGAATCCTAAATTAGACTTGCAGTTATAAAACAGCAAATGGTAAATATAATCCATGCTCATCACTATAGCAATTCAATGTGTCATGAGTAATGGAAATTTTTACCTTTCTCTCTGTTCAACATGCTCTTTCCTGCACTCATTGCCCAGGATCCCACTACCCATGAACTTTAATGTACTTAAAGACAGAATAATGAAAATACTACCTGCCTGACTGACTGAATCTAACTAGATCTAGTCCACCAATCCCAATGGACTCTGCAATCACCTAGAATCACTACTACTCTAGCCACTGCCTAATGTTTAAATTCTTAAGTTCAGCTTTCCATAAATATTTCTCATAACCTTGTCTGTAACTTAAAATGATATCATTTTATCAGCTGGGTCTTTCAACCAGAAATTAAGTATTTCATTTAAATAATGTAATTTACTTACCTGAAATTAAACAATTCAAAACAAAGCAAAACTCTCCATATAGTAGTGCCATCTTGTGCTAACAAGAGCAATCAATGGATTCCAGAAGGCTTGTGCATAAAATCCCTATCTAGTGCCTACTCATCCAATATCCCCAGACTAGTTTCTGGCTTGTGGCCTTCATCAGTGAGGAGCCTTGGATCTGAGAGCACTGCACCTAGATCTTAGGATCTAATGCAACCCTCCTTTTAACTCTATTTAACTACAAAACTATGAGAATGAAATTGAAAACACAATTAATATTTTCAATCCAAGCTCAATAGCTTATATAGTCATACGGGTCTGAACTCAATTCAGCACCCATACATTTTGATGTCTTTGGCTCTTGTGTTTTCAATTGCATTCTCATAGTTTTATAGTTAAATAGAGCTAAAATATGGGTGCTGGAGGGTTGCATTAGATCCTAAGATCTAGGTGCAGTGCTCTCAGATCCAAGGCTCCTCACTGATGAAGGCCACAAGCCAGAAACTAGTCTGAGAATATTGGATGAGTAGGCACTAGATAGGGATTTTATGCACAAGCCTTCTGGCATCCATTGACTGCTCTTGTTAGCACAAGATGGCATTACTATATGGAGAGTTTTGCTTTGTTTCGAATTGTTTAATAACAATTATGTGCTACTATAAGATAGTGATCATGTGATGTTTAGTGGTTACCTGAAATTAGTATGTACTTAACGCTATATAACCCTTCTTTAATTTTTATCTTATCATTGAGTCTCCACTAAATAAGTATAATATTTTTTTTCACTTTCATGCAGCAGCAATATATTATAACTTTTATTATTGTGTTTTGTGTTTTATATATTTAAATGATATGCCAATAATTCCTCACATTCGCAGTATGTTCGTTTTTCTTTTTCTTTCCCCCCTCTCTACTTTATGGGGTGACTAGATTAATTTTAATTAAAACAAGTCTTGTTATTTTTATCTTAGTGAATGCTTGCGAATTTGGGGAAAACAAATTAATTATCTCATGATGTCATTGTAGAAAAACAGAGTAGAAATCTGTTTTTCTAAGAAATATTTTTTTAAATTTTATTTAAATAATAAGTACTAACCTTAAAAAAATATGAAATTAAATCTGTTTATTCTAAAATTAATAACTGCCACCCCATTTGTATATATCTAAATTATGTTTATTATAATATAAAGCACTTATAACCGAATTCTCATATTCGTTAATGTTAGTGGGAAGTTTCATATATAAATTAATGTAACAGGTGAAGGGGATTTCTATATCAATATTTTGTCATTTTATTAATAAATTTAAGCTCTCCTGTACTGTTTAGTATTTAAATCATACCATTAAGTGGGATATTCTATAATGTATAAATAGTAATGAATTAAGTATTCTTTTAAAGTTTTATATGTGTTGTTCCAAGTGTTGTGAGCATACAGGCTCCCTCATTTATATATATTTGTGCATGTTGGAAAGTTGAATCCTGTATCATATCTCCAAGTCCAGGAACCAGGCTCTTAAACCCCTGGGGACTTACTTTTGTCACTTGAGCCAACTGCATAGGAGCACTCTGGGAAAATCCCAGCCTATTGCAACTCACAGCGGACTATTCTTTGTTAATTAGCCGATTCTGCCAAAGTTTGCAGACGTAAATCATTCTTTTCTTCAATGAATTTTTGGAAGCACCTTTCTAGGATGCATGACTGGATCACATAAGTATATCACCATGCATGCACCACCCTTCTGTTCTAGTTCCAGATAAAACCTATGAATATCCATAAGCCATAATGTTATGATTCTACTAAGCATATTTTTTTATTATATTTATTAATATTTTTATATGTGCAATCATACATATGTTAACGAATTATCCCACACACATTTCTCACTCAATATAAACTGAGAGTAGTTTACTCATTACTGTAAAGTGTATTTTTGTAATAAAATTAGTCATTCTAAATATTCAGTCAAGTGCTATATTTTACTCTTTTCTGTGCAGGTGGTTTGGTATCTCACAAATATATTTATTCTCATAGTGCTAAATCAACTATGTTCATCAGTGTATTTATTAATTATTGGCATATGAACTAGCCACCATGAAATAAAGTAATAAACAAAATTTGTCATATTGCAAGTTATAAACAAATTTTATATGATAGACCTGTGTTACCATATCAATATAAATAAGATTATGTGTATTTAAAGAGACCAATGACAATTAATGAAATAACATAAACCAAGTATTTATGCATATTTTATTTAAAGTAATAAATCTTATATATATCATAACTTGCAGAATCATTGGTTTTTTTAATTTAAAATATTATTTTGGTGATTAAATTATGCCTGCTCTGACTAGAAGATCTCCTGCTAATCCTATATATAGTTAATGTAAAAGGTCATGACCTTTAAATGGATCAAACTTATATTTTATATTAAAAGTTTCCATTACATGATTTCAAATTAGAGTCTCTTTGTGTCTCCACTTTGCGATGCCAGTGGAGAGAGATAAAATAGAACGGTATCATCGAGATTGTTGCTCATAAGTTGTTAGATCTGGAAAATATGCAAATAGGGCAGAGTTCATGAGTGTTCATGACTTATGTATCTTGCACATGATTGGACTCAAGATATTTTTGCCTAGATGCTAGGTCTTGTTATATGAACAGACAAAAACGACCTGTACAGCATTAAACACTGGTTTTTAGTAGAATGAAAATCATAGCTAATAATTAAAAAAACTGCACAAAGTCTTTTCCATATAATGCTAAAATTCAAGATTGATCCAATTTCAAAGCATAAAATATATAAAGAATTATATACATCAAGTATAAATAATAGATATGGGTTCAGCGCTAGCTAATGAATGGTGTTTCCAATTGTGCTGGAAATACTTATGGCTGGTTATTTCAGCATGATGTTAAAGATAGTATATTAATGAAAATTTAATTGGATAGCTTGTTTATTCATTATTTAAATGATTAATATATTATGTTCAGTTTGGTATTATGAACATTTGCATTACATATATCTTCTGTACAAACACGTTCTTTATACTAGATATACTTAATTAATAAATTTGATACTTTTTCCCATGTTATGTATTTATTTATTTTATATATTAATTTTTGTCACAATTGAAATATTTGAAATATGGAACAATTTCCTTCTGTGCTTTTTAAAAAGAGTCAGAAAATCTTTTCTTATTAGAAACTGTTTTTAGCATTCACTGTATTTTTTATGAGTACGAGAATTGATGTATTTTCTATAAATTTTTCACTTGAATGAAAACTTTTAATGTCAGCATTTTCCAAATAATTTTGTTATAATAATTTTGAAAATTAAATTTTCCTAAAAAAAAAAAAAGTTTACAACAAAATGAAAGATCACCAAATTTAAAAATGATTTATATATAAAACTTTTTAGCAAATCTCTTCATTAACTCTGAAGTCGTGTAATGTAAATTTGAGTAATTAATGGATACCAGATAGTAAAATACTAAAGTATGCATATCTCCAGGTGCGTTTCTGGTTTATATTTTTTTTTAAAAATTTAGGATTCAAAACTGGAAGTAATAGACTTTTACATCTAACATACATATCTTGTTTTTTCTTACTATTTGAGCTAATAGTTTGAAAATAAAAAAAAATGTTTTTGAATGTATGGTAAAAAAAAATGTTTTTGAATGTATGGTTTTTGTACCTTAGCCAATTCACTTGCATAATTATGCAGATGTAATGCTAAGTCAGACTTTTTTACATATTTTAGTGATCTCAATTTTATGCTAACTATAGATGTCTTCATCTTTTAGCCAGGAAGATTAATATGAATAATAACATCACCTAATTTTTTCATGTTACTCATATACTATTAAGAATAGTTGTTTTGACTCTATTCTAGAGACATTTATTCTAAGCCTGAGTAATCAATAAACATGAGATGGTATCATGCTACCATATCCATATTATCAGAGCAGTTTCTAGTTTATACTTTCACCTGTAAATTTGAAAACTTAAGATTTAAATCTATAACAGTCATCATTGTTTATATATCTTTATATGATTCAAGCACCAAACATCAAATGCTTACCATTTCTTATGCTTGCTCATAACTGTTATTAAAATAGGCAAAACTTTCCATACAGTAGTGCCACTCAGTGCAAGTGAGAATAATCAATGGATGCCAGAAGGTTTGTGCATAAAATCCCTATCTAGCGCCTACTCATCCAATATCTCCAGACTAGTTTCTAGCTTGTGGCTTTTGTCAATGAGGAACCTATATGACTATATAAGCTAATGAGCTTGGATTGAAAATATTATTGGGTTTTCAATTTTATTCTCATAGTTTTGTAGTTAAATAGAGATAAAAGGATGGCTACTGGATGGTTGCATTAGAGCCTAAGATCTAGGTGCAGTGCTCTCAGAGCCAAGGCTCCTCACTAATGAAAGCCACAAGCTAGAAACTAGTCAGGGAATATTCAATAAGTAGGTACTAAATAGGGATTTTATGCACAAGCCTTCTGCTATCCATTGATTACTCTGGCTTGCACTGAGTAGTACTACTGTATGGAGAGTTTTGCCTGTTTTAATAACAATTATGAGAAAAATTTGTGTTCCTGTGATGTTTAGTGGTTTAATATTAATCCTGCCTAATACAATAATGATGGATATGGTTATTAAAGAACCAAAGACATCAAAATATATGGATGGGTACTGAACTGAATATAAGCTAATGATATTGGATTGAAAATATTGTGTTTTCAATTTTATTCTCATAGTTTTGTAGTTAAATAGAGATAAAAGGATGGCTACTGGAGGGTTGCATTAGATCCTAAGATCTAGGTGCAGTGCTCTCAGAGCCAAGGCTCCTCACTAATGAAAGCCACAAGCTAGAAACTAGTCAGGGAATATTCAATAAGTAGGTACTAAATAGGGATTTTATGCACAGGCCTTCTGCTATCCATTGATTACTCTGGCTTGCACTGAGTAATACTACTGTATGGAGAGTTTTGCCTGTTTCAATAACAATTATGAGAAAAATTTGTGTTCCTGTGATGTTTAGTGGTTTAATATTAATGCTGCCTAATACAATAATGATGGATATGGTTATTAAAGAACCAAAGACATCAAAATATATGGATGGGTACTGAACTGAATATAAGCTAATGATCTTGGATTGAAAATATTGTGTTTTCAATTTTATTCTCATAGTTTTGTAGTTAAGTAGAGATAAAAGATGGCTGCTGGAGGATTGAATTAGTTTCTAAGATCTAGGTGCAGTGCTCTCAGATCCAAGACTTCTCACTGATGAAAGCCACAAGCTAGAAACTAGTCTGGGGATGTTAGATGAGTAGGCATTAAATAGGAATTTTATGAACAAGCCTTCTAGAAACCATTGGTTACTCTGGCTTGCCCTGAGTGCCACTACTATGTGG
The DNA here is from genome assembly GCA_028023455.1 of Epiperipatus broadwayi. Taxonomy (NCBI): domain Eukaryota; kingdom Metazoa; phylum Onychophora; class Udeonychophora; order Euonychophora; family Peripatidae; genus Epiperipatus; species Epiperipatus broadwayi. The sequence continues at coordinate 90,348 of JAQFVV010007062.1, read as the reverse complement.
AGAGTTTTGCCTGTTTAAATACTATTCAAGCTAATATAAAGTTTTGTAAAAAATGAAAACTGGTGTGATATTTGTATAAATATGCTAGCAAGTTGATTTGAGATCAAAATATCAGGCATCCATGTTGTCTTCCAGATATATGAAAGTAAATTCACCGACCAGTCTGGAGATATGGCTATTGTAAAATTATATCACTGGTTTCATTAATTATTTGGGTTTATACTAAATAGCTCTAAAATACAAAGAATAGAACATGATTTTGTAAATGCATGATATTCTATAAATTTAGGATCACAAATATTAAAGTAATTTTTTGTTGAACATGAAATATAACCATAATTAATAATGAATAAATAAAATCAAAAAGGCATAGCAAAATTTAACAATTTAGCAATAGTATAAATGTGGGTTGGATATATATTGAAACATTTAATGCAGTAGAACCTTGCTACAAACTTGAAACTATTTGACATGTTTAAACATGCATATTATAGTAATCAAGCATTTATAATGACTTTAATTAAAAGTTTTTAAATTTTGCTTCTGAAATCTTTTGATACAAATTTAAAATAAAATCAAAATATGCATATTAGGTACTAGGTATCTCTCACATGTACTTATGATAGTTATGGTAATCATGTAAGAAGATACTAGCTATGTCAAAAATAATAGAGAGTAAAAGCAGATATATATTATCATTTAATATTATTTTAACTGAATATACATGCTATTTTACCTACAGTGAAACTTTGAGAATATAACCTTGGTTTGATCCATAAGTGCCATCTATTCCTTCACTATATACATTTAAGTTATTGTAATTATTAATTAGAGAAAATATAACTTACTATTAAAAATTTTTCGGCTGAACGTTTTCGAGGAACCATGCCTCATACTCATAGCCTTCATGAAAAGTGTAATAAATATATGCAAATGTAAATATTCAAATAAGCTACTGTTACGTAGCCCATTTTTTCGAGATCTCGAAGCATGTGTCCTTTCTGTTAATGGCATGGATGTCTCTATTAATACAGAATGCCTCCCCCACCTTTCTCCCGTAATCATTTGGCTCTGAACATAAAACAATGGGGTTGGCAGGTATGAAGTTGTGCCCAGATTGTTTACTATGTTCGAAAAATACAGAGGATGTGTTGCTGTTCGTTTGAGCTCTGTTGAATGTGTAACGATGTTGAGCCAATCTGGTATTAATTGTGGCTTTCGTTTTCCCATAATATGTAGCGTGGCATCTGGCTTGAGGGCAGGAAATAGAGTACACCACGTGTGGGGTGAGCGATCTATCAATGTGGTCTTTAGAGTTATTGATCAACCTATTGGAATTGGGTGGAGTTCTGAATATTATGTTGAATTTATTGTTTAAAGTTTTCATTAGTTTGCTGGGTATTTTAGGGATGTAGGGGATTGTTATTCTAGGTAGATTAGTGCGAGGTAATTTATTGTTTATTGTACTATTAAATTTCATGATTTTCTTTTTAATGGTTTTATATTTGAATCCTGCTGCAATAGATCTTTAGTATAATTGTTTATATTTTCCTTCCTATGTGCTTCGTATTTACACAGATGAAAGTTTCTAAACAAAAATGCATTAAGACCTGCAAATTTGTGCGTGGGGTGAGTTAGAGTTAGGGTGGATACAGCTGCGAATTTCAAATGGTTTAACAATCATTTTGTAATCTATTGAGTGGCAATTTCTCGATAAAGAGAGGTCGAGATATTTGAGTTCTTTATTATTTTCATATGTGATAGTGAATGATAGTTTGATTGAGTTTTGTAATTCATGTTGTATATTTAAAATATTATTTTTAGAGGTTATGATGAAAATATCGTTTACATATCGTATATATATGAAGTCTAGGTTAGTGTTGAAGTATTTTGGAATGATGGATTGCTCGTATTTATTTAAATATATACTAGATAAAACACCACTAATAGGAAGGCCCATGGGCCAACCATCTTGCATTGTGTACCATTTGTTTTCGAAGAGTGTAAATATATGGGAATCAAGCCATGTCAAGAAGGCCATAATAAATTTAATTCTTTCATTAGGACAAGATACTCGTAACAGCTCTTTGTGTATAATTTGGATGGATGCTTTTCTATTAATTGATCCGTATAATTCCTTCACATCCATCGTAGCCATAACGGAACTATGAGAGATTTGAGTATTTTTAATTCTGGAGATGAATTGAAAAGATGAATTTATCGTGTAAGAGCCAAAATTAAGGTAATCTATAATTAATTGATTGACTAATTTGGCTGCATCAAAATAATGCACGCCAGCGAAGTCCATCATCAATCTTTGCATATATTTATTACACTTTTCATGAAGGCTATGAGTATGAGGCATGGTTCCTCGAAAACGTTCAGCCGAAAAATTTTTAATAGTAAGTTATATTTTCTCTAATTAATAATTACAATTAAGTATTTTTTGTTTTTACATATAAGGAGAAATTAAAACCATATTTAAATTATCAAAATCACAGTTTTTTCTTTATTTTGCCAAAATATTCTATAAATACAATTTATCCAAACCACTTCAAACACTTTTTAGCAAAACTCTTTACTTGTACATATACATATACCTACATTTTGACTGACTTGCAGTCTTCTTCAGAGCCAGTTCATTTTAGTCTCTTAAAAAAATGTTTTTAAGAGACAAAAATGAACTGGCTCTGAAGAAGACTGCAGGTCAGTCGAAACATAGGTGTGTGTATATGTACAAGTAAAGAGTTTTGCTAAAAAGGGTTTGAAGTGGTTTGGATAAATTGTGCGTATATACATTTAATTTCTTGGTCTTATTTCTATCAATACTTTGCACTTTTTGGTGTTGAGGTAGAATAACAGGGTCTGGAACCTAGGGTTTTCAGATCTAGTTCCATCAACTTAAACCCCAGGTCAAGAAAACAATGTTTCCAGTTGCAATTGTGTTTAATTGGTCATCAGAATACTTAAGTCAGACTACTTATATGCTTTTAGTAGATATCTTAACTAGAAAATAAAGTATGTTTTAAATTGAATGACTAAAACAAACTTCTACTGATTGTAATGTAACTTGTAACATTGGATAGTCATCATATACTTACAGATATTTGAGTATTGACTCATGTTTGAATTAATATTAAAACAAATTATTGGTAATAAATCATGTTTTCTAATATAATCATTTTCAAACTATGAACTAACTTAAATTCAGTTTCTCTGCCCCATAATTTTCTATTCACATCAATCAACCAATCTTATATTATTCTATATGTGGAATATTTCTACATCTATTACAGAGTCTTAGAATTCAGTTTATGACTTTATTTCTTGTCATTTTTTATCATTGCACCTGATCTCAGCTAAATTAATTATAATATATCTATGTAATTATTAGTTGAGGATATGTGTATTAATATTTAAGCATGGAAGGGTTACATTTTGTTTCTGGCAAGGGCTATTATCTTAAATAGACAGACCAATATTTTATTTACATAATCTTAACATTCCAAAATAATAACTGTATTGAAATATTATCAGGTTTATCCTTTGTATTTGAACCTGACATTCTGGAATTTTTCGGAAGTCAAGACTCGTACATATTCAAAATTATAAGTATAAACAGTATAATAGAGATCAATAATCTGTTGAAGAACTTGGTGATATTAATCAAGACAATGATCACACTTATCATCTGGTATCCGCAGGATACCAGGTTTACAAACGTGTTATTATATAGAATGTAATTTATTGAATATATTATTTATACAATACCAAAAAAGTCTAATGTTAAAATCAATTCACTTTATCAAAAAAAATATATACACACTACTTTATGAATAACACATATATAACACTCATTATTATATATAATAATGATTACGGCTTTAAGATGAATATATTTGACGATTTATTTTAAATCCACAAATACGAGATGTAACTGCATTTACTAATTTATTGATTTTAGTAAATATTTGAAATGGAATTTTTTTTTTTTTTGGAATATGCTATTTTTCTCTGTTCATTCTTTATTTATTTTTTTATGTACTATCTTAAAGATATTTTATTTATTTTGTACAAAACTATTTAATTTTTAAAACATTTCTTTTCGTAAAACGATATATACGAATAATAAATGAATGTTATCTTTTGATAGATTATCTAATGTGAATTATCGATGTAAATAATACGTTTCTATACTTAAATTTAACGACAGAAGAGAAATAAACACATTTTCACTATTTTAATAATTAAATTGATATGTTTAGTTGAAATAATTTTGCTCTCAGTAGGCTTATTTATAACCGGATTTTTTTTTATAAAAAGAATTATGCTGATTAATTATTTAAATGATTATTAAATATTAAAATTTACTTGAAAAAAGAATCAAATATTTTAATTAACGTTATATTTTATAACTAACTGTAATAATCAAGTAACTTTTTTGCTTTCAAATTGGGCCATTATTTACTTAAGTTTGAATCCTTTCCTTTCAGTTTACTGTCATTTTTTTGTTTGCAAAGATAATGGAATTTATTTAGGAATATGAATATTTTCTGGGTTTCAGTGATTAAAAAGTATTAAGATTAATTGAACCCCTATAAATGACCTATAAATATTATTTCTCTTTAGCTATGAAGTTTTTCTTCCCGGATGAACAATATTGTCTTTTAATTATATATTGGTCTATTTCCATCATCTGAATTTAATTGTTAAATAATTTTAGAAAAATTCAAATTTAATTTAAATTTTTTATACTTTCAACGGTTGGTAGTAAAGGTTTGGACAGAATAGTCTAGTTGGGTTAAGCATCCCCTTAAATTCGGTATTCACAAATTTAAAGGTCTCAAATTCAATTCCTATGCTAGTTCTGTCCTTATTCAGATCACCAATGCATGAGGGGAGGAGAGAATTATATCGCTAAAATCATTGTGTTATGTACCAACTTATCTGTTGTTATTAACAGTTGAATATATTTGAAAAACTGAAATAAAGTTTGATATTTTTTTCAAAACATTTAAAATTTATTTTAGATGATGGAAATAGTCCATCATAAAATAACAAGTAAAATACTATTAGCACAAACTTTTAGATAAACTCTCTTTTCTCTATAAAAATGCAAAGATTAATATTGTTTCTCATGCTTAATCTATTTGGTTTTATTGACTTCTAGAGATTTGAAAAAAATAAGCTGGTAAATGACTGTTTTAACAGTAAACAACTTCATACTCTTACTTTCAGTAATGACTCTTTTATCAGTTTTTTCTAGATAATTAAATGTTTTGATAACTTTAAATGTTGATATAGTAACTCTACTAATGTGTATTTATATATGTTATTATTGTAGCAACACTTGGGCTGATATCTATCTAATATTTGTTTTAAATAGTTAAATTTACATATTTCTGGTGGTAATTCTATTAAAACATTTTCTTCCTTATTATTTTTATGATTTGGTTCCTGAAAAATCATGAATAATTGTTTGGAGTCATTGTAAAGGTTTAGGCCTCATTAATTTGAAGTGATTTAGGGAATTATTACTTTTTTTGCTCTGAAACAAAACCATTTCATCTTAGTACAATAAGTTAATTGAGAAAAAGATTTAAAATAAAAGTACAGTTGATATGGAACTTCCATTGTAAGCACTGTGTAAATTCAAACAATGTTTAGCAAGCACTCAATCATTTGAGGATAGATATACAAAAGAATATGACAATTTTCTATAATAATAAATATTCAATCTTTAACAAATTGTTGATAGTATTGCCCTCTGAAGTGTGATTTGGTGATAGAATTTCAGATTTGCATATAAGGTCTCTGAATTCTTGATTATATGACCCTTAGATCAATAACAATTCTAATATTTTTGGTGACCCAACTTCTTTTGATAAATCCATTTGATTAATGATTTATTCACATGAAGATATTAACCCAATTAGTGTTAAAATAATTAAACATTAACCATCACATTTAAATTTTTGATTTATAGTTAATATAAAATTGTGCATACTTCTTAGCTAAGTAATATATATTAAGGCTATAACCTTAAGACTATGTGCCTAGATATGACAGTATGGACCTGTACAAATCTTAACACAAGATTAATGACTTAAAGTCGTTAATCTTGTGTTAAGATTTGTAGAGGTCACTAATGTCGTATCTAGACACATAGTCTCAAGGTTATAGCCTTATTAGTTAATATAGAGATTAATTATTATTGCCAGAATTAAAAATAAAATATTTACATGTGATTCTAAAAGAAAAGAAATTTTAATTTAGCAATAATTTATAATTTTTAGTAAAAAAAATACATCAGAAAAGTAATCATTTTTTAAGACACTTTTCTTAAGATTTAATTTTTAAAATGTAATTTTGATCATAATTTTCTGTATCTAAAAGTAAGTCATAAAACGTATGAAATAGTAAGAAAGAAAGCAACAAATAGTTTATATGTACCCTTGAGTTGTAATGTTTTTTTCTATTAATGCACGTGATTTTGTATAATCTCTATCGCATACATAACACAATATATTATTTTATTCTTAAATACAAAATTAAAATTAATTTCAATGAAAACCATATGTTAAACTATTCATTATCAATAACTAATACTAAATCTATAAAGACTACCATTAATTTGTTTTGATTTTTTGAGCTTTAATTTAGTACAAAAAAATACTATTAATTAAGTATGTTTTTTTGTTTTAAATTATAGCCGTACATTTTTCAGAAATAGTATTAAATGCTATATATCTTAGCATGATTAGTCTTTAATTTTACAAGTAATTCAGAAGTATGTATTTGGTAACAATATATTTTTTTAAACTAATATTCTTATTGAACCAATTTTATTTATTGATAGTGAATAGTTTTACATACGAGTTTCATATTATGTCCGATATTTATCAAAATACAACACCAATAATTAGATTATATAGTGATGCTAATAAGATTAGCACTGCAAACATGTTTATAGGCTGATTATATATCTCTACAACTTTATATACAGAGCTCGCAAATAAGCTCTTAACAAGCTTTGCAGAATATCCCCAAACTCAGACAGATTTCTGCTACTGGCTTCCTCGGTGAGATGCTAGGATATTCAAGCATTATATTAAAAATACCAGGACAAGCCCAGCACTTTATCTAATGGATAACTATTGAGTAGAAAATCTGAAATTTTCAGACATCCATGTCTTCCAATCCAGCTATCTAACATAAATATCCATATGGGACTGAACTAAGTTCAGATACACCATATATTAATAGCTTTAGCAATATAAAATCACCAAAACCTTAATATCAAAAAATAAAATTACAAAAAAATCAAGTCAGATGTCACATCTGACCTAATTTAACATTTGTAATACAAGCTTGTTAAATTAGGTCATGTGACATCTGACTTTTTTTTTTTGTAACTCTAAAACTTTACAGTAATGTTATAAGAAGTATTTTATGCATTAAAATTGGAAAGTAAAGAAATGAAAAGTAGGTGAAAGTTATTTAAGTAATCTAGATTTCTCAGATAATATGGCTGTTTTTGCAAATAATGCTTCAGAGCTTCAGGAAAATAGGAAAATGGAACTAATGATAAATATTAAAAAAAATCTTCATGGGGTTTTATCAGAAGAAAAAAATAAAGATTTATAATTATGACTGAGGAGTTCATAATTACAACCATCATAACATAATTTTGTACTACAGATGATAGAAGAAAAATGAAACTTGAATGGAGGTCTTTTAATAGAAATGTTAAAAGAAAATTTGCCTATGTGCATGGAAAGGAAAGTTTTTAATATATGTATTTTACCAATTTTTAATTATGAAGCTAAGACTTAGGCACTTAACAAAAACAGTCTTCCAATTACTTAATGAAGTATATAGATATTATAAGATTAACAAGGAGAAATCAAAAATGAAATGCATGGGTGAAAGTATAATGAAGTATATAGATATTATAAGATTAACAAGGAGAAATCATAAATGAAATGCATGGGTGAAAGTATTGTTTACATGTATCAATGAATTTGAGCATTTCTGTTATGGCTTGAATTCTGTAGTCATATATATGAAAAAATTACTATACGTAAGCATAGAACTTATATTGTTTTAAATATATTATATATATACACCTGGGTCTCATTTTATCTGGTAGATAGATTCCTCAGAAAACATGCACTAAAGAAATCACACAAAAATAGACTTAACTTACCTTGAAAAATGGGGGATAGGTTCTGTAATTTTCAGAAATTGCATAAAAGCAAAGCAACAAGGAAAAATTACTTTAAAATTCACATTAAAGAAATAAAGTATGACTAATAAAAAATTTCAAATATTTGAAAAAAATTAATACAAGACAATCTTTTTTTAAATTTTTTTATTAACTATAATATTTAATTTTATATTTTTTCACACATATTTTAATCATTATTGCTATTTGACAATATGGGTTCATTTGTGAACTGGTAAGAAATCAGATTTGTGACATGATGTACAATTAGTGCCACTTTCAGTCTTGTGCTGTGTTAATGGTTTTCTGTTTCTAGATTTAAAAAATGAGATCGCAATCAAAACAAAAAAATTATACATTATCATTAGAAAGATTATTTTCAGTTTACAAAATCAATAAAATCTTTGTTATTTATTTTAAAAATCTAAAAAATTATTTATTTCTGTTATAGCTAACAAAATACATTTTAAAAGTTTAAAAGTTTTGAATATTTATTGTGATATTTTTATACATAAGTATAAATCTATTATTATTATTTACTCATTAGTATAAGTAGGTTATTTACATAGAAGCTAAGATTCTAAATACAGCTTCAGGCCATATTCACATTAGCTGCTAATATAACGTTATATTTTTGAAAAAGAAAGTATTTCAAGTCAAAATAAATTATTAATAATTTAAATTTCTTGATATCTAATAAATATAGTGAAATATGAAAGATATTAAGAAGAAACATGAATTGTGTAACTTCAAAATAACATCAAAATAATCCACATAAAACAAGACCCAGATGTAATTAAACCATTGTTTGTAAATTGATATAACATAAAGGTACTGTAAAAATTTTATTTAAAAATAATTTCTAATACTCATAAAATATTATTGTGAGAACATAAATGCAATGAGTACATTTATTTACTGCATCTAATGACATTGTGGCCATGATTTTTTTATTATTTTTAAATAAAATCTTTATTATAATTATAACATTTATATAATTATTTGTATATTGCTATTTTAATAATCTTTTCTTTCCAGTATGTCCTCCATCATCTTTTCTTCTCTCTTTTCTCATCATTCTCTTGGTTAGGTTTTTTGTATTTTTGAAAAGATGTCTGAATATATTTTACCATATTTCTTGACTGAAACATTATATTTTATGTTATTGAAAAAGTTTTGTTTAGCCTATATTTCAAGTTGTAGGTTGAATGTTTTAAACCCAATTATATTTTTTATTGTCAAACATCATATTACAATATTTTAAATAGATGAATCAGGATTAAATTATTACATGAGCTGAATCTTTTGTTATGATTTGGTATTTGATTTTATAATAAATTTAAAAAATCTTAAATATAACAACTACATGTGTATATATTCTTTAATGTTTTCATAGTTGTATGATGTAATTAAAGTAGTTTTGGGATTAAACTGTGTGCTATTTCTAATTACTTCCCAATGGTTTGTCAAAATAGTATCCTCCATTGTCAAAGTTAATTTTTCAAAGAAAAAACATTTACTGTTTGAGATCTAATGTTTTTTCTTTGAAAAGTTAACCTTGACAATGCCAGTTGCTATTTCATTGAAATGTTGGGAAATAATAAAAAACAACATATGGTTTAATCCAAAAACTACTCTTGCTATTAAAAGGAGAGAAGTTGCCTTGACAATAATGAGAAATATTGATTACTATATATGTTGGCATGTTTAGGTGTTGGCTGGTTTCTAATGGTTATATATATGTCAACAGATGGCGTTAGCAAGTTTTTAACTTGTTTTTTTATATATGTATATATGTGGGTTCATCCATGTTAAAATATTTTAAATATTAATATACTGACATTTTGACTTGGTAACACAAGTCATCCACAGAGTGATAAAAGGTAGGAAGACGGTTGTAGAGGCGCTACAGTCACTGATTTAAAAAAAAACGTTAAAGTTCCACCAATAGCAAAAATGTTAAATTAAGAATGTTTTTTAAAAAAATCTTTCCAAATAGGAGGAAGTTTGCTTGTATCATCTCGCTTATTGATACAATCTGGCCTTTTAAGTATCTCAATGGCTTCTCTAATTTTGCACTGGTATAGATGATCACATCTGGATATGATCCTGGTACTAGAAAAATTAATTTTATGACCTGAATCCATAGTATGGAGTGAGAGTGCTGCTGATGATGAGTGTTGTTTAACTGCATTAGCATGTTCATCTCTCATAACACTGATGCGATGATTACTCATATCTATGTAAGAAGCCTTACAATTTTCACATGAGATTTGATAAACACCATGAGATTCAAGAGGGATTGAATCCTTAGGCTTGGTTATTATATTGCTGATTTTTTTATGAGTAGAAAACTCTGTATTTATATTATAGCATTTTAACATACGTCCAATACTGTCTGTATTTCCTTTTACATATGGAACACAAATCCTAATAGCTGATTTATCATCATTTTGTTTCCTATTTTGTCCATTTTGGGCTTGAAATAAGGCTTTTTTAATAAATTTATAAGTATAACTATTTGCTAATAAAACACTATTAATATGATTTATTTCACCTTTCAGATGTGACTTATCTGAAAGGTTAAATGTTCTATTTAAAAGAGTCTTGGCTACACATGATGAGAATGTAAATGTAAATATCTGTCAGTATGTGTATTCTTTCTATAAATTGAAAAAGATAAACTACTTGGTGTTCTGGTGACTAAAACATCAAGAAAAGAGAGTTTTCCATCAGACTCTGTCTCCATTGTAAATCTAATATGAGGATGCATATTATTTAAATGTAAGAAAAAATCATCTAATTTATTTTTTCCATGTTGCCACATGGCAAAAATGTCATCTATGTATCTGAGCCAAATGAGGGGTTTTAAAGAGAATGATTCTAAAGCACTAGTTTCTATATTTTCCATGAATAAATCAGCTATTACTCTTGAGATATGTGAGCCCATAGGAGTACCAAAAACTTGTATGTAATGATGTCCATTATATACAAAATATATGTTCAAGAGACAATGTTTAATCAAAGTAATAATATGGTTCGGCAAATTGCAACGCTGTGAAATTACATTTAAAGCTTCATCAATTGGAATGTTTGTAAACAAAGACATGACATCAAAACTGACCAGAATGTCATTAGCATTAATTTTTACATTTTTTAAAACAGAAATAAAATGAAACGAGTTTTTAATATATGATTTAATAGATGGAATTGTAGGTTTAATGAAGTCCGGTAAATATCTAGCTAAAATATGAGTCGGAGATCCTATTGCACTTACTATTGGATAAAGAGGGGTATCTGGTTTGTGAATTTTTGGAAGTCCATAAAATTTTGGACAGACACATGATTTTTCACGAGGGATTATTTTATTTTTTATCTCTGTTTCAATAGGTGATTATATAAAGTCCTTTTCAGCACATGGTTTTCTATTCCTTTCGAAATAATAAGTATTTATTTTAATATTAACCAATTACTGTGGATAGAGTGCTATTTTGTGTTCTATAATGGAATTACAAGAATGGAAATAACAAAATAAAACACAAAGTTTAATAAAAGTTGGAAAAAGTTGCTATATAACATAACAATATACAGAACAAATAAAAACAGACTCTATACAATTTTATATATACTACTCATTATGTAATTTTCCATTCATTTTTAATTAACTAATTATTAACTAAAATTATTATAGTTTTACAAATATTTACACAATTATTTAAATTATGTGTAATGCAATGTGTTTTATATATTTGACTTTTTTTAAATCTTTAATATAATTTAAAGGTTAATATGTTTTGTATGATATATTTTGTGTCCATATGTTATGTAGTGAATGTATAAAACATGTTTATCATCTTGCTTATTAATTGCATTGTTATGTTTTTTGGTTCTTACCTCTAAATGCTCCTTTGTATGACTGTAAAATCACATGCAAAGATTACAGTTAATTTTATACACAATTTCTCTTTTTTATTTTATATGATCTCTTTAATTTCTGCATACAAAATAGATGCTACAAAAATATTAAACCCATAAATTACATTAAGATTTCTAAAACATAACAAATAGGTGCCTATATTATTGACATATCCATAGTAATATGAAGTCATTATGGCCTCTCACATATAGAACATTAATATGTTCATTTAAATACACACAAGTAGAGATAATATACTTATATTTGAATATTATGTATAGTTGTTGTATATGATATTTTTGTTACTTATTATAATGTATATGAAAAAAGCAGCACAACGAACTTCATTTATTTCCATTTTTGATGATATTAAAATAATATGGAAGCACTGAAAACCTTTAGCTAGTTGTGTAGCTATCAGAAAATGTAAATGTAGAATGAGTCCACCTCCCCTTTAACTCATTACTGACAGTAACTATAAATATTGCTCACTTCCTGTTCTTCCACATTATTTCATCTATTTTGGGCTATTAAAAAGTTATATTTTGATTATATTAGATTTTTTGGATTCATAGGTGTAGTTTGAAAGACTTTTCAAAAAGATGTAAAATATATGTCCTTGTTTTTTAGTCAATAATTATAATTTGATATTTTTATTGATTTCGACATACAAATGGATGCAGAATTATCGACTTTCTAAAATAGTATTTTATGTTGAGCATAAGTATTGGGTATGTGATAGAATTTAACTCATTTTACAGCACAAATATTTTCTCTGGCACTTTAAAGAAATGCGGAATTGATTTCTTTATTGGCAGATTTAAACTTCGATATAGAAATAAAATGAAAATATGCCAATAGATTTTTAATAGATGTGTTTTATGAGTTTTTACTTATAAATCTAAGATCTAGATACTTAACAGAAAAGTAATAGAGAAAGGTTAGTCCACTCAACAATGTATGTAGAGATGTATGTTAGGATTAGCAAGAAAGGATAGAAAACAAAACAGATATTACTGGCATCATTGAAAAATTTAAGCATCTAATGTAGAGATGGGCTAGATATATTGATAGAGAATAGATGGATAGTTGAAATCTTGAACTGAATCTCCCAAAGATTTTAAAAGGTCTACAAACAAACTACATGTGAGATGGATAGATTGGTGTGATGTGAAAAAGAGAGATTAGAAATTAGAGAAACTGGTTTAAAGTTGGAATGACATTCGTCCTGCTGCAGTGGATTGACAATGGTTGAAAAAGATGATTATAATGGCAGATGACTAGAATTATGTGAAATTTTTTTTATTAAAAATATTTGCTACAAAAAGGTTAAAAGTTATTATCATAAATATTAAATAGATGAACTAAAAGATCTTTATATGAAATGCATGAATATATGAAATGCACATATTTTTTAATTATAACTTGTCCAGTCATCACACAACTTAGTTTTATATTTTTTTTTCCAATTTGACTAACTGCAACTGAATTAACTAATGAATGATATAAAATGGGTGAATAAATTTAAGAGATAAATTAAATAAAAGAATTAAATTTTGATGTTGTATATTACTATTACTACATATAAATTAATGAAACTGGATACCTCATTGAAAAAATAACTATATGATAAGAAAAGAAAAGACAGATGTAACTGAAGTAGTCAATTAAGTGTATATGCTAACGAACGAAAAGTTTAACTGGGTAAAATATTATTAGCCTAACTGGCAAAAAATAAAAGAAGAAAATTTAAAAAAGCTCTTCATAATACAATAACAAATAATCCTATAAGTCAATCTACTGCAATAATTCATAATGCTTGTTAGCAACTCATTAATATTGTTCTTAAAAAATGGAGAAATCAGAAAAACTCTCATACTGAATTTTTTCTGTCTACTATCTTTGAGAGAATAGCCTAGCATAGTAGAGTACCATTATATTTGTGAATCTAAAAGTTACCATTTCAATTCCATGGTAGAGTTTGACTAGTCAGGCCACGAATGCCCAAAGAAAGAAAAAAAATATCACTCAAAATATTATTTTTATACTAACTTACATATTACTTAATAACATAATTCTTTTCAACAATTATTACTCTACTACAGGATAAAACTCTCTATAAGTATAATCCAGTTTCTCCAATATTTGATCTTTCTTCTCCATATCATTCAAATGAATTTTATATTTTATTCATCAATCTCACACAATGTATTTTCAAGTCTTTTATATCCTGAGATTCAATTTAAAACTTCACTTGACAAAAGCATTTTTTCTAAAAATATGTCACACTCAGCTCCATTCAGTTTTTTAATTCTTTCATTGATGTCAATTTTGATCTCTTTATGTTATTCCAAATGTTCTTCACTCCATACATTAAAGAGAGATTACAAGTTCTCTTACACATTTTCTTAAGTCTCTAAATCTCAGATCTCAATCAGCAGTAAAACACACCTATTAAATAACTTTTTTTCAAACACATCGGCATATTTTTGCTTGTTAATTATATTACTTTGTTAATTCTTTATATTTTTCATTGAATTCTGCTTTAATTATAAGTAAAGAGTATTGTATTAAATATAATAGTACATTTAAAGGTAGGGGTTTCTGTATTTCTTCTTTTGATTAATTGGGCAATAAATAAATAATTACACATAATTTTCTAAAAGTTGTAAATCACAAGCATTAAATTCTTTTCATATAATTATGTAATAGTCAAAGAACTTGAGTTAGCAAGTTAATATGAAAAGGTATTCTAAAACAAAATTAGATTAATAGCACTAAGCTAGCTTTCAGTGAATTTTTACCAGAATCAGAGTGCAGAATAATACTGCCTAGTTGGTAGTGCAGATATATAGCAGTTGAAAAATATGTAAGTTTTTCCCAGTATACAAATTATATGTTCCATTTCTTTGATAATGGGACAAATTTACATATTTTTCAACTGCTATATATTTGAACTACTAACTGGACAGGGTTATTTTACACTATGATTCTGGTGAAAATTTGCCAAAAACTAGCTTAATGCTATTAATCTAATTTCATTTTAGCATACCATTTCAAATTGATTTGCTAACTCAAGTTCTTTGAGTATTGAATAACAGTAAAAATATAATGATAATATTCCTCCTTTTCAAACTATAAACTGGAGATTCAAGTCCAAGCCAGTTAAAACTTAAAATTGGTTTCTCTTTTAAATCAGGCTTAAAGTTATATTTTTGGAAATATTTATTTATTGTTAGTTAAATGATAAAATTAAGTTGGAAAACTACTTATACACTCATGACCAAGCTTTCCTTAACCTACTGACTCAAACTATCATCATTAAGATTTTTCTTAGAGATTTATTGGAGACATCTTTGTCTTGGAATAGGCTATTTGAAGGCATTCCCCCCAATTCAAATTGTTTATTAAATAGATAATAAAAAATTAAAATAAATTCATTTTAAATAATCTTTCATGTGCAGATATAGATGTAGATATCAAGTAGACCAAAAAATATATCCATGTTTATTATAATGGATTTAAAATTAATATGTTTGGTTGAGTATTTAAGTGTTATTCATGAGTGTATTATTATTTTTTTTCTATATTTTTTAATTAAATGCTCTAGGATGTTTTTTAGTTGTATTTCAAAGAAATTTTATTAGACATTTCAGGATTCTAACTTTTGTTGCTGCTATTAGCATTATAGATATAATTAATAAAAATAATAATATGAGTATTCAGAAATTATATAACAAAAGGGTTGCTAATAAGTAAATAATTAACCGAGCTTATAAAAAATAACTATAATAACATTATTAAAAGATACAATTTATCCAAACTTCAAACACTTTTTAGCAAAACTCATTATTTTTACATACACATATACCTACATTTCGATTGACCAGCAGTCTTCTTCAGAGCAAGTTTAAAATAAACTTGCTCTGAAGAAGAATGCAGGTCAGTCGAAACATAGGTGTATGTGAATGTACAAATAAAGAGTTTTGCTAAAAAGTGTTTGAAGTTTGGATAAATTGTATTTATAGGATATTATGGCAAACATAAAGAAAAGTGTGATTTTGGTAATTATTAAAAGATGTGCAATTCAATAATGTACAAAAATAGGCAACCATACAAATAGTTGTAATGTTAAAAAGTAAAACACCTTTCAAATAAAAGGCACCCTTTTGTGGGTCAGAAGCTTCAGCAAACTCTTACCCTAGTAAAAGTTTGAACATTTTTTTTTATTCTTGTTATATCACATGTCTAAAGGATATTTTATTTTAAACAATTGCCAATATTATATTAGTTGTTAAGTTTAATATTAAATTAGTTAAGTTAAATGATTTTATTTATTTATTATGTATTATATTTTAATGTTTGTTTTAAATTAATAATTTAAAAGTTATGCTTAGGATGAGAACGTAAAAAGCATGAAGGAAAGAGAAAATTGAAAATTGGATAAAATAATACTTCGAGTTTTTATTTGTAAGGTAACAGAATTTAAATTAATTTATTATATATTTTAAGGTATAAAATAATTAATAATCAATTTACTGTCATGAGAAAGAACTGAGAGATGGTAGTTATAATAATATTTTAAAAAAATGTATGATAATGAAATTTTAAAGAGCAATTGGAAAGAATTAAATATATGAATGATAAAAGTGTCTAATATAAAAAAGTTTTGATCTCAGTTTTAACGTAATAAAGTAAATATTGACGATTGTCAAATTATATACTTTGTTTTGTAACACACCATCGTTAGATTTGTAAGATAACAATTAATGGGAAGATAATATTGTAATATTATTATGCTGGTATATTGTAATGATGGATGCTAGCAATAGTTAGATAAGTTATCATCTCAGGATATGATTAATATGTTTAAGTTAAACTTTCCTGAAGAACTGATGAAAGGAACATAATAAGATCTAGGTGACACCTATATATGTAGTTTTGAGACATAATGAGGTGAAGAATTTCCATAAAATAGTGACGTTAAGATCCATAAGAGCTTAATGTAAAAGCTTGGATATTAAGGTAGCATCATTAAGAGAAAATGACTATTTGCCATGAGAGCACATCTTATTTAAAAGGAAAAGAAGACCTCCATTTCATATTGATAGTATTTTACTTTACTAAAATCAGTTTATCTACTAAATTTTTAAATAGTAATGAAACGTAAGGTAAGCATCAAGTATAGTTGGTTGTATTTTAAGAAAGATTATAATATCTTAGTATTTGTCTAAAGGTTTGTAATGATGGTATATTATAAGATGCAATATGTTGGACTATTTCCATCATTTATGAGTGAATGTTGAATGTATAGAAAATTTTAAACTTTATTTAAACTTTTCAAATACAAACAACTTGTTAGTAATAACACACAAATAGACAATACAGGTTAGTAATTACACAATGTTTCGAGTAGTATTATTCTCCACTCTTCTTCAGCAAATATTGTCACTGTGCATATAGGCCAGCAACAACTGAAGAAGAGTGGAGAATACTACTACTTGAAGCATTGTGTAATTACTAACCTGTATTGTCTATTTGTGTGTTATTACTAACAAGTTGTTTGTATTTGAAAAGTTTAAATAAAGTTTAAAAATTTCTATACATTCAACATTCACTCATAAATGATGGAAATAGTCCAACATATCACATCTTATTATAATATCTCATCTAAGATGCAGAAAGTTGTTTGATATGAAATTGAAGTAAATGCAAAACAAATGTTATAATACTTAAATAATTTTTAAATTGATACCATATTGACAGAAAATGAGATTAATGATGAAAATAAAAAGAAAGAATGGATGAATGAAATGAATTATTATCAAGGTGTGGTTTAATCTTGGTTCCATCACTTGTTTTAATTTTATAAATTTTATATTATAAAACCCACAACATAATTGTAAGGTTTAAGTAGTGTTATTAATAAAATTTACATGTATACAAAGAATATAAAATTTATGACAGAATTATATTGTATGGAAGGATAGTAAAAGGATAATCTGTTGTGTATTCAATAAAAAAATTGAAAAATTGAACCCACATTCAAAACTGAAAAACATTATTATAAAATCTTAACAAGAAAGAAATAATATATGTTATCAATAACTAATTTGAAATTTGGATAATAAAATACTGATATAATTTCAAAGTTTAATTTCTGAACAGTATATGAGAGTAAAGTATTGTTCTCATTGATGTAAATAATTGTATAAAGATGTTAATAGTATTATATGTATTTATAGTTTGTTATGATTTGTAATAGTTTGTAATTGATTATTGTGAAATAAATAAATATTTTGATATAAATGTAGACTAATGGTTTTGTTTCTACTCTGAAATATTCTCATCGCACTGTCATATCTAAGTACATAAATTATGGGGAATATTATAAAGAACAAAAATTGATAAATTAATTGTTTATTAAATTAAATTACAACTACTTAAATGATATTATTTAAGAGCATCATATTTTTAATCTGAAATATTTATATCTTTAAAGTCATATTAAATTTGTTGTAAAATTAATTTGAATTCATTTTTTAAAATAAATTTAAGATAGTATATGTGGTTACCTCGGACAGTTTACATTTTAAGTTAAGAGGAAATTTAAAATAATGTAAGTTGTTTAATTAATTTACTAGTGTTATTAAAAAGGGGAAAGTTATTTCAATTAATGGATATAGATTCTGATGATTCTAAAAGTGGTTCATTTTTATAATTAGTCTTTTTAATTTATAAATAAAGTAATTGTAGGGAAATATCATAAAAATTAATAATTTGGAATTTCTTAGATTATAGTTGTTAAAGATATGCTAATCTTAAAAAGATGATCTAAATTGAATTTGTAATGTTAGGTGTGGTTATTATTAGGATAGTTGGATCTTAGTAAAATCCCTCTTATTATTCAGTTATTTTAAATGGAGTAATTGTTATTTTATTATAAAAGAATAATTGATAATCTTGAGATGTACATATGGTAGAAATATTTATTATAATGTATTTTATAGTATGTTGGATTTCATTATTTTTAGTTATTTGATTAGATAAAGAAAATAAATAAATATTATTTTTAATAAAAGAGTATTTTAGTCATAGTCTATTGTGTGGAGATTTTTCTAAGGGATATATCAAAATAATGGTTGGAAGATTTTTATAATGGCTTTGCCATTGGGAGGTATATTTAAAACCACTCTATTGTAACTGTCTCTTAAGTCAGTCTTAGATATTATATAATAGATATTTATAATCAAAAGTTGAGTCTCATAAATTGGTGTTTTTATATAATTTATTGTTTGATATCTGAGCTAGGTTAAAGATAAGAGCGATTTGTAAAGTGGATATGTGGAGAGCTTGTGTGGACAGGTTACTGTATATATATATATGAAAAACAAAAAAACACAATATATATATATATATATATATATATATATATATGTGTGTGTGTGTGTGTGTGAGTGTGATTGTTTAAAGATTTGTGATGATGGCAATCCAGTAGTTGTTTTATGCTGAACTATTATCATCATTTAACATGTATTTAAAAAAAATCCAAACTTTATTTAACATTTCAAATACATTCAACTGTTAATAATAACATACAATTTAGGTATCACATGATTTGAGTGGTATTATTCTCCTTATTGCTCTGACTCATGACAGAGCTAGCATTAATTCTTTGTTGGACTATTTTCATCATTTAATATTATGAACTGAATGATTTAAAAACTACTTTATTTAAACTTTTTAAATACATTCAACTGTTAATTATAGCACACAACACAGGTACTACTTTCCACTCTATTTCAGGTGTTGCTGGCCTGACTAGTGACAGTACCAGCATGGTAATTGAACCTTAACCCGTAGATTCTTAAATATTGAGTTTTAAAGGTAATGTTCTACCCAACTGAGATATTCTATCAAAGTCAACAGTCACTAAACATTTCATATACTGTATTACCTTAAAATATTCAAAATATCCAAAGGTTCAAATCCGATTTCCATGCAGGCCAGCAATACCTGAAAAAGAGAGAAGAAGAATACCACTTGAAATATTCTGTTGCTCATATACCCTATAATATATACATATATAGACACAGGTATATAATAAGCCTGTGTGTTTCAGTTATTACATAGTACAGATATCTTCCCATCCCTTATATATGTATTAAATGGATTATGTCCTGTACACGAGAGGTCAGATTGACCTTAGGTCAACATGGGTGTGACAAGAATCTCGGCCTCAGGGTGGCCTTTGAACATTCCATTATCAGATTTTTAATTGGATGGACAGTTGAAGAGTTGGAGTGTGGAGTAGATTGAAGCCTGTCCATTAAAGTATGAGTATTGGCTATCCTAATATATATCTGAGCACTTGTTGCTTATATGTGTAGAGATGATAATCTGGACCAACTGATGATTGCTGGTTTAGCATGAGATACATATATTGGTGATTATGTGTCTTTTTGCCATATATGTGTTCAGGTGTATTAATGATATGAGATAGAGTGATGAGTGCTGGGTCATGTTAAAATATGTGCTCATATACCCTATATATAACCTGTGCATTATAAAGTTGAAGGTATTTAGAAAGTTGAAATATATTTAAAGACATTTTTAAAGATTCCATATTTATAGATGATAGTCCAATGAATAATTAATACTAAAATGTCAATGTCACAAACCCCTAGACAAACACTAATGGCTATGCTAATCTTTAAAATAAAAACAACTTGGTTTGTCATCAAAGTAAATACAATAATCATGATAGAAGTATGTTGCCTTTGCATGCAGGCCTCTACATAAAAAATAAATAAATAAATAAGAAGGTAACTAACGTCATTAAATAGATAAGTGTATTCTATAGTTATAAGTATATATATATAATGAAATACACACATAAAATAAATATATTTACTTATGAAACATTAATAGAAATTGACAAATTGATGGAAAATTAAAGTAAAATTAAAAAGATAAAAAATTGATAAATTTATATATAAAAGAAATAATATTAAAGTTGAAAATATTTAGAAAAATATATATTTTTTATATTTTCAAATTAAAGCTAACTTATTTTCTAGAAATAATAAAAAATAAAGATATCTTTTGTTCAAAAAAACTTTTATTAAATCTACAATAGAAAAAAAAGGCCACCATTCAAATTACAGTAATCAAATCTCTCTTTACAATGATGTAAGAATCTCAAAGGACAAAGTAAATTCAGTCTTCACTGGTAAAAAGAAAAAAGAAAAGAATATAGTAGTAATAGAAATGTACTTTTGGATCAGTTTACTTTAATATTAATAATATTTACAGATATATTTAACTAGGCAAACATAATGTCAGTCACTGATCACATTTTATAAATATAACACAATTGAAGATTTTCTGAGAAAAATTATAGCAATATGTAAAAAAAGGCATATGAAAAGATGTCATCTCCAATATAATTCAACACAGACACACACACACATATATATAATGCCATCATGGTCTAAATTTAAACCAGGAAGTATATTTCGAAAAAAAATATTTGTTGACTTATTTTATTGTCATTCTCAATCGGTTATTAAAAAAGATCAAATAGCCTACTTTACTAGTAAAGAGTCAGTAGGTGACAATATATCTTTGTATAGGACGACATATGTATTTTTTTAAAAGATTGTTAAATTAAAATTGTATTTTATATAGCAATAATATACAATTTAGTATTTTATTTTCAGAAAGAATGGATAAAGTGAATTATGGATGGCTAGATTCATTTGATGATATTTTTATTTACTGCATATGTTAGTAAATTATTATTTAGGTGGGGCGAATGTATATATACTAATTTTGTGTTTATACAATTAAAATAGTATTATACTACAATCATTTAAAACATTACTTATATATATATATAAATTAGATCATGTGATGTATGACTTGATTTCTTTGTGTGTATATATATATAATGGGTCAGGGAGATATTAGTTGAATCTTCCTTATCTGCCCTACTGGGTGCCAACAGGCTATTGGAACCTGGGAAATTTATATTGTAGGCAGATACGTACAGTTAAGATCTAAAATTTACAATTTTATATATTTTATTACGACCGTCAGCTCATGCCACTAGCTCATGGAATAGCAGAGGTTTAAAACATATTTATTAAAATATATTTTAATAAAGATGAAAAAAAAGCCACTGCCAGTAATAACACACAAAAAAATATTTATTAACGCATATATATATATATATTTAAAATTGAGGAATAAAATTTATTATTTTAGTTTGGTTATTAGTTTGTAAATTTAAAAAAGTTAGTTTTATAATGTTGTGTATAGACAGGCTACATGGATTACCCAGTTAAAAACTTTTCAAAACAATCGTTCAATCTCAGACTAAAAGTTCATAACCAGACCAATGGTTGCTTTCTGCTATACGAATGCAACCAATGCAATGTGAAGGTTCTAGCATAAAACCACACAGTCAGGAATGTGTATCTGCTGCATAATATTATTTGAAGAACATGATCGTAATCCAGTACAGGAATGTGCATCTGTCTGATGAAGGAATCATGTATATAAAATAATTTAAAAGAGAAGTGCTATGTATAGGGGAGAGTGGTCTTAGTGCCAACTTATTGTCTCTATCCATAGAGCTTGAAGGGGTCAGTGGTGCAGGAAATACATCTGCATCCATTGCAATGCAATGACTACAGCTATGGGTCATGCATTCAATTGTTTTTTGCACTGTATGCTAAACCCATTTCACATTACATTGATATAAACACCCATATATCCCTCACCAGCATTGACCTAACTACAAGACAAATAGCCTGAAATTAAAACCCATTCAAAATAAACATAAACAATTAAAATATAAAGTTATTGATGTAATTGCAGAGGAAATTTACAATAAACCCCATGGAACTCATCATAAGGTGCCACACTGGCATCAATAACTTAAAAGATATACAAATAAATACATTTGGACACTCAGCATAAGGTGTCATATTTACCGATATCTATATATTCTAATAATAAAAAAAACTAACTAAACATTAATGAATCTATGCAGCTATCTACACCTAACTTAAATTTATTACATTTAAATAATTTAGTCAATAAATATTAATAAAAAATGGAAATGATTAAATTAGAAAACTCAAATATATAAAAAATTAAACATTAATAATTGATTTTGCAATTTTAAAAGTCAGATAAATGTTCATTTTAAAAATTATGTTTAGTTGATTATTAAATGCTTGTCCAATCTTGATGAAAGTTCTTAATTACTTTTAAACTTTTACAGTTCATATCTTACAGTAGAAGAGCTCCTCGTTCCTGATGCCAATTCCCACAAAGTCTTTATTTGTCGTACTTTCATGGAAGACCGGTCTGTTGTTCTGGAGATGGCCTTAGCTGGTTCAATCCTAGTACTATTTCATTTCAGTACCCATATGATTTGAGGACTGAAACAGCACCATTCACAATTCAACAGTCATTTCATTTGAAATAAAAGAGAGGGTGACAAGTGTGTCTTATCACCTACTTAAAAAAAATTAAGCTGGAACTGTCTTTTAATTTGAATTGCTTTCTTTTTATAGTAATCCTCCAGATTCACTGAACAGTTTCCTGTTCCAATGATTATTGTTAAGGTCCAAGCCTTGGTTACTGCTTCTATTGGACATTCTAATATTTTTATTCTTTTATCTGATTTTTTAATTATATAAAAGCCTCAAAGACTAGTTTGCTTTTCATTTAATTAATAACACAATCATTTCCATTTACTGAGATTATTTAGGAATCTTAAAATAGAAATTAACATTTATTTCTATTTTCATTTATATTACTCTTTAACAACAATATTTTATTTTTAGATCTTTACTTTTTTTTATAAAAAAGTACTTTCAAAAAAATACTTTTAAAGTTTTCATTCCATCTGTGCGATCGATATATTATATACATTAAACAACTCTTTAATTTTAGCTTTTATTTTTTAATAAATTTATTTTTATTTACGAACTTTTTATTTTAATTTTAAATTAATGTAATGGCATATTATATACTGTTACAATATATATATATATATATTTAATTTAAAATAACATAATATATATATATATATATTCTAACCTTGTCTATGTGCATCTTCACTTCCAGATAATATATGATATAAAATAAAACGGGTTCTATCTCAGTTAATAATTAATAACTAAAATATTCAGTATTAAAATTAAAATATTTCACTAGCTCAAATTTAAAATACGAATAAGGTTCAGTTTATAAAAATAAATTAAATAAATATTTAATATTTTCATGAGACTTGAAGTGAAAATACAGGTGACAAGATAGATTACATTGAGCCAATATCCTACAGGATACTACCTCAATGGCATAAGAACACTATCCCCCCTTTATTACTATTTCAAATAACAAACTCATAGTATTCTTACGACTTTAATAACTTCTACTCACTAAGATTAAACTAATAATTAAATCTTAATCTTCTATTTAATAATAATCTAGCTCAAATAAAATAATCTCAGGTTCATAAAGTTTATTCTAAGTTAATTTAAAAATACGGTAGTAAAATATGAGAAGGGATTTTATGTCATAATCTACTACACTGAAACTAATAATAATAAATAACAGTAATAATATTCTTCATTGTTTAACTAATTCTGTATATCTTTTCTTTTTACTATAATTTTATTACCATAATAAAATAATGAAATAATATAATATGATCTTATATCTTCATGTAATGATATAATAAATACGTGGTAGCATTTTAATAATCTGACAAACAAAATATGTGTGGCAACTGATAGCATATAATTTAATATAATATTGTGATAACTGATTTATGACCAATAAAATAATGTAAGATTATGATTATTTAATTATAATGAATACCAATAAAATATTTAAAATTCTTAAAATAATTCTCTATTTATCTTTTGTGCAAAATTATATATTTGTTTCGATTATTATGCATATATCGTGATTTCATGCAGCGATGTGGAGAAATAAATAACTCGGACACAAAATTTTTGAAATAACAAAATTTAACAAAGTTTATTACTAACAACAAATAAATAAACAATTTATTTACACTATTTACAGTGGATATCCTTAACTTTTTTACTTTACAGTTTGATCTACCAGGTTATATAAAAAAATAATTTATATTTTAATTACATCTTTATTTAGATTTAGGACAAAATTTAAAAAAAAAAAATGTTACTATTTGGTTTCTCATTATGGTTAACTTATTACAAATAAATTTATCTACTTTATTAGCAACAGCATTTTATCCTTAATATTATTAAACTATCTTATTTTTTTAAAAAAATTCATACTTAGAAAACATTCCATAGAAAACAAAATTTTATAATGAGTATGGACTTCTCAAAATATTAAAAAAAAATTTCATCTTGCAAAGTCAAAGATGTTACACAAAATATTATCCAAAATTCAGTACTAGATTTTAGTATTTATCACACAATGTTTACTAATCATAATATATTCTTCTTTAAGCCCTACTTTAGTATGATATAAGTGTAATCATCAATATATGTCTGTTAATCAATAAACAAAAAATATACTATGCATATTGTTTACATAATTTACTTTGTACTATTGTATTTTAAAAAAATATGCAATACTTATTTTTCTCTTAAAAAAAATAATACTAAAGCATTTAAAATTATTATCACTTTAAAGAAAATATCTTTGTTTAGATACTTTATTTTAAAAAAATTTATATTTCATTTCCGAAATAAAATTCAAAATATATTCGATGATTCTTTTCTTTCCTTAGGATACTTTGGATCTTCAATTTTAAGTTATAATATTCTGCTCCTTATAAGCAAATAAACTAATCTTATCCAAAAACGATAGCATAACCTTAGTTCTAAATTATTTATCATTTCTTTTAAACATATCTTACTAAACGATGCAGTTACATGAAATAAAGATAGCGAAAACAGATGCATAGGATTAAGGAAGAAAGCTAGAGTATTACTCTTAACATATCTCAAAATCATGGTACAGTGCGAAGAGGTATGACATTTACCTGCCTAATATCCTCTAGTACAGGGACGATGTTAAAGCTATTTCTTCAGCTTTATTAGAACATCAAATATTTAAAGAAATATAAACACTGTCCAAATAAAATGTGTATCAGTCATAGGGCTTTGTTAACTATGCTGATATTCACATAAAGACTAAATATTATTTCCATTCCTTATAACATCCTATTTCTTAAAACAAATACATCATCTTGGTTTCCTGCTAACTATAGTACTTCCAAGCCACTATCTCAACATTATTTCTCAAGATTTTTCTACATCTTACATTGATAAATAACTATCTGCATTTACAAAAACAATAAATAAAATTCATTAATAGTTAAACAATCTTACTATCCCATAAGAAAAGTTGCTTACTTCATTGCTCTGTATGTTTAATCATATACAATCTACTTAGACAATATTTGAATATCCCATAACATGAAAATTTTAAAAGAATCACATAATTATTTGTTATGTTGGATTATATCACTAATAAAAAAAATAATAATAATAATAATCTCGTATGCATATTTTCAAATCAATCCTATCTCATAATGTTTTTTAAAATGTTGTATGAAATGCGGTACATATAAGTAAAAAAAAACTTTTACACTTCATTCTTCCAATTTATGGATGATCTAAAGAAAACACAAAAAAAATATACATTATAAAATTATCAATAGTTATTATTATTACCAATAACCTTTATCTAGTCATCGTGTTCAGTAGGCTTTTCTTTATCCACTTGAGCATTGCAGATATAAAAAAAATTCACACCCATACACTTTATATTAAAATATTTTTAGCTAAATTATTAGATTGTTATATTATAAAATTTTAATATTAATAAATTAATGTTTTTATGTTTTTCCTAATCTTATATAAAAAATTTAGATTTAAACTAGGTTAACAAAATAAAAGGAATCAAAACTATAGTTACATATTTTCTTGACGATAGTTCCTGATAAGTCCAAAATGCTTATTATTTTCTCTAGAGTTTTTAAAAATGTTCTCAGGACCAAGCGCGTTAAAGTTTAAAATAAAAATAATTATTAATCCATTTAGTAAAATTTATAGAAAATAATCCTTGGTTTTAGTATTTAAGACGATAATTATTAAATCATAATATTAATTAATCCCGTGAAGCTTCTTAATCTTCTCTACCAATATTCTCTGCGTATCCGATGCATCAATCCATCTAATTTAACTTTAAAAATATTCGATAAACTTTTAAGTACTATTTGTATTTCCATGGATCCATTTTTTTATTCATCTATGTGTTCACTTTTTTATCTATGTTTCCTTCTTGATACATTTAAACTTTCGTTTGGTATTTTTTATAAATCTCTTTTAAAATAAAAACTTCAAGTACTTTTGAACAAATCTTTTCCAAATACATTTTAAATAATTCGAAGAACGGATATTTTAATATCAAAACGCTTCTGTAACATATTTTCCTGGGCTCTTTCTTTAATTCTTGAAAACACTTTTAAAAATGCCACCTTCAGAAAGTATATAACACTTTACTCCTTTGAACATAATATTCTATAAAATAATTCATGAGACATAACTGTCTTATCACCATTTTAAAATAAATCTTAGATAAACTTATAAATAATACGTTTCAATACATTTTTTAGACTCCGTATAATGTCCGAGCTGTGGTTTTTATGTACCAAAACAGTTCTTCGGTGAAATATTAATAAAACTGTATCAATAAATATTTCAAATATTTTTTCAGCATTACAACTTATATCCATTTTATTTCGTAGTATATCCATCCTTTATTGCATAGTTTAGGTTAAACTTTTAGATAAAACACGACTGGTAAGTACTTTAAAAAATTAGAAAATCATCTCCACGAAGTTTCTAAATATATAATTTTTTTCTAAAACTTTCTTTTGCAAAACTCTTTAAAATTATTAATTAGTTTTTGCAAAATAAATGATAAGAAAGTACCAAAAAAAAATTGACTTTCTCCGGTTTCAATACATTATTAATCTCCCCCTATAACTTAGTTACGACAATATTTATAGTCTGTAAGAATACCTATTCCTATTGGTTAATTCTTACTTTAGCTTGAGAACAAATTTACATATTTTTAGTTTATAGTAGAATTATATTTCAAAATTAAAAATTATGACGTAATGAACTTAAAATATTATTTAAAATATTACTTTTAAATAAATTATTATTTTATTAAAACTATTTAAACATTTAAAATAACTTTTAAAATAACCTTAATAACCTATTCCATTTAGCTATTTTTATTTAAACAAAAATATTTAATTTTTTTTATTATATCTGTATTCGTCTTTATTACATTACTTAAAACATTACATACGATAGTTAACTTAATGTTTAATACTATTTACTTTTATGATAGGCAATAATTCTATCCAATTCTATAATATAACTTTTAAAATATTTTAAACTTTGTTATTATTTCAAACAAGCATGTGTGTGAAAGTATACATTAAAAGTCACATGATTAATAACTTTGACAGACGATTTTTAATCTATTTCTCTGCCTAGATTTATAAAATTGATACACTTATTATATTATATAAAATAATTATAAAAAATTTTGGAAGAACAATTTAGAAAATATAGAATTAAATACAATTCTCACCATCATAAAGTTTATTTTTAAAATATACTATATTAATTTTGACTATTTAAATATGATTACAAATTTAAACATAGCATTTATTAACTATAAGTTTTAAACTATTAAAATCGAATTTTTTAAATATACTTTTAATTATTTATAGCTGTGTTATTTAATATGGCCAGCTTTTACAACCATATGAAACAATATTTTAAGCTTTATATAACTATTTTTAAATAATTCGCTATAATTTTATATACTACGTATTTGCTTTAGCCTCAAATTGTACTTTAAAGATATAATTGAATTAATACAATTACCATATTAAAAGAACATATTCTAAATTTAAAATTTTTTAGTAATTGACTGTTATGTACTATTACCGACCTATAGAAAAGAGCACAATATATATATATATAATTACTTAAATCGGTATATAAAATATCACATTGTATATACTTAAATAGATAAATATATAAGGGATGTTTATATTTTATTTTAAACTATGATTTTAAAAATGTATTTAATTTAAAACATGTATTTTATTATAAAGATAAGAAAATATTTTTATTATCATGAACATCTCTCCTCATGGTCATCATCAGCTGATTTCTCATGCAAAATGATGTAGCACCAGGCCCAGAAATAATTAATTTATGTAGTATCAATGCAGGTGCTGTCCATAGTGTTACAGATTTGGGAAATGGGCAAATAGGTTAGAATTCATGATTTCACCTGACCTGAGTATTTTGGGCATGATTAGATTCAGGATACTTTTGCTTAGATTCTAAATCTTGTTGGATGGACATACATTTTTGATTGGTAGAGTAGATTTTTTTTTCCTGGGCTTGGTGCCAAATGTCTCTATATATTTTAATTTATATATTAAAATATTAACTAGCTAAAATATTGAATAAAACATTTTTTTTATTTTAATCATTTATTACACTAACTTTAATTAGTTACACTTTGCTACAGTGAATAAATAATTAGTCAAAGTTAAGCTAATGTTTTATTGATTACTATTTGATTAAATTAATACAGGAATGCCTGTATTGGTACAGTTTCGATTATTACGGTTTCACTATAGTACGGTATGAAAACAGTAGAACAATAATCCACTAAAAATTGTGTATTCATCATTTCCAGGTTTTAGAAAATTATAATCACCTCTTTTATAAACAACTAAACAACCATGAGTGTGAAAAGAAAAAGTTCTTCTGGAAATAACACATGCAAGCTGTTAACAATAAAAAAAAAACTCAATATAATAAAGCTTCATGAAGGTACTTCCTTTGCTAAAGTAAGCCATAAAAAAAAATGAACGAATCATCAATTAGACAAATTATTAAAAAGATCAATAGGAATCACATGTTATATCTACAGCATCTTATTTATCTAAATCAATAACTAAAAACAGAAGCAGTCTAATGTTAGATATGGAACGATTGTTATCAATATGGGTTGAAGATTTAAATCAAAAAAGAATTTCTCTAAGTCAATTGGAAATTCAAGCTAAAATGTTTAGTCTCTACAATGATTTGAAAGAAAATCAAAAAACAGAAAATGAAGAAGCAGGAAAAACTAGTAAAAATTTTACAGCAAGTCATGGGTAATTTTCTTCATTTTAAAAAGTAAACTGGCATTCATAATGTCCTTATTGTAGATGAAAGTGCAAGTGCAGATAAAGTAGCTGCTTTAAAATATCCTCAGAAATTAAATGAAATTATAGAAAAGGAGGCTATAAAGATGAACAAACATTTAATGTTGATGAAACAGAAATGTTTTGGAAAAAGTTACCAACACAAACTTATATAGTAGCAAATGAAGATGAAAGCCTTGGATATAAAATTTCAAAAGACTACCTAACACTTATATTGGGTAGAAATGCAGTAGAAAATTTCAAATTAAAACTGATGCTTGTGTACCATGCTAAAAATCCTAGATGTCTTAAAGATTTCTCAAAGAACACTCTCCCCATATTGTGGCACTCAAATAAAAAAGCATGGGTCACAAAAACTTTATTTGAAAATTGGTTTACCAACTACATTTTTCCTACAATAGACCTTTATTGCAGAGAAAATGGTTTTGATTTTAAGATTTTATTGATCTTAGATAATGCACTAGGTCATCCAACTGAACTTTGTGATTTAAATGAACATGTAAAAATAAGTTTTTTCACCAAATACAACTTCCTTAATTCAGCCAATGGACCAAAGTTTGATTGCAACTTTTAAGGCCTATTATTTGTACAAAACTTCTGCACAAGCCATAAAATCCATAATGGGAGGAAATTCTCACATTTTAACTGTATTTTGGAAAAGATACAACATCAGAAATGCTATTGAAAACATAGAAGCATGGTTTGAAGTTTCAGCCAGTAATATGGTGGCAGTATGATAACATATCATACCACATTGTACAAATGATTTCATTCGTTTCGAAGCTCATTTTGCTAAAGTTATGAATAACATAGTAGAAATTGGAAAAGAACTTGGTTTGAAGAATTGGATTCTGCCAATGCGGTTGAGTGCATTGAATCAAATACAAAAGACTTGGATAATAAAACTCTTATATAGAAGACCAATGAGCCAATGAAGAAGATGAGACCAACTTAGATAATGCAGTTTACATGAAGTTCCTACAAAAGAAATAACAGCTGAAGAATTTGAGAAAATTACTAACATGGTTGAAACTCTTTCTGACTATATTATGGAAGTTGATCCAAACATTGAACATAGCTTTACAATTTACCAAAATATCAAGACTACAATTTGATGGTACAAAGAAATGTATGAAGAAAAGAGTCCAAAGAAGAAGCCAGTGCAGACATCAATATTGCAATTTTTTGGTAATAAAAAATAAAATCTTTAAAAATATATACATCATATCATTTTATTATTTATTTCAAATATGGAAATCATTAATATATCGATAATTGGAAAAAGTGCTGACAAACAAATTTATTAGAACCAATTACCATTTTTTCTATAGCTTTCATTCCTTGATTAGTATGGTTTCAAACAGTGCAGGATATTTCCAGAATCTCCACGTATTCCTGTATACTTATTTCAATATGGTACAATTTGGCATTCCACATTATTGTTATTTTGATAAACAATATTTCCTTGATTCTTTACTTGTAGATACTTTACACTAATACAATTTGGCATCCTAGTGTGTGATTTGAATAGAAATAAGTTAGTTCTGATTACCTGATATTTACTTCTGTTTTACTGGACATTCAAACTGGGACCTGATAAAATTATTTAGTTATTTTATATGTTTTAATTTTGATACAATTGACATATAAACATTGTGGATCATATGATAATTAATTGATTAATTTATTTCATATATTTTAATTTTGTTAAAATATATATGAGTAATGAAATATTCAAGCATTTAAAGTTTTTAACTGAAACAACAAATTATTTAAAATATTAACCAAATTGAAAAATAAATTAATCTAGATAGATTGTGCTAATGCAATGTAATAAGAAGTATAAATATTATACATATTAAAGTAGTTAAAATTACCCCAAATCCAAAATTTAGCCAGACTAGCCAAGAACAAAATAATTAAAACACAACCAAAAGTTCCATTGCTACAAGCAGACTGCTCAAGTACTTATGTGAATAATAATTCTGTTTGAATTTTGGATTTGGGGTAATTTTAATTATTTATTGACTAGTTCAACTTTATGCTTGTAATATTTATATTAAAGTAGTTACTTCATAAGCATGTCTTGTAATTTTCAGGAAGAATACAAAGAAATTATAAGAAGTAGTATATTTAAGATTGATTCATGGAAAATAGATCAAGGAAATAAATTATTTGCTCATAAATATGAGTTTGATTAGACTTAATGTTAATTTATAGTGCAAATATCGCATATCTACATGCATTAAATTATTTTTGTGAATTTTTGAACGTGTATGTATAAAAGTTTAGTTTTAAACATTAATTTAATAATTAAAAAAGTAATACGTTTACATGATGAGTTATAAATTCATTTTTAAAATCATTCTAAATAAAGTTTTATTTTAATTAAATAAAATGATTTAAAATAATTAATTTATTTGCATTATCAAGTTTGCTTTAATTAAGTATGATTTTCAAAACGAGATTAATTAACCGATTTGGTTCAATAGTGATTGAAATTTGAAAATTAAAATAATCTAAAATTGTTTTGATTTTTTATATAATCTCAGAAAAATCGAAGAAAATGTAAAATCTATTGTTTTATGCTTTGAAATTTGTTTGTTAATTAGACAGATGGTTTTCTCTTTTAATTTCTACGAAAGCTAAATAAAACAAAAAAATCTTTTGTTTAGTTGAGTTTATAAAGATGTTTTTCTTAGATTTCTCTACAACAGAATTGGAAACTTTGAAAGAATTTATACTAAGAAAAAGTATGATTATTGAATTAAATCAAATCACTGTGAAGTACTCAGTTCTGGAAATACAAATTGTCAGATTAGTCAAACATTGGTGGTCGAGAGATCAGCGACAGCTGCTTTACAAGCAGTTGTCCCGGGTTAGCGGGTTCGTTTCCTGGATGATGCTATGACACATGAGAAAGAAAATGGTCAGATTAAAAAAATTAGTCAAGAATGAATAATTTCAAAATTACATCAATCGCTAGACTGTGTGCCCTACTTCTAAAATACCATTCTGTATATTATTTCATCAGTTTAGATGCAAATCAATATTTCTTCAATATATACATGAAAGGATACATGAGTGTTTCTAAAATGAATTAAGATTGCAAATTTTCTATTATTCAGTATCAGGTATAAGAATTGTTGACTAGATTTTAAAATTTCTGATTACAAACGCAATTTTATATTACTGCTCAAAGGTTGCTTGAAAAGTTTACATATAATTGAAAGCTGTATCACGAGCTCAAACAGTTAGAGTAAAACTGTAAAACATTGATTGTTGCCTAAATTTCTATTTGATTATAACTTTATTAAAATAAAATTCCCCTCTTTTCTTCCAAAACCATAAGCTTGTGGTTAAGACCTGTAGAGGTCTCTACTATCGCATTTTTATGTCACATTCTTGAGGTTACAGCCTCAGTAAATATTAAAACTTATATATTTATTATGAGTGTAATTTTCTAACTTTTCTCTCTTTATCGATTTAATTTTATTGAAAATATTTACTTTACTCCATAATGATTTTCAATGCTATATTTCTATATATGGTCAAAATATTTTTTGAATATGAAAAGATTTATTAGAGTGGTGGTAGCTCAAATATTATAAGCATTATTCAGCTTACGTAATTAATTAATCTCACTCATGTATATAAAAACAATTCGAAGTGTGTTATTAATTATTTTAGATAAAGTTACTATGTATTGATACTACTGTTGTATAAAGATAAACTAAAACATTTTATATGTTAAATTTTCAAATCTTAAGGTGTAATTTTAAAATTAAATTTTAAAGAAGAATTTATAATGGTGAGAAGATTATGTACATCTAAAATATTATTTTTATTTTATAAAATAAAGCCTTCAATGTATTTACTTCATCTCTTTCTTTAACAAACCTAGTTTGATGGAAGAGATAATTGTTAATGAAAGATGGAGAAAGTTTACTCTAAGTTTATAATTTTTATAATTATTATATGCATTTATAATAAATAATATTTAATGTTTAAATACAAGTATATTGTATGTACTTTTAAGCTAGATATAATTATAGAGGATTTGAACCCAGACTTTCAAACTTCCTTTTGTCATTCATTTCATCTTATACAACTGATACACATAATTACATGCATGTGGAAAAGATAAATGATCTCTTTCTTAATATAAACTGAGCAGTGATTATATATTTGTGTGGGAGATGATGATCTGGACCAACTGATGAGTGCTGGTTTAGCAGATGTATATTGGAGATCATTTATCTTTTTCACATGTATGTGGTCATGTGTATCACTTGTATAAAATGGATGAATGACAAAAGAAACTTTGAATGTTTGGGTTCAAATCCATTATAAATAAAAAATATTGTCAAAAAAAAAGCTAGAATTAACTATTTATTTTTTGTTTGGATTCTTCTATTTTAGAAATATTAGATCTTTTAAGTATTTGTTTTAATTAAATACCTAATCTAAGTTCCTTTTATTTGATAATGAATAATCATCCACTTATAATTTTTCATGCCTAAAAACATAATTACAGATGTAAGTAACAGTATTTTAAAATGTATGTTTTATTTTGAAATTATATTGAGAAATATTCATGAAATATTTTACATGTATAAGAATATATGTTTCCATACACTTCTATGGAATATTTGTGACAAAAGTTTTTTCTACAGAAACAAACATTTGTTTTTAAATTTTGGATTCTGACATAACATATATTTAAACGTTACATACAATTTAAATAGCTTCACCATGCGATAATGAATAATACCAGGCTAGACAAATGTTGGATTTTTTTATTAACAGTTTGTTAAATAAATTTATATTTCTCTAACAAACAAGTGAAATACACATTTAAATATATAGAGAATCACAATGGAAAGGTGTCTATTTTTTTCTTTCCATGATTCCTGTGGTGTCATTTGGGAAACATTACATGTTACATGTAGCAATATAGTCTCTATTCACCACAAAATTTAAATGCACAAGAATGTCTGATTTGAAATATCACACTGCATTACAAAACAACTTTCTAATATTAAATTTTCAAATATGCAAAATACTACTGAAACATTTGAAATGGTTCAAATTATGTGTGGCAATAAAATCATGAGTTATAACAATGTTTTTTACCTGGTTTACAAGATTTTGTGATGAGAGTAAAATAGTGAAGGTCAGCTATGAAGAAATTAAACATGCTGTCACAAATGTCATGTCATAACTCATGATTCAGATGTTCTAACAATTTAAATTTTTTGTCAAAATTATTATTTAATAAATTATTCAATGTAATTGCTTGGAAAAGGGGTATTACATTGAATAATTTATTAAATAATACAAAGGAAATTTTTGATAGAAGAACTATTCCAGGTATAGTATATTTTATCCCTTGTTTTTTGTAAGAAGGTCTACATAGGTCAGAGTAATTTGAGTTTAAATAAAAGAATAAAGGTTTATAAAATTAGAGTTCAAAATAGATATCTTAGTTCTGCTTTGTATGTTCATGAAAAAGATACAGGCCACACTATTAATTTTGATGGATCTAAGGTTGTCTTCTTTGAGAGAAATGAAATCAAAAGAAGAATTAAATAGTCTTTATTACTGAAAATTTATTATTCTGAAGCAATTAACTTATTTAAGAGTTCTTTTAATATTAAGGGTGGATGGAAAGTAAATGGATTTGTGGGTAATGTTTAATATTATATATATATACTTATTGAGATTGCGCTTTACGCAAAAAAGTGAAGCTTGCACACACACACACACACACATATATATATATATATATATAGTGTAGTTTTTGTAGTTCTTTACACTTGAGAAGTCTGCTTGTAGCAGTGAAACCTTTGGTTGTGTTTTAATATTACTTTTGCTGGTCTGGAGTAATTTTAATTATATATATATATATATATATATATATATATATATATAATATATATATATATATATATATAAATAATTGAGAATATTCCAAGAGAGAGTCATAATAATAAATTACAGGAAAGAGAGAAAAACACAGTAAAAAAATCCATATGGTAGATAAATACCTAGCATTGCTTTATACAATGCATTACATACATGTATATTACATCTTTTAATTTCAGATGCATGGGTTCCAAAAATAGTAAACAAGTAAAACAGCTAATAAATTTAACAGCCTATCAACACATTATAAAGTTATGCAGACATTGAGACAAGTACACAAATGTAGTAATGATTTTAAAATATCTTCAGAAGGATATTTAATTATTAGTAAAATTTATACAATATTGGAAAAATCAAAATAAAAATCTATCTCTTTTTAAACCTTTTTTTCTACTGGAAAACATTCTCTAAAAGTAACATGAACTGTGATCAAACAATCATAGAGGTGTTTTTCAGGCTAATAAAACTTTGATGTAAAAAAAAAAAAAAAAGATTAAACTTTAATTTTCATTCAAACAACTTTTCATGAGGGAGAAAAATAAATTAAACTTTAAAAAGAGAAACTAGATTATCTACTACATAATACCATATACACAAATACTTAAAATATATGATTAATAACAAAAAAGACTACATTATAAAACAGTTAAATATAAAAATATAAAATTATACTTCTTTAAATTATCTTTCACTAATATTTATAATCGCTTTTAAAACAGTTCAAAAGTAAAAGTTTAACTTAAATATCAGAGAAGATGGTATAGTAGTTATTATTTTCTGGAAATGCTGGATTTTATAAACATTCATATGTGTGTAAATAGAGTAATAGTTTTTATGTCTTCATTTATTGGTTTTATTAATCTTGTAGAAAGAATTTGTTCTGAAATGTTTCTCTCTATTGAGAATTTCATTTGTTGATTATATATTGCTTATATCACTCTATTCATATACACATTAATGCAACAAATTTTCTTAAAAACTTCTTTATAGCTTTGATGGTGGGTAGCATTTTTGTGGTTTCTCAGAAAATAACAATGGCCCTTCAATGTCTATAGGCTACATACTGGAGAGTGATGTTCATTTTCTCAGTGCTTTAGCTGCTTAAAGTTTTAATATAACTATTTGTAAAAGTTAGAACATGTTAAGCAGTCAAAGATAATAATCTCAAAATACAGGTTTGATGGCAAAATAAAAGCAGAAAACAGAATGAAATATAATTCTTATTGTTTATTAGCAGGATCAATCATTTATAAAGAATTTTTAATTAACAAAGTCAGTGATTACCTAATATTTTTTTTTAAACTTACATAAGCCCGTAATTATTTCATCAATAGATTTATTAGAAATTTCTCAATCACACAAACTCAGTAATTTTCAT
The DNA here is from genome assembly GCA_028023455.1 of Epiperipatus broadwayi. NCBI lineage: Eukaryota > Metazoa > Onychophora > Udeonychophora > Euonychophora > Peripatidae > Epiperipatus > Epiperipatus broadwayi. The sequence continues at coordinate 52,565 of JAQFVV010007062.1, read as the reverse complement.
TTTATAGATTTACCAAATATTTTTAATTAGATGACTCTGTGGGTTTTCAGAGAACAAAATATTAAAATCAGGAACAAAACTTAATTAAAAAAATTGACTTTATAAGAGTTTTTTAATTGGAAAAAAATAATAATTAAGAATTGATAAAAATTTTTATAGATTAAGTATTGTTTCTGTAATATAAATATTAAACAGATTTATAATAATTTTAATTCAAAAGTTTTTTTTTTTTTGCAAATTAAAATAACTTCGACCCAACAATAATAAATACAAATCTATATCAATGTATGCACATGTAATACAAACACACACACACATATATATATAAAACTTAAAAGCTGAATTTAAATTTGAGCTTTGCCAATCATAAAATATTTTAACATAACTTAGACTTGATATAGAAAAGATCCATTTTTTTTATTATCAGGAGATTGCCTTGACAACAGTTTGAAATTGTTTGTTGTTATTGATATTGGCATTGACTAAGTGTTGAGAATGGCTTTTTATGTTATACATATTGTAGCAGTTAGTTCATGATAATAATTTACTAAGAAGGAGAATAATGATATAATAAAAGTAAATTGAAAGAAAACAAAATATGTGTTGCATATTTATCTAAATTTTCTTTAAAATAATTAGTTTACATAATTTTATTATGATTAAATAAATAATAGTTGTTTCAACAACTAAACATAAAGTATAATTTTATCTAGATTTTGAATATTTTATCTTGACTTTGGACATGAAACCTAGTCAAAAACAGAGTGAAAGTATTTGTATGTATGTGGAATAAATGTAAACAAACACACAGAAATCCATATATTTGTTGGTTTTATTATATATATATATATATATTGTACCGGACCATATTCCCTGCGAAATTCTTTTCCTAATCTTGCACTGAGCATGAAGTGACCAAGATCTAACAGGTAAAGAAATGGATATCAATTTAGCTGCTTTCTATACTCATATATATCAGTACTTCCGGCTAAACTGATAGAAAGAGTGGGTTGACAGGAATCTTCCAGTTAAAACACCCTTTAGTTGATCTCTTATTTTAATGCCCGAATATTTAGAACAATGGCAAGTACACACCTTTGAAAAATCTATTTACAAAATAGACCTTTGCGCGCCACTTCTAGAAAAGAATCAAAAAATGAATTTTTCACCCTCTTAGAAGGGTGTGCAATACCATATGTTCAGCGGAGCATAAAAATAAGATTTAACACCCCAGTAGAGCGATATCCCGTGTGGCTAGCTCAAGTCACTCTACATCTAGGGTCTTCAAATGGGTAAGTTAAATGATTATTACAGGTATGTGGTTGATAAGGAAAGAACACATTTTATCGATATAACTAATACTATAAAAACGAAACAAGTTTAATAATGTGATTAAATATTTATTTAGTCCCAAATACCCATTACCATTTCATATAAATGATGATATAATAACAAAATACTAAATAATTAATTATCCCAATATATATAGATTTTCAAATTTAAATAAGAACAATAATAATTCCCTAAAACTATTGACAATGTTTATAAGTAATGGAAGTGGTCTGAGCTCTTTTTACCCAATAGAAATAAATTTTAAGTTGTGTGATTTGATATACAGATATATTTTCGGTCATACAGGCATACGCTTTTACTGATAACTTTAAAACCTTTTTATTGATAGGAAATATAATAATAAAAACTATGCATATTTGCACAATGAAATATATCACTAATTTCATATTTTCAACAAGTCAATATGTTGCATTGGCTCAGATACCATATCGTACTCACCATAAGGTACTGTATCTATTTCCGTTTTGCCAAAGATAAATTTCTATACATGTATATACGTGCAGCCCAATTATACACCTACTATTATTTTAAATATAAAGTTATTAGAGTACTTGCTTATAGGGAATCTATAATAAATCAATCCCTTCTTACACTCATCGTGAGGTGTAGCAGTCACAAAAAAAATAACTTAAAAAGGATATACGGTTAAATACATTTTTTTTGATATTCAGCATGAGATATCATATTTACCGAATATAATAAGCGTATGTATGCATACATATATATATACATGCATATTTATATTTGACGAATTTCAGGAATAACAACAACAGCAAAACGAATAGCAACAACAACAACAAAAAAAAATCTCATTGCAATCTTTGTTGAAAATACTAATTTGAAATAGAAACATTCACTCAAAGATTTAAGTAAAAGCTTTACCATTTATGACCGCAATAACCGTCTATTTATACATATGCGAGAGACTCTCTCATTTTTAAATGATAAATAATAATAAAAAAAATATATATCTAATCAGAAATAGAAAAGTTAATTATTTCAATGTTAATAAATATCTTAAAATAAATTTATATCTGCGTCTTCATTCTTCTCCTCTGGGCTGAGTGGGCTTCAAGTTACCTGGCTGTGTGGTGACGATTTCTTCCATTTAGTAAGGTGGCACTGGTCATCCTCCTGGGCGGTTGGAATTGGCGTGGTCACATCTGGGCGGCTTAGGACAGAGAAAGGGCGGTGCACTGGCTAGTTGTCTACCCCACGGTCATTTTGCCAGAATCTCTAGTATATTGCTTCATAGCCTCTTTTTTTTATATATATCTAAATAGTAATGAGGATTATTTAATAAATTTTCCTAGGCTGTCTCCAATAGTTATTCGAATCCACAAAGATAAGAGTTCTTAAAAGAACTGTATAAAGGATTTGTTCTAACGAATGTCACTAATAGTACTATTCATAAATGACTCTCTAAGTAGCTGATCGCTTGGAGAATTCTGGAGCAATGAAAAGAATGACTTGCCCAGAATGGCTGCCAATAAAAGACTGAATCCCACAGCACTATCCATCCCACTAATAAGAACCAATTCAGATATCCCTCTGAGAAGAATGAATCAGCCAATCCTTTTAATCTAGCTTATCACTTAGATTGCAAACATTCCTTTATATTTTTCTGATTAAATTCTACATTTTAAGTTTGACATCCATCTTGAATGCTCAGACCACTTGATTACAGCTTTTCATTTCAAAAGAATTTCTATTTAAAAAAAAAAAAATAATAACATTTTAATTATAGCCTTATCAAACATTTTGCTTTTGGTCAGATTTTTGCAAAAGCAATTAACATTCTTTGTTTATAGAATAAAATTAGTTTTTAGAGGCAGTAATTAACAAAATGAAAAATGTACAAGTATGTTGGAACAATTGCTTTAATTATTTATTTTACTACTATGTTCCAACATTTGATTCACTTGTTTAATAAGTTTGCCTTTCTCTATTTGAATTTTTCAGAGAAAAGCCCAATACATAAAGTGATATAAAAATATACAAAATAGAAAAATAAAAAAAATACATGAGCTTATTTTACAATATTTTCCATGTCAATTTCATATTATTTAAATTGGTGTGTGTGGGTATTTTAATGCTCAGACCACTCCATTATCAATATAGCACATTTATATATTTGTTGTGCTTAATCCATACTTTGTGCAAGGCCATTTGATAATGCCTGGCACAATACCCCCCTCTCCAATGAGACTTTTAAATAGATATGACCATTTAAAGTCTTAAGTTCTTATTTGCATAGATATTAAGTATATGTTTACTAATTATATTTTTACTAATTTTTGTATTTTTCTTTTGAAAGTCTAAAAAGTACGATGTCGAATAGTAACAATGTGACATTTCATCCCCCATAACATTGATATACTAAGCCAAAACTACATCAGCATCCCAATCACCAGGTTCAGAGATAAAAGAAGACAAACAGATGGGCAACATGAAGATATCTATCCTTTCTAGAACTCTGTGACCAGCCAAGCAAAGTCGAATGAAACACGAAAAATACTACTAGCGTAATGTGCCAAACTTTGTGGTTGCATCCAAGCTCACTTTTTGGAGGCTGACAGGATATTTTGCAACCCCTAATGAAAGGCTTTCAATTTATATGTATAAGAGATGAAGTTAATGCTCCTCTGCTTTTTCTACGAGACTTACAAGTTCATTTGCATTACCCAAATGAGTCCCAAAGAATGTTTTCTCTGCTAAAAGAATTGCTCGCATTTTTGTGTGGTGAAGTGTACCTTCATGGCTTTCCATTTATATATATATATAAGAAGAGATGAAGTTAATGCTCCTCTGCTCTTTCTATATGAGACTTACGAGTACGTTTGCATTACCTCAAATGAGTCCCAGAGAATGTTTTCTCTGCTAAAAGAATTGCTTGCATTTTTGCGTGAAGTGTTCCTTCACCTGAAGCCACAGAGACTCCAGATTACACAGACATCTCCAAACAACCCCTGCACATCCCCCATCTCCAGAGCCCAAGTTCAAAAAATGCCAATCCGAATCAACCCATACACACAATACCTGAGAGACAAAAGTTCACAAGAAACCTATAAACATTTAACTACAAAGACTCTTAAATCATGTGATGTGATTAATTATCATCTTTACTACACCCTGGCCTTGGTGAGGGTGGTCTGAACTGTTTTTCTTTCCAATATTTCTTTCCTTGGTTGTAACCGTTGTTTTCAGTTTGGTGAGTGCGCCTTTGTATGCTGTTATTTCTCGGTATGGCCTTTCTATGCCAATGATTTTGATTTTGCCTATCTTTGGTCCCTTGTGTGTCTCTTTGGGTCATGTCTACTGCACTTAATAATTCTGCCATTTGTTGCACTGTATTCATATTCACAGTAAGTAACATTTGTTCAATCCCAAGTGGCAGATTACGACGAATTATTCTGACAATTTGTCCCTCTGATATGTGACATGCGTTTAATGTCCGAAGTGTTGCCACTTGTCTTCTGAAAAATTGCAAGTAATTTTCACCATTATTCTCATCATGTTTTTCCTGCATGGCTTGGTATAGTATCATCTCTTGATGCTGTTCATTCCAAAAACTTTTTAATAATTCCTTTTTGTATTCCTCAAATGTCACTGGATAGTGGAACAAGGATTCCCACCATGCTTGAGCATCACCATGGAGATGACTGTAGGCAATAGCCAGTTTACTAAAGTCATTAATTTGGTTTACCTGGAAATATTTTTCCAAGCTTTTAATGTGCTCCATAGGAGCTTCACCTGTTTGTCCTTCAAATATTTTTATTTTTAGGAATTGGTTTATATTGTCCGGGTAAAGTTGTCCCTTTTCTTTTTCATGCCTATCATTTTTAATGCTATGATGTTCGGTTATTTCAGCATCCTCTCCTTTTTCCTTGACTTGATCCTGAACATATTCATGCTCTGCTTCAGTCATCTGCTGATGCATTTCTGTTTTTTCTAGCCTATTGCTGTTGCCTTGTTCCGGATTATTTCCATTTTTTATGCTCTGAAATCTTGTTTCGATTTCATTTTCTAGTTCACGTTTGACCTCATCTATTCTTTGATGTATATATGATGTATTTTCTGACAGTTGTTGTCTCAATTCATTTATTTCCTGCAGTATTCTGGCTATTTCTCGTTTTATAGTCCATAAAATTTCTTCCATCATGGTCCACCTGCGTTCGTTTTCCGCTTCGAGTTTTTTGCTTCTTTGTTGATCACCTTCTTTTTACTCATGGTGAGTCTTTTCCTCTGGTTCTTCGTTAACCGAGGTGATTGTATCACTTATTGGCTGTTGATCCATTTTCCTTGATTTGGATCTTGTCCACATTTAAAAACACAGTATAACTATTCTTTATTTTGGAGTTACGGAATACCTATATTTATTTATATTTGGTATATATTGTTTTCAGTTGCTGATCAGATACTTTATTTTTATTATAAAACTATTTCTTAACTATGTGTCTTATTTTTAAATACGCAGTACACCGCACACCTAACTCTGCCTTATTCGACTCGCCAATTATTTGTTTTTCCTATGCCCTGTTCCAGTTATTGTGCCCATTTTACCTATGCCTATTTAATTCGATTTATCGCCCACAACAGAAATTCAAGTTTAACATACGAAACTTTACTTCGTTAGCTGTTATCCACACTTTATTTTATTTTACCCCCCCCCCCTTTTTTTTTATTTAAAAAAAAAAAAAATCTTCCAGTATAAGTTATTCTAGATCGTTTACGAAATTTTAATTCGTAAGCCAGTATTTAACACTGTTTTATTTTACTTTTTCACTAACAACAAAACAAATAGATTCAACTAAAAGTTACTTTAAAATCACTTATTAGTTATTTCAAATCATTTCGAAACTTTAATTCGTTAAGCCAGTATCATTTAACAGTATTTCCTTTTACCTTTTTTTATTTTTATAAAGAGCAAATTCTAGTATAAGTTATTTTAAAATCGTTACAAAACTTTCATTCGTTAAGCAAGTATTTAACAATATTTCATTTTACCTTTTTTTTTCTAATAAACAACAGTTGATTCAAGTCATCATCATCATCATTATCAACCATTATCAATCCACTGCAGGATGAAGGTCTCTACAAGTTTAATCCATCTTCTCCGATCTTTAGCTTCTCTTCTCCACATCACCCCTACACATTTTCTTATTTCATCCATCCATCTTACATGTGGTCTCCTTCTGGGTCTTTTACAATCTCTTGGAATCCAGTTTAAAATTTCAATTGTCCATCTATTATCATCTCTTCTAGCAATATGTCCAGCCCAACTCCACTTCAATCTTTTAATTTTTTCAATGAGGTCAGTAACACCTGTTTGTTCTCTTACCCATACATTGCGTTTTCGATCTCTTCTTGTTACTCCCAACATACATCTCTCCATACTTCTTTGAGTGGTCTGAAGTCTCTGTATTGATCTTCTATTAAGTGTCCAAGTCTCAGATCCATAAGTAAGAACTGGTAAAACACATTTGTTAAAAACCTTTCTTTTCAAACACATAGGCATATTTCCTTTTAATATCAAGTTATTTCTACCAAAAGCACTCCAACCAAGTTTAATTCTATGATTAATTTCCTCTATTATGTTTCCATCTGTATTAATAATCTGACCAAGGTATTTGTAACTCTTAACTTCTTCTAATTCATCATAATCAATCTTTATTTTCATATTTTGAGCAAATCGATTAAACATTACTTTAGTCTTTTTAACATTTATCTTTAGTCCTACTTTCCTACTTTCATCTGATAACTCCTGCAACATTTCCTGCAGCTCAGAAGCATTATTTGCAAAAACAACTACATCATCTGCGAAATCTAAATGACTTAAATAATCTCCATTTACTTTCACTCCTTTAGTTTCCCATTTTAATCCACAAAATACTTCTTGCAGCACTGCTGTAAAAAGTTTTGGAGATATGGAGTCACCTTGTCTTACACCTTTCTCAATGTTGACTTTCCCAGTATCATTATGTAATCTAATTGTTGCTGTTGCATTTTTATAAATATTCTTTAAAATATGACAATATCCTGGATCTATACCTTGATGATCCAATGCTTTAATCACTGAAGAAATGTTTATAGAATCAAATGCCTTTTCATAATCTACAAATCCAAAACATAATGACAACTCATATTCATTTGTCCTTTCTATAACTTCTCTCAATACTTGAATATGATCTACTGTACTAAAACCACTTTTAAATCCAGCTTGTTCTCTTGGTTGGTGAAAATCCAAGGTTCTCTGTAGACGAGTTGTAATTATCTTGGTAAAAATTTTATATAAAACTGATAAAAGGCTGATAGGTCTGTAATTTCTAATATCTTCTTTATCACCTTTTTTAAATATTAATATTATTACTGCATTCTTCCAATCATCCGGTACATCTTTATCATTTAGACATTTGGTATATAACTTTGCTAATATTTTTTCTGTTTCTTCACCTGCTTCTTTTAATATATCAATTATAATTCCATCATTACCTGGAGCCTTTCCTTTTTTCATACATTTAATTGCATTTCTCACTTCTTCATTTAAAATTCTGGGCAATTTGGAAGATGTAATAGATATAGGAGGTACTTGTTCTTTATTACTATATAATTCTTGATAAAAATCTTCTACCAATTTCATAATGTCATCCCTCTTTTTAGTAATAATTCCATCTTTTTTCCTTATTGCAGATATAAATTTCCTACCAATACCAAAATGTTGTTTTACATTCTTAAGACTTTTATTTTCTTCTACAGCTTTTCTTGCTAGTTCACAGTTATACTTTCTTATATCATTTTCAACTCTTTTCCGCACCATTTTACAAAATTCGAGATATTCAATTCTTTTTAATGCATCATTCTTGCATATCTTCATATTCCTTCTTTTCTTCATAAGTTCTCTAGTCTCAGTAGAAATTTTATTAGTCAATTGCTGCTTTTTTCTACCAGCTATCTTTGTTGCAGTTTTTAAAAGTGTATCAGTTATTTTCATATTAATTTCATTCAAATCTGAATCATGTTCAAAATCTACTAATACTTGAAACCGATTTGTAAGTTCTAATTTAAATTCATTAGAATGTTTCTGAAGATTAGGAATATCAACTGTAAATATAGTTTTTCTTAATAATTTTTGTCTCTCTAGTTTTACATTAACATGTATCTTACCCCTTACTAATCGATGATCACTTCCTGTGTTAAATTTATTAAGAACATTACAATCTTGAAATATGTATTTCCTGTTAGTCAAAATATAATCCAATTCTGCTGTACCTTCATTTGGATGCTTCCATGTCCATTTCCTTCTAACATTTTTCTCAAAAAAAGAATTCATAATATAAAGTTTTTCCTTCTCTGCAAACTCCACAAGTCTATGTCCTCTCTCATTTCTATTACCATAACCAAAATTACCTACAACACTTTCATCTTTCATTTGTTTACCAATTCTAGCATCAAAATCTCCCATAACAATTTTAAAATGTTGTTTACTCTGATCAAAAGCCTTTTGTACATCCATATAAAAATCTTCTACTACTTCATCACTGTGAGAACTTGTTGGGGCATAAACCTGAATTATCTGCATTTGATATCTGCTATTAAGTTGTATAACTAATCTTGCCACTCTGTCTGATACACCATCAATCTCCACAATATTGTTCTTCCACTTTTTATTTATAATGAATCCTACTCCACTTGTATTTCCAATATTTGTGCCTTTATAATAGAGCATATGTCCACTTTTTAAATCAATTGTCTCTTCACCTTTTCTTCTAACTTCACAAAGTCCAATAATGTCCCATTTAATATAAGAGAGTTCTTCTTCTAATTCTTGCAATCTTCCTTCACTTGAAAGTGATCTGCAGTTGTAAGTACCTAAATAAAAAGTCGTCATCAAATGGCAGCCTGGGTCCGCCTCCAGGATATTCTTAGCACCCTCCGCCTTCGGCCACCAACCGCTGCCTTGGTTGGTGACTTTACAGCCTCCTGGGATTAAGGGCCATGCTTTATTTTTGTCTGTCATAATTGTATAATTGGGAAAAATCTTTATCATTTACACAAACATTCATTCTGCCTTATCAGGCACTGAGAAGAAAGACCATGGTGTTTCTTGATCTTAAACTCAGAGGTAAAAAGCCAATAAACTCACCACGCTGGCTAATGCGTGTTGGTGAGCAGCCCATCCATGTTCGTATACTATATGAATAAACATATAGTAATAACAGCTGCAACGACAAGAACGTATTGAGTGGACATTAGGAATTTGCCCTGCTCGGTTCCTTTAAGGCCTCCAAGAGGAATCAAAGGATCTCCTTTCAGTTAATAGCAAACTCCTTTCTGCAGCCTGATTCAAGTATGTTACCCTAAAACATTTCGCTACGTTTAATAAACAGGTTTTATCCCTATGTCTAAAATGTCTATTTTCTCTCTTTTTAAAACAAAACAATAAACTCAATTGTAAGTTATTTTAAAATATTACGCTATAATAAATTATTACTTTTATTTGTAAAACCTCCGACCATTTATATACGCATATACACAGCGCATGACCTACTCCTCCACTCATTCGTTTAATAGTTTTTTATTTCTATTTTATTACTATTTTAATTTCATATGTTGACAACAGTTTTTTACTCAGTTTAAACGGCAACTTTACTTATCCAATAAAATGAAAATGTTAGCGACCCAGTTTAAAGTGGAAATTGTTAAGCAATTATTAAGATAAAAGAATCTATACTCTATATAACAAAATATCAACCGTCAATATATTACATGTATACTTATTAAAAATAACTTCGAAGTCTATTTTATTTATCCGGTATATTTATAGAATACAGAGTGAGCATTTGATTTATTGCTAACAATTTGAATCATAATTATATCTTAATTTAAATATTCGTCGCTACAAAAAATAACACTATCATTTTGGAACTGCAAATTACTGAGTAAAATATTTTACCTTATCTAAGAATATGTTTAAAAAAAAATCGAACAAACCAAGCGTGTTACGGCCTGTTAATTACACTATACTGTATATTTAAAAACAATGATCGAATTTTATATAATTTCTCTTATATATGTAGTCAAACTTTTAATTTAGTTTTTAATTACACCTACATAAAGTTTATATATACATACGGCACGTAAATTATTTTTACCGTAATTTATACATTTATATAATTTTAACTTGTTCTTTCCTTAATCGTACCATTTCTACATTTAAAACACGTTGTGCGCCAGTTTTACTGTACCGGACCATACTCCCTGCGGAATTCTTTTCCTAATCTTGCACTGAGCATGAAGTGACCAAGATCTAACAGGTAAAGAAATGGATATCAATTTAGCCGATTGTCTGTACTCATGTGTATTGGTACTTCTAGCTAAACTGATAGAAAGAGTGGATTGACAGGACTCTTCCAGTTAAAAACACCCTTTAGTTGATCTCTTATTTTAATGCCCGAATATTTAGAACAATGGCAAGTACACACCTTTGAAAAATCTATTTACAAAATAGACCTTTGCGCGCCACTTCTAGAAAAGAATCAAAAAATGAATTTTTCACCCTCTTAGAAGGGTGTGCAATACCATATGTTCAGCGGAGCATAAGAATAAGATTTAACACCCCGGTAGAGCGATATCCCGTGTGGCTAGCTCAAGTCACTCTACATCTAGGGTCTTCAAATGGGTAAGTTAAATGATTATTACAGGTATGTGGTTGATAAGGAAAGAACACATTTTTATCGATATAACTAATACTATAAAAACGAAACAAGTTTAATAATGTGATTAAATATTTATTTAGTCCCAAATACCCATTACCGTTTCATATAAATGATGATATAATAACAAAATACTAAATAATTAATTATCCCAATACCTATATAGATTTTCAAGGCGTTGAAATCGATAAAATCCAAATTTAAATAAGAACAATAATAATTCCCTAAAACTATTGACAATGTTTTATAAGTAATGGAAGTGGTCTGAGCTCTTTTTACCCAATAGAAATAAATTTTAAGTTGTGTGATTTGATATATAAACAGATATAGATTTTCGGTCATACAGGCATATGCTTTTACTGATGACTTTAAAACCTTTTTATTGATAGGAAATATAATAATAAAAACTATGCATATTTGCACAATGAAATATATCACTAATTTCATATTTTCAACAAGTCAATATGTTGCATTGGCTCAGATACCATATCGTACTCACCATAAGGTACTGTATCTATTTCCGTTTTGCCAAAGATAAATTTCTATACATGTATATACGTGCAGCCCAATTATACACCTACTATTATTTTAAATATAAAGTTATTAGAGTACTTGCTTATAGGGAATCTATAATAAATCAATCCCTTCTTACACTCATCGTGAGGTGTAGCAGTCACAAAAAAAATAACTTAAAAAGGATATACGGTTAAATACATTTTTTTTGATATTCAGCATGAGATATCATATTTACCGAATATAATAAGCGTATGTACGCATACATATATATATACATGCATATTTATATTTGACGAATTTCAGGAATAACAACAACAGCAAAACGAATAGCAACAACAACAACAAAAAAAAATCTCATTGCAATCTTTGTTGAAAATACTAGAATTTGAAATAGAAACATTCACTCAAAGGATTTAAGTAAAAGCTTTACCATTTATGACCGCAATAACCGTCAATTTATACATATGCGAGAGACTCTCTCATTTTTAAATGATAAATAATAATAACAAAAAAAATAATATATTTAATCAGAAATAGAAAAGTTAATTATTTCAATGTTAATAAATATCTTAAAATAAACTTATATCTGCGTCTTCATTCTTCTCCTCTGGGCTGAGTGGGCTTCAAGTTAACTGGCTGTGTGGTGACGATTTCTTCCATTTAGTAAGGCGGCACTGGTCATCCTCCTGGGCGGTTGGAATTGGCATGGTCACATCTGGGTGGCTTAGGACAGAGAAAGGGCGGTGCACTGGCTAGTTGTCTACCCCACGGTCATTTTGCCGGAATCTCTAGTATATTGCTTTATATCCTTTTTTTTTTATATATATCTAAAGAGTAACGAGGATTATTTAATAAATTTTCCTAGGCTGTCTCCAATAGTTATTTAAATCCACAAAGACAAGAGTTCTTAAAAGAACTGTATAAAGGATTTGTTCTAACGAATGTCACTAATAGTACTATTCATAAATGACTCTCTAAGTAGCTGATCGCTTGGAGAATTCTGGAGCAACGAAAAGAATGACTTGCCCAGAATGGCTGCCAACGAAAGACTGAATCCCACAGCACTTATCCATCCCACTAATAAGAACCAATTCAGATATCCCTCTGAGAAGAATGAATCAGCCAATCCTTTTAATCTAGCTTATCACTTAGATTGCAAACATTCCTTTATATTTTTCCGATTAAATTCTACATTTTAGAGTTTGACAATGATTGGTTTCCATCTTGAATGCTCAGACCACTTGATTACAGCTATTCATTTCAAAAGAATTTCTATTTAAAAAAAAAAAAAAATAACATTTTAATTATAGCCTTATCAAACATTTTGCTTTTGGTCAGATTTTTGCAAAAGCAATTAACATTCTTTGTTTATAGAATAAAATTAGTTTTTAGAGGCAGTAATTAACAAAATGAAAAATGTACAAGTATGTTGGAACAATTGCTTTAATTATTTATTTTACTACTATGTTCCAACATTTGATTCACTTGTTTAATAAGTTTGCCTTTCTCTATTTGAATTTTTCAGAGAAAAGCCCAATACATAAAGTGATATAAAAAAATATACAAAATAGAAAAATAAAAAAAATACATGAGCTTATTTTACAATATTTTCCATGTCAATTTCATATTATTTAAATTGGTGTGTGTGGGTATTTTAATGCTCAGACCACTCCATTATCAATATAGCACATTTATATATTTGTTGTGCTTAATCCATACTTTGTGCAAGGCCATTTGATAATGCCTGGCACAATATATATATATATATATATATATATATTATTTGATAATGCCTGGCACAATATATATATATATATATATATATTATCAGTGATTAATCTGGTGATAAATAAATAAAAAATAAAGAAAATAAATTATTATGATTAATTATTATTATTTTGAAGGAAAAAAATATTAGTGTATGAATTTTAGTGTTGAGAACTTAAATTTGTTCAATATTCATATAAATTAATTTTTAATATATTTGTTCAAATATTTATATTTGCAAATTAATATAGAAATACAATTCAAAGAAAAGTAACTATGTCAAGCATTGGTGGCCTAGCAGTTAGCATAGCTGCCTTCCGAGCAGATGGCCTGGTTTTGCTTCCCAGTCAACGCATTTGACATATGGAAAAAAAAAAAAAGAAAAGTAACTATAAATAACAAATTCCAATAAGAGTAAAATGAAGGTGTAGAATATTATATGCATCAGGCATTTGTTTATTTATTTTTTATATACTTATATGTGAATCGTTAGTTTAATTTGAAGTATCATGTTTTGGAATAAAACTTATATTATATGTTATATCATGGTCCTTATTTGTGAATGGTAGATATTATTCTGGATTTATAGCATAAATTCACTATGTTTTCTATATTATTACTAACATAACTATTAAAATTTGTCTCATGATCTATAGTCCCAGTGTATTAATTGTAGAGTTGATATAACAAGATAGGAATATGCACACGGCAAACATTCTGATGTTTGGGGAAGATAATAATTATTAGCTTCCAATTAATGAATTAGAGGATTGTACATTGCATAATTTTGATGTCTCCCAATTAAGGGATTCTACAGTATTTTATGTATATTACTGCATATTTTGCCTATCTATGTAAGTAAGGAAAAAAATATGCTTATATAATTTCGAAAAAATCTTGAGATTAAAATTATATTCTGAACAGTGAATTAGATTCATTCAATATATCAAGAAGTTAAGAAGAAATTTTTTCTTTCTTGAACTTTATTTTGAAAAGCTTATAATTTTAGAGAAGTCAAACATATATTGCTTTGAAAATGCATAAAATTGTTAATAAATTACATTAATATTAATAAAGATAAAGAAATGTTATTTTACATAAAATTATCAAAGTCAGAAATTCATAACAGTAAACATCAGAGTATATCATTTTTTTTAAAAATTGTTTATTGCTATTTTAAAAGAAGTCTAAAAAATATAATCCATTAAATTTAAGAATAAAATTTTTAAGAATATTATTTAAGGTGCCTTCCATTTGCACAGATGTTGTTTTTTTGGCTTCAATATTTTACAAATTGGCTTCCAAAAATAAACTCAGTGACATCAATATGAAAACAAAATAAATTGAATAAAATAGGTTTGTAAAACTAAAATTTAACACATTTTAACTCAAGATGTTAAGTAGTAATAAATAACACAAAAAAATTTCCAGCTGTTGATGTAGTAATTAATATTTTTATAAGTATCATTTCAGTTAAAACATGTGGATGCCTATTTCCCAACAAATAATAAGGGTCTCGTTTTAGCTCAACATGTTATGTAGTCAAAAATGACATAAAAAGTTTTTCAATTGTTGTTGGACTAATGTATTAGCATTTTTTTTTATCATTTTTTCTTTTAGGTAAACATTTTGGCATTCATTTTCCAAACAATAAAATAGTGGTCATGTTGGGATGGCTACATGGCAGCATCTTGGAAATAAATCTTTAATCTATTTAAACGAAAAAAAAAATCTCTAACTTGTAGAGCATACCCACAATACTATGATATTCTTTTATATCAATATTTGAAGAAATGTCTATGTTATATGATAGGTGACTTTTTATTAAAAAAAAAAAAAAAAGGTATTCTATTAAATATGAAATACAAAAGTTTTTTTTCTATTTCTTTGCAAGGAAATAAAGTCATATATCACGTGATTTAATTTAATAGCATTTCTATTCCTTTATCAGAGAAAGATATTTTACTTCTGTATGTTCATTTAAACTACTGCTAATTTTATTTATGATTTAATTAACTTATTATTTCTATTAGTTTGAAACATTTTAATATAGATGATTAGCATCTTGAGGACTGTTTAGCATAAAAGAACTTATAATTAACTTATATATATATTTGATGTATACTTTCGTAAGTATATTGATTATAAAACTATAGTCGTCTCGCACTTTTTCCATTTGATGGATGAATTAGAAACGTTTGTTTACTATAAGCTTATTTTAATTACTAAATCAAATTCTCAATATAATTTAAGTGAGTGTTAATTGTTAATGATATTGTTTAAGTGTTGACTGTCTTCGTGCATTTATATATATATATATATATCCATTAGATACCAATCAACACTTAGCCAATCACAATATAGATAGCAATCAACAATTTCAAATTGTTGTCAAGGCAACCTCTTGTTAACAATAAACGTTGAATATATATATATAATATGAAATTCATTGGAAAATGCATCTGATAAATATTTGTAAACAATAAATTTTTCAGATTTGATCTGCATTCTTCCAAACTTGTAACAAATTTTTAATTATTATTCATGGTAAAATACTGAAGACAAATTAAGTTGCTTGAAATTAAAACATATAAATAGAATAAATATGCAATTATTTCGATGTAGATTCCAAGAATTTCAGGTCACCTGATGAATGAGACTTTCTTATAATATATATGTGGTGAGATAGTTGGTCTGAGAGTTTTACACTAAGTGACAATTTAAGATTTATTACACCCTTTCAGGAGTTTTTTACAAACATAAATGATTTGATCAGCTCCAATTATATAATAGATATACTTGTCAATTTATTACACACACACGCACAAATACATTTTTTTTATTGACTATTATAATATAGATATTACCCATTCCGATCTTTAAGAAATTTAATATTGAAGAATTAATGCCATAAATAAATGGTCAACGCTTTGACATATGAAAAAAAAGTCTTATATTTATATGACCAATTGCTTAAATACTCAATCACAAGGACAATATTATTTGTAAGAAAAAGTCATCCAATCTATATAAATGTTCTGTTTTTTTTTTATTTTTTAGCCCATTTGACAAATGATAATTGCTTACAAAATGCGTACACAGTAAGAGAGATTAGTTTGGAGAGTTTTACATTGTGATATTTTAAGATTTGTTACAATCTTACAGGAGTATATCCCTAAGGCGAATGAATTAATTGGTTACAAATATAAATAATATGAGTATATGATTGACCACATTCTTACATTATACCTATGGTAAATTTTTTAGTATATATATATATTGTTAAAATGAAAACAAACACTTCATAATTGGTTTTATATATATTACATGTACAAGATTTTTGTTTTTAACTTTTTTTGTAAACACATACTAAGCTCTAATTGCACAATCTTTTTTTTAATAATGATTGTTTAGGTCTTTTATTACTTCTTGCTAAAGTAAAACCCTTGAAATAAACTCTTGTAAAATCAATTCTAAAGTTAGTTTTTACTAATTCCACTTGGGTAGCAGCTGGCTTGGAACTATCGATTTGACCGAGAGAAGTGAATCACTTGATAGTAAAGAAAAGGTTATGATTCTTTTAAAGTGGTCACAAATTCAAATTGATATATGTATTTAGATTCAGCAAGAAATTTTAGTTCAAAAATTATATATATATTAAAATTTATAGTTATTGTATCAGCTCACGTATATCTTTAAATCAGTGTTTGATGCACAGGGTTTAATGCACATTTTTAAAAGTCATAGCAAAAAGACTATAATAAACTTCTCTTCCTATATTATCTAAATCTAATGATAAAATGAAATAGTTATGACACAAAGTAGTACATAGTATACATGTATGTGTTTATGAAAGCAGTATGTGAAAAGGAATTTGTTATTAATTAAAATAAGATCCTATGATTATTATTTAAGGTCTTAAAAAACCCAACTTATATCCACTTCATATACTATTCTTGTTGCACTTGTTACTATCAAGGAATTATTCACATGAGAGATGAATGTGAAGGAATTGTCCACCAATGTCTATCAAACACTTTAGTGAACTTATGGGTTTTACTTCTGAGATTAAAACCAATATCCAATATGTTTTTTTAGAAGTCTGGAGATTCTCAGATGGTACAGTGGTTGGAATATTTGAACATAAAAGAAATAGATGCATAAATTTGTATATCCTACTTTTTTGTATTTATAACCATGATAGACAAAACTAAATTATGGTTTCATTTTTAAAAGCTGTAAAATCATCAGCCAAAACAATTGTTCACATAATAAGTAAAGAAGAACTGAGAATAACTCTTAATGGTGGCTATATATTTAGCTGCTTTATATATATGTAAATTACTTTCAAATGAAAAAATATTCAATAAATAAAATATTGTAATATTTTCTAAATTTTTTTAAATTGCACTTAATGCAAAAAAGTGAAGCTTATTATTATTAGAAAAGAATTATACAGCTGAGTGCTTTCAGAGAACTTAAGTCTCCATATGAATAGCATACTTTAAGCAAAGTTTAGTGGTAACTTATGCAAAATTTATGCAAAGTTTTCTTTCATAAAGACCATTTTCTGGAGATTGCAAAGCACAATTCTTTTTGGTTTATTGCATAGTTGTCATTTGCAATAAAGCATGCCTCCTTAATCCTTCATTTCATATCATTACATTCAGTGCACAGTACCCTTGACATAGTGGGTTTGAACACATGACCTGTTGTTTTTTGGTACTCAAAGAATATGAATTTGTTTTCAGTATTATTTCAAACTCTCCTGTATAAATAATGATGTTGAGATGTTCTGGTGGTAATGTTGGCATGGATCTCTTCATAATATGCTGCTCTACATCCATTGATTGGGCATGAAATTTTACAAACTGCTTGGGATATTTGATCAGAAGGTATTTTGTCTTTGGTATTGTTTATCATTCTGTTTGTTATAGGTGGGGTGTGGAATCCTAGTTCGAAGGATTCAGCAAATATTTTATAATATTTCCTAGCAATTGATGGTATGTAAGGTAGCAGCATTCTTGTTTTATTGTTTCAAACAGTGTCAATTGCTAGGAAATATAAAATATTTTCTGAGTATGCACACCCCACCTTCAACAAACAGAATGATGAACAATACCAAAAACAAAATACATTCTAATGAAATAGCCCAAGGAGTTTATCAAATTTCACACCCAAACAATGGATGTAGAGCAGCATATTATGGAGAGACCCATGTCAACATAACCACCAGAACATCTCAACATCATTATTTACACAGGAAAGCTCTAAATAATACTGAAAATAAATTCATATTCTTTGAACACCAAAAAAACAACAGGCCATGTCTTCAAACCTACTATGGCAAGGGCACTGTGCATTGAACATAATGATATGAAATAAAAGATTAGGGAGGCATGCTTTATTGCAAATGGCAACTATGCAATAAACCAAAAAGAATTGTGCTTTACCATCTCCAGAAAATGGTTTTTATGAAAGAAAACTTTGAATAAATTTTGCATTAATTAGCAGTAAACTTTGCTTAAAGTAGGCTATGAATATGGAGACATAAGTTCTCTGAAAGTGCTCAGCCATATAATTTTTTTCTAATAATAATAGGCTTCACTTTTTTGCATAAAGCACAATTTAAAACTTACCACTCAAAGGTGAAGTAAAAAAAAAAGGATTTTATTTCAAATATTTTGTAAAGTAAAAAATAAAAGTTAAAAAAATAATTGATTTTGAAAAGAAAACACATCTTTCATTAAGATAAAAAAACACAATTAGAATAAAAATATTATAGAAATTTATGGTATACCAGATAAAGTGACAAGATTAATCATTCTTTTTGATGGAATATACCAAAAACAGATAATTCAAATTTATATCCAACAAATTCTTATTATAATGAAAAACTATAGAATGATCTCTAAAGATGTAGAATGTTTTTGATCAAACTTAACAATATTTTACTATTGGCATGGGTGGCATTAATGATACAAGTGAAAAACAAGTAAAAGATGAAAGTTTTATGAGTAAACTTGTTAGAAAGTCAGAAATGAGAAATGACATGATGTGAAAAATTTGTCATGACTGATGACAACCTGTTTTCTTTCTAATAATTAAATTTACTTAAAAAAATATGAATAAAGTAAATTTTTTTCTAAAAGCATACATAATTCTAGGATATATATATATCATTAAAAAACAGTAAACATTTAGACAATCCCAATATCAACAACAAGCAACAATTTCAAACTGTTTTTAAGGCAACCTCCTTTTAGCAATAAAAAGATGTTGTCTTGACAACTGTTTGAAATTGTTGAATGTTAGTCATATTGGGATTGGCTAAGTGTTTACTGGTTTTTAATGATTACTTACAAACCTATTTAGCCTTGAGCATTATTACACTTATATATATAATCCATTAAGATTAATACTTCAACATTGATTTATTATATTGAACAAATACTCTCAATTCAAAGCAGAAGATGAAAGTTTTTAATCAAAAAGAGCTGTCTGCCTTTTCTCTTTTATTTCAATTTACTTATAGAGTGTTATCTAAGCATTTTGGGGAAAAAGAATGAATACTTTAAATCAATCATTATTTTTAAAATTATATCTCAAATTTCTCTATATTATTTTAAGTGATATTTATGAATTTTTTTAAATTTATACCTTGTCAATACCAAATCAAATAACAAACTATATGAATACAAACTTCCTAATGGTTAATATTATGTAATACATTGATATTAATATTCCAATCCTGGTTTATTAAGTAACTGAAACAATATCAATTCACTGTTGGAATATTAATCTTGATATATTACATAATATTAACTATTGGAAAGTTAGTATTTATTTGTACTTATATGTATATGTATGGGCTTCAGAAGGTAGTTTGCTATTAACTAAAAGGACACCTTTTTGTTTCTTTTTTGATATTTCTAAAGAAAATAAGCAGGACAAATTTCTAATGACCATCCCATATGTTCTTGTTAATATAGGTATTATTACTCCATCATAAATGAGTATGGATGGGATATACTTTACCATGTAACAGTTAGCGTGATGAGTCTATTGGAGTGTTATTTTTGAGATTGATATCAAAAAAATCAGTTGGGTGAACAAAATAACAAATGAAGAAGTTTTGAAAAGAGTTAATGAAGAAAGAAGATTGATTGAAAGTATCAAAGAGAGAAAGAGAAACTGGATTGGACATATACTAAGAAAAGATTATAGTCTAATGAAAGATGTTTTGGAAGGAATGGTGAGTGGAAATAAAAAGAAAGGATGGAAGAGATTGACATTATTGGATGATATACGAGATGGAAGGGGTTATGTGGAATTGAGGAAGTGGGTAAGGAAGAGAATGGAATGGAAGAATGAATGAACTGATGTAGTGACTACTCTCTGGACCTGTCTATTGGACAGACTACTATTGATTGATTGATCAAAAACACTGTGATCTTTATTCTCAGTTGTGTGAACATTCTTAACTGAAATATTAATTTAGACTCTTGCTGCAGACAAAATGAATGTTTTTATGAAAGAACTAAATGTGGGTCTTATTCTCAGGAGGTTAAGAAATTACCAGCAAAGGTAGCAATTGATGAACCAAAAGCAAATGATACTAAGTCTCTTCTAATTATCAACCCAGGCTTCCATTTGATATGATCATTTGTGTAGATATTTGCAACTGCAGATCACTTTTGAGTGGAAAAATCTGGAAATAATTGGAAGAATAATTAAATAATATTAAAAAAGTGAAGAGATTTGATTAACATTTGGACATGTCTCAAATAATGAAAGACAAGTATAGTGACATATAAAATAGAATATCATGGTGATTGATGATATATCAATTAGACTTGTAAGATTTCTTATTCAAATTAATAAAAGACCACATACAGATAATTTAAGTTTATGTTACAACAAGTTCTCATTGTGATAAATACAAAAAAATATAATAGTTTTATATAAATGTAAAAAATTCTTTTGATCAGAGAGAACAACAATGTAAAATGGTGATGGGAAACTTTAATGCTTGAATTAGTAAAGGATTGAAATAATGAAAGTTATATGAGAAAATCTAATAATGGTCATAGAAATGAGAGCAGAGAACTGTAGACTTTGTTAAAAAAAACTGTATATAATGCCTTCATCATATGAGAAAATGCTAAATAGACATGGATTTATCCAAATAAGCATACAGCAAAATTGAATTATACAATGACTAACAGAAAATATGTTCTTCATAATTGTAATGTTTCTAATAGTTTCAAAGAATAAAGTAATCATTGATTAGTAAAATTAAGATGCATATTAAAGTAAAACTAGAAAGAATAAAACATTAAAAAAACCAGCATCAGTAGTCAGTATTCCTAACCTTCAGAAAGACCCTAATGAGTTTAATTTAAAACTTTCAAATTGCTTTAAAATATTAACAAATTTGAAGATGTTTCAGACTTGAATGAAACCAATAAGAAGATAACTAGTATTCTATTTCAAATTTCAAGAAAGATACTGGGTTCAAAAAACAGCAATTTACCAATAAATTTTCTACTAAGACAAGACAGTGTATGAAGAAAAAAAGATCCGTAAATAATTTTAGAATTAAAAAGAATAGAATTTTTAGAGTTTTGTAAAATAGTACAAAAAAGTTAAAACAATATAAGAAAATATAACTGTGAATTGGCAAGAAATGCTATAGAAAAGAATAAAAGTCTGTTATAAAATAACATTTTGTTATTGGGAGAAAAGTTTTTTCTTCCCTAAGAAAAGATGAAAATCTTACTGAAAAAAAAAAGACATCTATTTTCTGAATTGTCCACCATTTTAAATGAAACTGAGACACACAATTAAATTTATGAAAAAAGGAAAAGCTTCAGGAAATGATAGAATTATAATTGCTGTCTTAAAAGAAGCATGTCAAGAAATACAAATAATAATGGCATATAGAACCAAATGTCTAAATGATAAAGATCTACCAGATGATTTGAAGAATACAGTAAATAATATTGACATTTAAGATGTAATAAAAAAGATATTAGAAATTACAAAAGCATATCAGTTTTCTAACAGTTTTATAGAAAATCATTGCTAAGATTATTAGAACTTATCTACAGCAAACTTCCCATCAACGGAAAGAAAGTAGATTTAAAAAATTGTTTTAGCATAGTGAATGGCAGCCATATATTAAGAGAAATTATAGAGGGCAAATTAATATAAGTTACCATTATGCTTTGGGTTTCTAGATTATGAAAAGGTATTTGATTGTATAAGCTTTTAATAAAAACAATGCTTCATCAAAGTACAGATCCATAATATTATCATATGCTGAAAAAATATCAATGCAACAGTAGTGATGACATTAAATGTTGATACTAAGAAGATTGAAAAAGATGTATAAAAAGTTATTTAATATCTCTAAAACTTTTTTACAGCAGTTTGTAGATTTAAATAGGAAACCAAGAGAATATAAATGAATGGAAATTATTTGTCATCTACATTTTGAAGATGGTATGGTTAGGTCTACAAGTAATTCTTCAGGGATGCAGAGTGTTATCAAATACAAATAAGGAAGAAGTTCTAAAAATAAATGCTAAGAAGACTGAAGTAAAGTTCAATGAATTTTTTCAGAAGAAAATAAAGAAAGATTAATAATCATGAATTGAAAGAATTTAACAATAGATTATTAATTAATAAAGATGAAATATAAGGAATGAACTTAGTGACACAATTAAACTTGGATGGAATGCTTTGGAAAGAAGTAACCTAATATTAATTGAAAGTATACTTATGTTGTTGAAAAGGAAGAATTTTAATATATGTGTTTTGTCAGTCTTTACTTATGGATATGAGATTGTTGTACTTATAGTGGAGTATTTAAAAGACTTCAGACTAGTCAATAAAATATAGGGAGATAATTATCCTGCAGTGGTATTTAATGGTTAAAAATGGTGATGCAAAACCATTGAAAGTATATTTGGTACAATAAATGTTACTAAATTTTATATTTAAACGCTGTTTTCGTATTTTTTACAATATAATAGTTAGAATAGTAGAGTATCAAAACATAACTACATATTGAAGCAGTGAATTCTGTAGCACACATTTTGTTTCACTGTCTAGTGATGTTTAAAACCTCCAAACAGGGGTTCGAACTCAGCTGTGTAATAATAAATCACTGGGGAGTGCAGGTATACAGATGCATGTGATTGTTTATATTTTTTGTTAAACTTTATTCTCATTACATATCCATTTAGTTATAAAATGTATAAATTTCTATCATGGTAAACAATTGTGCATGTGTGTGTGTGCAACAGATAAACCTTATAATAATGTTATTAGATGTGCATAGATTAGGTATATATTTTTATTTATGTATTTTTATTTGAGAGGAAGTTTGAGAGAGTAACGTAAAATTAGCAAACAAAAGACGTGCCTTATTTTAAATTCAGAAAAGATTTTTTTGTTTGACATAAGTTTATTTTGAAAATTCACGTTATTTAAAATTTATCCTGTGGGTCTATTTTCAGCCCGAAATAGACTAAAACCGGCTCTCTCAAATTTTATCTCGTTCATATTTTAAAATTAGAGGCATCACTGTTGACCATTATCAGACATCCGGGGATTACCAGAGACAGTCAAAATGAGTATAAATACAGCCCCATTTTCTAGCTAAAAGACTCTGCATTTGATTTCTAAAGGTTGTTGTAAAATGAATCTATGCCACTCAAAATTTCAACATGAATCGTGAGTAGAAAAAAAATTTGCTTCTCCGATCTCTCCAAGATCGGATCCATGCTAATGTATTCGTAAGCCATCGCCTTATGAATGCTGCCGAAATGAACTATAAAATACACTAGGAAAGGATGGTAACCACTATTTCCCCCAAATTATTCCAAATTGACTATATTTCTTCCAAATGAAATCAACACGTGTGTACATGGACATCAACTCGTCCAACAAAAAGGTAAGTCCCCACCACAATATGAACTCTAAAAAACTTTCATCTAAATATTTTTTATTATTCATAAACTGTAAAACTCAACCTCTAATTATGTAAAGTTATTTTGCCTAAAGTATATCTTTGTAATATTTCCATCTTGTAGCCTTTATTTTCATTAAAATGTAATTGCTTATTTTCTCAATCGGTAATGCCAAGCGGATTATTAACTGCTTAAACAATGACTTTCTTTTTGCTTTAATATATAAATCTTGTTATTTGACTTTCTAAACTCGATTGCTGGGTTTTCACTCTTACTGTCTTATTATTTTTAAATGTGGCAAATTTTAATTTGATATTATGTTAATCATACCCATTTTAATATGCTAATAAGTCAATCTGGCGAATCAACCTTATCCTATTTACTATTCCACCCTTATGGAATTTTAAATTGTAAATGTAAGCTTTCTTACTAAATTATAGAAATTTGCCCGGTTGAACAATATTCCTAAATTGTTTTTATTACTTTATATCATGCTATCCATTATCATTTGAAATATATTATTAATTATTATTTCACGCTATTGATTTAGTATTAAGTAAATATAGTATTGAATAAATTAAAGTTCATGTCCTTACCTTTAGCTGGTGATTCAGTATATAATTAGCCTGCCATCTAACAATAATTTAGTTAAATAATTTTTCAAATGTATTGAAATGCATTTAAGGAAGGGAATCCTAATTTTCATTTTTATTATTGATATTCTAAATAATCTTTTAGGCAAATTGTGTGCCCCTTTTGTGATGTGTCTTGATGATAATGTTCATAAATTGAAATGTTGCTTTGTCATACTTTCATTCATTACCAGAATAATTAAAGCACATTTCTTGGCGGAGTGTGGAGGCCCCAACTCCAAAGGTTGTGTTTGGTTGCAGTGGGCTCTATTATGGGTTAACATTCAGAATTCATGAAACCATAGTATCTTACCAACCATGTCTTTGGATGCCATCTGTCACAAGCACAGATGAGCTCACATATTTTCGTTATCAAGTTGATGAAGCTTCTCATCTTTCCATACGTTATCATTCAGTCTGCACACTATCGTTTATACTTCCTCCTATATTTTATTCATCTGTAAGTTGTAATGCTATGATTTCTTAAGCCATCCCAAGCTTTCATGTTATCATATAAATTTAGCTAGCCCTATCATGTGTTATAGTTTATTAGCACTATCCGCCCTCTCATTAAATCACCTTAAATACGTTGAGAATCAACTTCTCATAAAGCCTATAAAAGTAAGATCATGTGACGGAATGTAAAGGTAACTATGCTCTTTCCTATTCAAATGTAAATCATAAATGTCGAATACATTTTACAATTTCCAAGATAATTAATCTGTATTTAATATAATTGTTATAAAATCCATGTATAATTATTAAAATTTATTAGATTATTTGTTGTTTAAATTATCATAGCATTTATGATAGAAGCCCATGTGTAATTATTGAAATCCATTAGATTATTTGTTATTTAAATATCATAGCGTGAGTAATAGAAGCCCCATAAATCTTATATCTTAAATTAGCATATTAAGCCGCATCATTTTGATTAATTACTGTTTTCATTAATATGTATATTTGGTATTTGTATATCCATCAATTTTTAAGTTATGTTGCTAAGGCCAGTATGGAATGCACAAATAAATAGTATGTGAAACCCAGATAGAGTATTCATTATGTATAAACAAATTCATAACATATTTAATCCTTTATAGCCATTTGCTTATATACAAATTTAACTACCTTATTAATATTGTTATAAATAAATTCATCTTTAATAATTTATTATTTGGATATTTTCATTCATTCATGCATGCACATCTGTCATTATATTGTGACATCCTTTAGTTAATTCTTAGATCTCTTGTGTCTCTGCTGATGCTCTGGGACGGGAATTGTTAGAAATTTCATTTGCTATCATCAGAAGTGTTGTTCGTAATGTTATAGAATTGGGAGATGGGTAATAGGGTGGAGTTCATGAGTATTCCTGACCTGTGTATCTCGCATATGATTGAACTCTAGGTACTTTTGCTTAGATGCTAGTTCTTATTAGACAAACATACAATTCTGACTGGTACAATATTATATATAATATATATCAGCATTACAAAATCATAATAGAAGACTTAATTTTTAAATAAAATTTATTTACATCTCCAAATTAGTTTTGCTTATTATAAGAACTTTTTCAAAGTGTCTGTCTCTAATTATCACATGTCGTAGATTTAAAGTTTGAATATTATCATCTAAAATGAAGGTTATTACATTGTAGATGCACATATAAATTAGTTAATTTTACTTTGCAAAAAGATAAAATTACAAAAACTGAAATAATTATAATAATAATACTGTTAATATTTATATATTATTTCGATTTCCGTAAGAAACTTTTTTATGATATATAATTACTTTAGAATAAATGATAATATATTTATTATATTGTTTCCATCCCTTTTAAATGATTGCACAATTTGATATAATGATTTTCACAAATTAAAGTAACTATTACTCCACATATTATGACAGTAGTATAATGGTCACACAACTACTAGCATGTACATATATTATTTCATTTTTCCAGTTTCTCTGATCTATAATGTGTGTATACACAAAGAAGGGTGTGGTGCTCTTTTGGTACGCTATCTCCGCCATTTTGAATTTCAAAAACGACCAAAAACGTTGTCTGACACATCTAAGTGATAAAATTATTTTATATATATATTTGGCAATAAAAAAAAATCTGCATATAAAATTCTAAAAATATTTTTTCTTTTGTTAAAAGAAAAGATTTAAAACTATTTTTGCCTATCAATTTATATCAGTAAATATTAAATTATATTATTGTTTGAACATTTGTGCGAATAGAAATTGTTATAAATAATAGAATTTATGTAGTCTATAAATTATAATGGCACTATAAAATAAAATGTTGGATCAACAAATTGCCACTTCTTAACCCAAAAATATGATTTCAACATGATTACTATAAATCTGTTATCTTCAAGAAATAACTTATTAAATTGGACATATCATAAAAATACTTTTATACAACTACAAACAATTTTTATTAAAGGAATAAAGAAATTTATAATGTATAAAAATTATTAATATGATAAAAATCTATGCTTACTGTTTATTAATTCTTATTTAAATATATATAATTAGATGCATCATAATAAACGTAATGTGAATTAGATATATAATAATTAACTTTTATCAGATATTATGTTACTTTAAAAACATAAATGAATAATAATATTATGTAAATAAACACACACATGTATATTATTGTAATAATAAATAATCGTAACTTTTTTAAATATCAACAGTAGCAAATCTCTATACAGTAATGTCACCCAACACAACCCTTAGTTATCAATGGATGAGGGAAGATTTGAGCATAACATCCCCCATCTAGTGCTTACTCATCCAATAACCTCAGACAAGTTTCTAGTTTGTGGATTTTATCAGTGAGAAGCTTTAGATATGAGAGCATTGCACTTAGATCTAAGGATTTAATGCAACCTTCCAGAAGCCACCTTTTACCTATTTAGTTTACTATTAAGTGAGGAGCTAAAGATGAAGACAACTTAATGTCTTCAACCCAAGTTATTACATAGATCTGAATCCAGTGCAGCATCTGTATATTTTGATGTCTTTAGCTTATCAAAAACCACAGTTACCATATTCCCATAGGCAGGAATAGTATAGAACCAAAAAAATTACATGATCATTATTTTCTATGCTTACACAAACTGCTACTAACAATAGCAAATTATTTATACAGTAGTCTCAACCAGTGTAAACTTTTGTAATCAATGAATGCAGGAAGGTTTGTGCATAAAATCACCACCCATTATCTATTCATCTAATATCCTGATACTAATTTTTAGCTTATGACTTTCATCAGTGAGGAAACTAGTCTGGTGATATTGGAGGAGTAGGCAGTAGATGGGGATATTATGCACAAACCTTCCTGCATCCATTGATTACTAAAACATGTACTACATGGAACTACAGTATGGAGAGTTTTCTACTGATAATAACAGCATGTGTAAGCATAGAAAATGGTGGTCATGTGATTTTTTAAATATCTGTATTGAAATGGAAGTAGCTACATCATGTGACATCAAATCAGTGAAAGAGAGAATGGTACCACTCTCTCTTTAAGCTCTGTTGTTTCATAAGCTTACGTTTTGACTAATTTTAAAATTATAGGGTGAATTTTGTATACATTAAATAATCTGAAATCATCATTAGTATATAAAGAGATTCACTCTTTGTATATACCAATGGTGATTTCATATTATTTAGCCTATACATAAATTAAAACAATAGAAATAACTCACCCTATAATTTCAAAACTAAGCTTATATAATAACAGAACTTAAAGAAGAATAGTTGTATTTTTCTTTTCATTGATTTGACATCACATAACTTAGTGGAAGGAGTAAGAATTTATATTGATATTTTATTGATATATTTTTTATTTTATTTAAGTAAATATAATTTTTAATTTTTTGTATATATATATATATATATATATATATATATATATATATATATATATATATATATATATATATATATATATATATTATTTGTTTAAAATATATGTAGTCTTATACAACTGTTAATGTAAAAGTGAGAATAACCCTATGTGTAGAATCGATATATATATATATATATATATATATATATATATATATATATATATATATATATTGACTAGTAGATGATTTACAATTCAAATGTTTGAATGTTGTCCAATTTTTCTATATGTTTAAAATTAATTAAAAGAAGATTATAGGAATAATGTTTAAAAATTAATTCTGGTAATAATAATAAGTATGTCATTTTAATAATACAAATAAAATGTTTGTTAATTAAAAACTATTGTAAAAAATAATAAAAACAATAAATATAATGGTAATTAACTATTATATATAGACTTTCAACTGGCAGAAATATTTTTGGCTATTTCCTTAACTCTCCTCAACTGGCATTAAATTAAAAAAACATAATGCAAGCAAACATCATCAACTCAAATCCCATAAATCTCCAATTTTAACATTAGCAGCTTATGTATTAATTATATACATTTTATTTCTATTTATTAAATATTGCCTCTTTAATTTTTCATTTATTATGGTTTCTCTCTTCATGAAGAACTTAACAATTTCAATATCAAACTTAAATTTATATTTGTATTAATTATTTGCATTTAATTATTACATGAGATAATAGTACTTAAGTTTTAAATTAATAATAAAGCTATTTCAGAAAAGGGGGTATATAAACTGTAAATCAAAAGTACCACTTACGCATTAGATGGCAAGTTTTAGATCTTTTTTTGTTTTGAAATGAAAAATAATCTCATTACTAGCATGATAAATTAAAAAAAACATTGAAATATTTGCTGAAAAATTGCTTGAAGTTGGTTATAAGATTGTACAGATTAACAATACTTTATGTCAATTTAAAAAGAGATATAATGATTCACAGTAATTGAAGATTGATAATAAAAAATAGATATCTATTCCATATATTTCAAATAATCAAGTGTAATTTTTAAGGAAAAATATCTGCTATTACAAAATATAAGATAAATAGGAAAAGATGACTAAGAAGATAACCACAAGATAACTCATGAATTGTAAAACTGGATAATATTAGTATGAAAGCATACATGATGGTAAGAAGAATGAACTTATTATTTTAAAAGAACTAGATACTGAATATGGGGAAGGTTAACATGTATAGAACAAATATTTTGTCTATTTGTGATAAATGTAAATAATTTTATTTTATTTTACTGTAAATGTCATTATCATCATTATCAACCATTATCAATCCACTGCAGGATGAAGGTCTCTCAAAATTCAATCCATCTTCTCTGATCTTTAGCTTCTCTTCTCCATATCATCCCTGCACACTTTCTTATTTCATCCATCCATCTCACATGTGGTCTTTTTCTGGGACTTTTACAATCTCTTGGAATCCAGTTTAAGATTTCAATTGTCCAGCTACTATCATCTTTTCTAGCAATATGACCAGCCCAACTCCACTTCAATCTTTTAATTTTTTCAATGAGGTCCATAACACCTGTTTGTTCTCTTACCCATACATTGCGTTTTTGATCTCTTATTGTTACTCCCAACATGCATCTCTCCATACTTCTATGAGTGGTCTGAAGTCTCTGTATTGCTCTTCTATTAAGTGTCCAAGTCTCAGATCCATAAGTAAGAACTGGTAAAACACATTTGTTAAAAACCTTCCTTTTCCAACACATAAATGTAAATGTATAAACAGTTAAATGAATATTTTGTTAGTGAATTATTTAACATAAAGTGTATAGCCATTTGTTGTTCATTAATATTATTGTAAATAGATGAAGATTTTTATTTAAATTTTGTATTAGTAATTTTATTGCATTTGAGTCATTTCCATCACAAGCTCATATCAATAAAGCACATTATCCACTTAGAATTATACATAGCATATATTGATTACATGCTTTATCAGAAGAATTGTATTTAAGAATTTATAATTGACACATTAATTATCCATTGTTTTCAAATTGTAACTATATTAAGGGAGTTTGCAGTACTTCATATTTTTATTAGATATTTAAAAGAATCTTGAAGATTTATCTTCATGAAAAGTACTCTTAAGCATTAAAAATTGGAGTGCATATAATAGAAATTAATCGTATGTTTTAAGTGTTACATTCTGATTTTGCAATTTAATTTTGAAATATATTTTATATTATAAATTTAGAAGTATTATATTATTTCAGTGTACACTCTGCTGATGAAATATATTTAAGGTTTGTAATTCTCAATGATCTAATTATAATGGGTGAATGCTAAGTAATTAAGAAATGTATTTAAGTGAGTTAGACTTTGTAGGTAATAATTGTATAATAATGCTCTTGATTATAATAAAATGAGTATTTTATAGTGATTTTTATTAGTATAAGTATGAGAATAAATCTTAGAAAGGTAAATTAAATTAACTAATGAAGATAATGAATAGATAGTGATTGTTAATTTTCATGTATTATTATTATAGTTACATTAAGTTTCAAATAGGAGATTAATCATAGTTTATAATAGTAAATGTGATCGTGTGTGTAAAATAAATAAAAAATCAGATATATTGATCTTTAACTGAGGTTTAAAGTTTATATCTGTGCTAGAGATAATCCCTTGTTTCGAAAATGATTAGTAATAATCATTATTGTATTTATCTGAAATGGATGGCATCAAAGTTGTGAGTGAATGAAGTTTGACAATGGTAAATGAAAATGTAGCAATTTGCTCTAGATAAATACTTTTCATATAATAAAGATACATATGAGAGATAGTGACCTGGGCCAACTGATGAGTGCTGGTTCAGCACAAAATGCATCTTGGGGCTCATGTGTCTTTTATTATATCTTTATTTAAGTGAATTTAAAAAGAATGGGGAAGTATGGAGGTGTTTATTATCTCTATATGATTTTATTTAAATGGTTGGATCCCAGTAAAATCCCTTTTGTGATTCAATTATTTAATTATCAATCTAATGGTTATATTATATTTAGAATAGAATACTTATGATCCCTGAGATAACCATAGGATAGCATTAATTCTTGTAATTTAGTGTAATTTTTTTTAATTTTATTATTTTGAAATTCTTAAATTATAGAAGAGTAGTTAAAGCATTATTTAATGAAATATTATGTTAGTCATTCTTTGTTGTGGGGATTTTCCTAATGATTATAATATGATGGTAGTAGGATAATTTTTACAATAGCAATGCCATTGTGGAGTGTATTTTATAAACTTCTCAAGGTAAAAACCTCTATGTTGTAATCATCCCTAAAATCTATCTTATGTTTTGATATATCATAAGTTTCAAGCCCTATAGTCTTATACTTTATTGTTGTTATATTTGATTGTTTATTATTGAGCTAGTATCGGAAAGTAAAGAAGGTAGGGTAGAGATGTTGAAGGACTAGAAGGGAAGGTTGCAATATATATATATATATATATATATATGCAGGTATCATCACGTGTTAAAAAGTTTAGATATATATATATATACATTTCCAACATTTCAACTGTTTTTGTTTCACCATTACAGTCATTTTCAATGATCTATAACAAAAATATACATATCCCTACATAATACTCTAAATCTAAATTGCTTCCATAGATTAAACACTGACCCATCAAATTTACAATAATAAAACATATTAACTATACATTATTATATTTTACTAATATCTTCTTCCCTCTTCTCCCTTTATTATAAAACTTCCTTTTTACATATTAAGTACAAATTTTTAAAAAAATATTAGAAACCATCTAAAACACCAATAAACAAAATACTATTTAAATCCATTTAACCCACCCCTAATTACAAATTTATTCCTCCTTTAACTATTTTATCTAACTTTCATATCAATTATCTATAATCTCTATCTATACTTTTAAATATATTAAAAAAACTAATGTAAATTATTTCTCTATCCTTTAACAATTTACTTAAATACTATTTAAACATTCCATATTAATTACAATTTATTTTATATTCCTATATAATACCATTAATGCTATTTAAAACACATTTATATCTTTTTATATAAAAATATTCTTTTACCATTCTTTCTTTATAGTTTTTAACCTTTTCCAACATTCTAATATCCAAATTTTATGTCAAATTCTTTATAATGTATATATACATTGGAATTTCTATCATTTAAATGTTGTCTAAATCTAGTTTTTATTCTATTTTTTGTTGCACCAATATATGATATGTATTTTCCCTCCTTCTCACAATTCAAACATTCTATAATATAAATTCCATTAATTTTTTTTATTTCTTGATATTCTGTTTTATTAATTAAATTATCTAAATTAAATTTATTTTTATATACAGGTTTAAGAACTAATCTACTTTCCCCTTATATTTATTATTTATGTTCTTCATAATCTCAAAAAATGTATTTCTTGAAATATTATAACTACTATATATTATATTCTGTATATCTTTCTTATTATTCCTCTTCCTTATTATTTGTGTAATATTTTTTTATCACATAATTTATCAATAACTTTAACAGGATAACCATTTTTTATACCTTTCTCCTTTATATTATTAATTTCTTTTTTAAATAATTTTTCTTCAGAACATAGATTTATTGCTCTATTTATCCTATTATTAATAATATTTATTTTATGTTCATACTCAGTATCTCAACCCCAAACCATAAACAGTATCTTTTCTAAACACACATGTTTCAGTATCAACCTTGTAATTATTTATAACATTTTTATACATTATTTTTTCCCATATCCATCATAAATTTAATATTATCATCAATTGAATTAATATATGTAATAAAATTTTCTGATTTTCTATAATTTCCATTGAATACTAAAAAATAATCATCCACATATCTAACACAAAATACAGGTTTATATTTTGTAATTACAAAAATATTTTTCTTCAAAATCATTCATAAATATAGAAGCTAACAATCCACTCAAACTGTTTCCCATATTCAAACCCTTACATTGCTTGTAATATATATCATTAAGCACAAATACCACATCTTTACAAAATATATTTAATGTATCATATAATTGGTGGCAATCCATTTTTATATTTTTATTGTTAACCTTAACGTTCATTTCCATAATTATTTCAAATACTTAAGATGGCTCTGTACGTATATCAAGTTTAACAAAAATATATATTCTTATAATCATTTCTCTTTAAAAATAAATTCATCACCTTAACAAAATTATTTGAATTACTTACATTATCATCTTTTTTTATTTCTCCATATTTTTTAAAAAAAATTATTATATAACCATTTCGATATATTTTCATAATACGATTCTACACTGCTAATAATAAAATTTTTAAAAAATATGCGGAAATAAAAAAAAAGATAATAATATAAGTAATTCAAATAATTTTTTTAAGGTTTTGAATTTATTTTTAGAGAGAAATAATTATAAGAATATGTTTTTTGTTGAACTTGATATATGTAGTATGTATACAAATATAGACCCATCTAAAGCATTTGAAATAATTATGGAAAGATAATAAAACTATTAAAATGCAGTATCATCAATCATATGATATATTAAATATATTTTGTAAAGATGTGGTATTTGTGCTTAATGATATATATTACAAGCAATGTAAGGGTTTAAATATGGGAAATAGTTTGAGTGGATTGTTAGCTTCTATATTTATCAATGACTTTGAAGAAAAATACTTTTATAATACAAAATATAAACCTGTATTTTGTGTTAAATATATGGATGATTATTTTTTAGTATTCAACGGAAATTATATGAAATAAGAAAATTTTGTTAAGTATATTAATTCAATTGATGATAATATTAAACTTACAATCGAAAGGGGAAAAAACAATGTAATAAATTATATGGATGTTATAATAAAAAGGTTATAAAGAATTGCAAGGTTGATATTGAAACAAGTGTGTTTAGAAAAGATATTTTTTATGGGTTGTTATGTAATTGGGGTTCAGATATTGAATATGAACATAAAATAAATATTATTAATAATAGGATAAGTAGAGCAATAAATTTATGTTCTGAAGAAAAATTACTTAAAAAGAAACTAATAATATAAAGAATGAGGATTGCCAATTCCTCTACAAGCTTTGTGATAAATGCTTAGCCAGAGCCCACACTTAAAATATCTCTGTCAGGAACCCCTCCCCAAACCCCTGACCATGATTTCGTGCTTTGGCACTCCTCAGAGAGGTGTCAGGGTAGGTTCAGACACTAGATCTAAAAATACCAACCCAAATCCAAACCCTGACACCTCTCTGAGGAGTGCCAAAGCACAAAACCATGGTCAGGGATTTGGAAAGGGGTTCCTGACAGAGATATTTTAAGTGCTGGCTCTGGCTAAGCATTTATCACAAAGCTTGTAGAGGAATTGGCAATCCTCATCTGTTTATAACTTACAAGCTTAAGAGATAGGGTCATGTGATCTATGACTATTATTTTGACTAATAATATAAAGGTCAAAGATATAAAAAATTATTATCTTGTTAAAGTTATTGATAAATAATGTGGTAAAAATATTACACAAATAATAAAGAAGAGGAATAATAAGAAAGATATACAGAATATAATATATGGTTGTTATAATGTTTCAAGAAGTACATTTTTTGAGATTAAAAAGATTATGAAGAACATAAATAATAAATATAAGAGGGAAAGTAGATTAATTCTTAAACCTGTATATAAAAAGAAGTTTAATTTAGAAAATTTAATTAATAAAACAGAATATCAAAGAAATGGAAAAAATGAATGGAATTTATATTATAGAATGTCTGAATTGTAAGAGGGAGAGGAAAAATATATCATATATTAGTCAACATTATTTTCATTTGTAAAAAAAGGTAAATTTTGTAACTAAAATTATTTAAAATCAGTTTAGAATTTATATTATAGGAACAATACTTAATTTATAAAACTTTTATCAACTCTTAATTATTTCATTTTTTCAGCAATTAACACTCTTAGAAAATCCTTTATTAATGAAGCCTTATTTCTAGTTTTAATATTTCAAGTGTTTTCTATAAAAATACAGATTTATCTAATTATCCATTTTATATTTTGAGGTGTTACAACTGTGTTTATTTGCGTTTTTTGCCCTCTGCTAAAAATTTTGTAAAGCTGTTTTTTTTACAGCTTAAAATTCATCTATATTTATTTTCTAATATTTTAAATACAAAAAAAATGAAAAGATTGTGGGGAAAATTGAATGGATGGTCTGATAAAGAATCTCAACTATGCCAATAATGGACAACCATTATATATTTCGCAATCTCAAACAATGCATGTTTACTTCGAGAAATTATTATGATGGTCTAAGAACTTCATTTTTGGACAGTTTATGATTGTATTGGTAACGTAATTAAGTAATAATTATTAAAAATAAAAAATAAATGTTATTACATATTCATTTTTTTACAGAAATGTTCTATTTTTAAATATAAAAGAATATTTTCTTCTAAATATTGTTACTATAGAGATTATGGTCACGGAAATCTCAGCTGTCTACAAATTGAGTTTATTCACCTGATTGATATTATATTTAATGATATCATAAAAATTATGAAAAAATATAAACTTTTAAAACATAAATTGATAGATTTAGTAGTTGTTAAAAAATTTGTTTAGATTTTTAAATCAAACATGAAACAATGAAGATTTTGTTCATTTTATATATTGAGTCATCTCTACCTGTGCTACATTTTGTTTTGAATAAATATATTTTTAAAATAATTCCAGAAATCAAATGTTATTTTTTAAAAGTTATTTAATTTCTAAGCAAAAATATCTATCTAATGAGGTCAAATTTATTATATTCTGATAAATAATAAAAGTTTAATAACAAAATGACAGTAGAAAGCTTAAGTCTAGTGAGAACAAAGAAATCTGTCAGAAAATTAGTGCAATAAGAGAGGGTTAAAGTAATTTTTGGCAAATATATAAAAAATAATTATTGGCTTAATTAAGAAATTTTTTGTAAATTCATTGAATAGAAATAATTATGGTTTACCTAAGTTTAAAAAATATATAAACAGGTCATCACTGGCTTTGTTATTTAAAAATTTTTGGTAAATGAGTGGGGGGTAATTAATAAAAAGTTTAATAACACAAAAAGTCCATCTCAGAATTACAGGATTCATTTATCTTTATTTGTAATTATCTTGTGATCATTACCTTTGCCTGCTTAACATGTTTCATACAGAATTCTTTCAAGTAGGCATGTTAAAAACAATGATCCATTAAAGCACTAGAAAACAACCTTCCCCCTTCAGCATGTACCTATGGCCATTGACAATCTAACTTTACCTACTGCGAAAGCAGAAAAATGCTAGCCACCATGAAAGCTGTAGTCAGAAAATGCAGTTTTTAATATAAAAAAACAATTTCAAGACAAACTCTCTTGACAAGATTAACAAAACTGGTAAATAAAAACTCAGAAACTATTTCTTACATTGGCATGTAGAATGTCTATAAAATTCAACTTTTCCAAATAACATTCCCATTACCATCTTTTCCCTGGTACTTAAGGTAAACTTCTATTTATGAACTACTTTATAAGACATTATCAATAAGCCAGTCATAGACAAGTTAAATGGTTTAATTTTATATTAATATATATTTTATAAACTATTTTATTGAACATCTAATATAATATATTTGATTGCATGGTGTCTTTAGTTTTAATAACATAACCTAGTGCCTTTAAGATTTTAATTTTGTCTTTTTTTTTCAAATTTTTTTATTAGAAGTGAAGTCACCACTGTAATTGTTTAATTACAATCCAAATTACATTTAGAGAAAAGTTTTGTTTAAAAAAGAAGTTTAAAAAATGAGAGAATTTTATTTTTTCTCCGATATTAATATAGTTTTATTTAATTATTAATAATACCTCTGGATATTTTAAAATCATTGCTATATGTGTGTGCTTGTGCCCATAATTATATAAGTCATTAGATAAGCTAATTAAATTGGTTAGTAGTTTTATGTCTTTATTCTGTTTACTTCACATGCATAATAAATTAAAGGAATTGACATAAGTATATGTGTGCATTTTATAAGATGATCTGAATATTTATCCACCATGTGTATTCATTATTATATGTCTTGGTATTCCCTGATTTTATTCTTTCTACTTGACATATTTATGGATGGTAGTGTTTTTCATTGAGGATAGATGCATTTCTCCACATGATATAGTTATTGTTGGACTATGTTTTATTTAGTGGTTGAATCAAATGCATGACATATAGGCTTCATTTTTGTAATAGTCTGTACATGTAGATATGTATAGTGGATTAAGACTGCTTGATTATTGATTGTTTGTTAATGCAAGTATGAAATACATATGTGTGCATATCTGGATAAATTATCAAATCATTATCAAACTTCAGAAATTATGTAATAGTATTATAAATAAAAATTTTGAGGTAAGATTAATATTTAAAGTATCAGCTATCAAATACATTATGTGCGTTCTTAAAAAAAGTTAATATTCAAACAGTCATATTGAAATAACTCTGTGGTATATAAACCCTACAATTAAACTATATACTATGATTTGTTAATTTGTTAATAAACATGATTTTGTTGATTATTAGATTTGTCTACCCTTGTATTTATTGTTGTCTGCTCTACCAATTGATATTTTCCAATAATCTTTATTCTCCACAACCTATGGATGATTTTAAATATCTGAGTAATGGTATAGCTGATGTAGGCATTATACTGTATCCTCACCTGTATACCATAGATTTTCTAGGCTAGAGTTCTAGGGATGCTTCTATTGATGGCTTTTAGATGCCTATCATCTGTTGCAACATGCATATGCACACACAATGTGTTTCAGTGAGACATAATTTAGGACTGTTTTTTTCAAGATTCAATGCCAGCTCTAAATTGAAACATGTGTTTTATAGTGACACACTTTAGTTATTCACCCAAAATATTTTAAGGCAAGAGAACATTGAAAATAATCCACAAAAGTCCAAAATACACTCACATTTTATATCATAACTCATGACCCAGACAAGGTGGATAGTTAAATTATGTTACTATAAAATATATGTTTTTGCTTCAGAGACGGTGCTTCTGGAAGTTTGGAAAAAAATCATTCATCTTTTCATTGGAACATATTAATATATAGTCATTTATGCTTTTAATCATTATTGGATGCTATTTATTCTTATCTTGCATTGCATATATATATATATATATATATATATATATATATATATATATATATATATATATATATATATTGTACATAAGTGAAACTTCACTTGGCTTCAACAGGTGCCAGAGTTTATCTTAGCTTAACTATTTTTTGTAATTTTCTGATTTTTAAAAAATAATGATAAAAATAGAAGACATTAGTTAATTAGTAAATAATATAAGATAATAATGATAGTATTGTGATATTTATTAAATTTTGTATGATTATGTGTGAAAAGTCAATAGATATATGATAATTAATTTGATAAGAGATGGAAGATAGTAAGTTTACTTAAAGGAAATAGTTGGGTTAGTTTTAGTTTTTAAATTAATAAGTAGTATTAAATGTATTATAAAGTAAATATTGATGTATTCATTTTTTTAGTTTATAACCTTTAAATAAGTTAATGTTATAAATAAAATAAATAGTATTACATTGGTTTAAAAGTAATTTTTAATTAATCTTAAAGCAGTCTTATAATATTTAAATGTTTAATCTAAATTAGCTTTTAACCTGTTAAAAAATTATTCTAAATATAATATTCATTGGTATTTTTATTTGTGTAGTTTTAAATAAGTTATAATTAGCTAGTAGAGTTCAGGTTAATAGGTTATCTTTGTGTGTGTATATGTGTGCATGCAGGGAGATACATGAAATGTGTGAATAAATAATAATTTAATTACAATATTGATTAAAAACAAATGAATGAATAAAATTATTAAAATAAACATTTAAAAGTTTTGATAAATAAAACTAGTTCTAATTTTATATTTGTTTCATTTAATTTTATGTAATATATTTTTATAAAATGTTACATAAAAAAGTTAATAATTAACTTTTTATTTGATTTTCAAATAATTAGATCAATTGCGTCGGTAAAAGCCTGAAATCCAGGCATGGCCACTTGGGGCATTGTTTACGTGTCAAAACATATAAAAATGCCATTTTGGCAGCCATGGCCTTACAGGCTAATACAAAATTTACATATTGTATTAACCCATTGAGCTAGACCGCTTTATATGACATTGCACAAAAATATTACGGCCTGTTTTGTGCTTCGAAGCTGTTTACGCATATTCATTCTATTCTCTAGCTGATTACCATATCGCTTGAGGGTGTTTAAATTTCAAGACGGTACAACTTTTTCAAACCATAATAGAGTAATGTCATTTTGATTTAAAAAATATTGTTAATTATTAATTATTGTCATATGGTCTCCACTCTTCCCGAAAAAAGGTTAATATGTAAAAAATTGGCAAAGTGTATGTTCGAACAGGCTTCGACAAAGCTCACATGCTAAGTCACATTTCAGCATGGTGGGGATAATATTTGAGACCACTAAAAGGTCTGAGATGAATGTGCAATTTTGAAACTTTTCTTCAGATAAATTGCCGAGTACAGAAAGTGTGTGAGATTGTGTTTTTTATTTATTTTGTCAGGAACATGTAATGTCCACTTTTTATTTCAGCAATAAAATCAAATAAATAATTTTAAAAAGTCCAAAGTTTGTGTCTTTTTTTTTTATTTCATTAGAAGTTGACAAGTATTTGGATTCAATTTTTTGCAACGGGGTTAAAATAAATGACAACTTTGGTTGACTTTTTGTTAAGAATAACAAATCACGAAATACACCCCACCCCAAAGGCAGTTTATTGTAGAAGGCTAAAAAAAAAGGTAATTCGAACGAAATAGAAATCAAAGTAAAAAGTGAAAAAGTTGTTTCAAAAAAAGAAAAAAAAGGTTAAATTCTTGACTTTTTGGTTACAATTCTTTTTCTGAGTGTGGGTGGGTGTTTGAAAACAATTTTTTAATCGGCAAAAACACAAAAGTAAATTTTGATTTAATATTAAGAAAAACAATTACGTCAATCAAAAAGAAATCAAAATTCGAAACAAGTCCCAATGTTGATTCTCTTTTTTCAGCACTGTTAAAATAATTGACTATTTTTGTTGCCTTTTTGTTAATAATAACAGTATGGATTCCCCCCCCTCCCCTGCTCAAAAAGCTGTTTCTTGTAGTAGTCAAAAAAAATAAAAAAGGCTAATTCAAACATAATCTAAATCAAAGTGAAAACAAGTTGTGTTTTAAAAAAAAAAGTAAAATTAATAATAATAATAATAAGAAAAACCATTTAGTCAAGCCAAAAAAAATAAAATAAAAGAAAGATAGAATTAAATTCTAAACAAGTCGCAAATAATTGTATTCTATTTTTTCGGCAGTGGGATTCATACAAATTTTTTTGACGTCGTGAAACAGTCCAAAGTTTTCAAATGATAAAAAGAAAAAAATACAATTAGCAAAATTTGTTGAAAAAATATCAGGTTCCAAAAAAACCCACAAAAAGTAACGAAAATGAATATCAAAATTTGTTTAATAATAAAGAAATCATGTTGTAAATGAAATAAAAATTATTCGTTTAATCAATATTAGAAAAAAAAAAAATTTGTTGTATAAAAAGAAAAAGTTGCGGCAGCCCAGTAACATTATATTTCATTGATTTTGTCTAGCATCAATGCTCCAAGAGGCTTTGCCTGGATTTCAGGCTTTTACCATTGTGTCAGTAATCAATTTCACAGCTGATCTGTCAAAGGTGTTAAAGTTAAATTTAAAATATGATTAAAATTAACATAAAACAATTGTGGGAGGTATAGAAATTATCAGATATAGATACAGGGCTTTATTCATATTTTGAGAGATGTCCATGTTTCTGAATCCTGATCTTTTCTTATAAAAAAAAGTTGTAATTTTTTTTTTTAAATTGTTTTTTTATTAAAAGTCAAAGTATATTTAAAAAGTATAATTAACTGCTCGACAATTATGAATGGCTAAGCCAGAAGGTAGCTATTTTCTGATATCAACTCTCATTTAAAATTTAAAACTATAGTGACAAAATTTTTAAAGGAAGTTTTACATCTTTTATCTTATGTATTGTATCTTTTATCTATTGGAAAATAAAATTAGGATGTCAACCATTAGTATCTAAATGGCTAATTACTCTTATTATGCTGAACTATTATAGTTGGAGAATATGTGGTAATTATTTAATTAGGCAAAAACATAAATGAGGAAAATTGAAAGACATTCATATTTTAACTTCATTATAGTTAAAAATGCATCAGTTATTATCATTGTAACTAAAATTGACTTTAAATCCAAGAATTTATTACTGATACCTGATGTTGATTTTAAAATAAACTCTTATTATAATAATGCTTATTTCTAAAATAATTTTAAAAAAGAAAAATATATACTGCACTAAAATAAGGAAGAATGAACTTTATCTGCCAAGCATTTAGTATAATTTAATATTAACTTTTCCTACTGTTCAATTAAAAATGTATTGAATATGAGAGACTAATTATCTATTCCAGAAACTGTTGAACAAAATATTGTAAACTACAATTAGTTAAGGATGAATTTTCAAATAATAATGAACTAAAAAGTTTATTGCTTATACCTTAACCAAAATGGAAATAATCTATTTTAGCTAATTGAAAACAGGTGAAAATATGTACTTTAAAAAAATAATTCCCATTTTATGCTAAGCAGTGGGAAGAGAAAGTTATTTGGAAACAAAATTTCAAAACACTGTATGAGAAATTTTTTTTTTAAAAAAAAAGAGCTGTTTTTAAAAAAAAATGTGTTCGCTTAAAAAAGAAAAATAGAATTAAAATAAAGCTATATTTTTGAACATGGAAACTCAGGATTCTATTAAAAATGTTCTCAGCTGAAGAAGTTATTTTTCCAATGCCAGCCTATTCTTATTATTTCAATGTTTTAATATTTAGAATATCTTCAAAGAAAGAAAGTAAAAATATTTTTATAGAACTATTAAACATGTTTCATTTTTTTAAGAAATCATTGCCATGCTTATGAATGTTTCAACTAGAAGCTTCGAATACCATCAGATAAATTATCCTCAATTAATTATCTACATGTCTAGAATGGAAAAACCAGTACGAAGCTGAACTACGAACTTAAGTTACTGTTTTTTGATAATTTCATTCACAGAGATTTAAATATCACAGTCTTAGCTTATTATATGTGGGATGTTTCACTCAGTTTTATTTTAAATCAGCCAAAGAAGTTTATCAGAGAGTTTCCATTCATTTGTTTTATAAATACTACATTAATAATAACTGCAAATATTTTTCATATGCATTGAGAATTAATGTTCTCACATTTAATTTGCAATCTCTTAAAGTCCATTAGTCACTATATTTTTAGTATTTAATATGTTATTATGTGTGCATTGTGTCTTTGCCTAAAATTTTTATATGCATTTAATTTTAAGTATTTCTTATAGTAGTCGTTTGATACAGTTTTGCTTTGTTGGTTCTTACATTGAATATACACCTATTTTTTTAAAAAATTCTTAGTGATAACTTAGTAAGTTCATGTGAACTCTATATATGGTCATGGGTATGCTTAATGGAGTACACAAGGTCCTCCATCCTTATTGTATTGCTTTTCCATAAATTGATAGTGCTTGTGCCCATTGAGGGTTATTGTACATCCTATAGTTGTATTTTTCAGTGATTATAATCATATTTATAAGTATTGGAGTCCCATGAGAGAGGATTGTGATTTTCTGGTGCATTTTTCCTGTTCCTGATGCACTGTAGACAAGGTCTAGGCATCCTATTCCTGCCTCAAAGTTAGGTATTATGAAAGCCACCATATTCTTATCCAGCTCTGCAGAGCATATATGTTCTTATATTTTAGCCTATCATTCTTGATGAATTAATGCTAGTTCCACCACTGTAGGTGATGTTGCATTTGTTTTAGATATGTGATGACAAGATATGTTTGAGGAACTTTGTTTCTTCGGGTAGTGATAGTTATTTTAATGCTTATAGGTATATCAATGTTTGAATTGTGTTGCTATGATAGTTTTATCATCCATAAGCCAACCAACAATAATCTATATTTATTTTTAAGTATGTTAAATTATGCATATGGTATAAATGGCAATTCACACATACTAATTTTAATATGTTCATCCAGAGTTTCGCTGCTGGATTTGTAAGTCTGTTAAATCTTTAATTTTAAAACACTTAGAGTAATAATTTTATGTGAACAGAATTTAGTTAAA
This sequence comes from Epiperipatus broadwayi, assembly GCA_028023455.1. Taxonomy (NCBI): domain Eukaryota; kingdom Metazoa; phylum Onychophora; class Udeonychophora; order Euonychophora; family Peripatidae; genus Epiperipatus; species Epiperipatus broadwayi. The sequence continues at coordinate 8,317 of JAQFVV010007062.1, read as the reverse complement.
AGGGTATAAATGACCTCTGATGATTGAATGCCCCATGCATCTAATTTAGTTTTAAAATTAGCTTAGTCTGATTTAAATATATCACTAGCTATAATATTAGTTAAGTCAGTATAACTAGTGATAGTTTTCAAATATTTGCTGAATATGCTTATTCTAGCTTAGCATTTGTTAAGCTTATGGTTATAAATACAAACCTATTTGTGTGTTATTCTGATTTTTTGATAACACCATACTGTTATTAATTATGCCAATTAAAAAAATAGAATTATGCTTATTAAACTTAGACATTGTAATTGAAGTTTAAAGATTTTGGAATTTCTAATTGTTAAAAGAGATTAGATTTTAGTGTTGAATAGCCTCTGCTTGCTATTGTATGTATTTATTATTTTATTAGTTTGTCTATCAAGATAAACAATTTAAAAGAGTTTAAGAGGGATACTCAGTAACTGTGGCCAGAGAAATTGTTCATGTTTTGTAAACAAAGAATAAAGTTTAAAAGTCAAAAATATTTGTAAAAGATTCCAGCACTATATTGGCAATGTTTGTAATAAATTTTGATTTGTAAATATTTTCTTGTTATTGTTCTTAATAAACCACATTATTATTATTTCAAAAAGTTTTGTTTCTGTTTGTTTTACTTTTAGATGAAAATATTATTATCTTGAGTTTCACAGTTCATAAAATTTTCAATTCAAAAATTCATAAATATATTATAAAGTATATATAAATATATTTTGATACTGGTTTGAATTATAAAGCCATGCAAAATTAAGTGATTCTCAGATTGAATCACAATAACAGATAATTACATTATATCAGATCCTTAATTAAATGCTCATTTAAAAGTTGAATTTTAAGTTATCATTATATCTTCTCAGATTGAAGATTATGCAATATGAGATTAAGAATATTAGTGCTTCAGAAGATTATTTATTATTTTCTATTATTTTAAAATCGGCACATTATCTATCATCATCTTACATGTTTAAAGAATTTTAATCCATTTGCATTTAAGGTCTTTAGTAGGTTGTCTGTGAGTATGGGATAATGCATAAAAACTACCCTTGTCCTTTTCTTTGCTCGAGTAATGTCTTGGGTTATAGGCCATTATTAATTTAAATTTAAATTGATTCATTAAATTTTTAAATTAATATTTGTTTTGTTTATTGTTCCATGATGGAACAATAAGGTAATTATTTTATGGTCAGCCAAGATATTACTCATTTGTTTATTCATCCAGCACTTATTTAATAGGCAACTTAAATTATTATTTTGCACAAGAGTTTAGTTTTAGAATCCCTGAGATTGTTTACTCTTGTTGCCTTGTTAGTTTTAATTTAATGTGATCGTCCTTCCAAACAAAGTATCATTTATTCTTATTCAGAGTATGTGATCTGATGGTAGGCCAATTCTAATAACTATTAATTAATGATTTAAATTATCTTTTGTATTGTTTAGTGATAGACTATTAATATGCCATAATAGTTATATTTGCATTAGTATTGGATTTGGTATTTATCTGATTATACATCTCTGGATCATCATCTCTTTTCTTAAATTTATTGTAACCCCACTAAGCCAAGTCATTAAGAGTCTCTACTAATAATAATTCTCTTCATCTCTCTCTTCTCTCTCTAATAATAATTTTCTCACTTCATCTTATTTATCATCTCCTTTATCTTCATCTCCCTCTTCTTATCTTCATCAGTCTCTCTACTAATAGTTCATTTCATCTCTCTCTTCTCTCTCTTTCTTCCTCATCTTATCATCTCATCTCTCTATCTCATCTTCATTTCTATTCCATCTTCATCATCATCATTTTTCTTTTATTGCTCATCTCTTCCTGTTTTCCATCCTTTATCTTCATCATCATCTGTCTCTTTCTTTGATCATCATCTCTCTTTTCATTCTCATCTTATCTTCATTTTATCTCTTCATTTCTTTTATCATTAGCACCTTCTCTCTCATCATCTCTGAGTTTATCTATTTATAATAATTCCACACTATCATCTTCATCCTCATCATCTCATCTCTCCTTTCTCATCCAGTCTATTTTTCTCTCATTCTTTTCTTCTTCTTTACCTTCACCCCCCTCTATCTTTTTAAAGGTTACAATATATACAAATATTTGTTATATTTTCACATTAGAAAAATAACTATGGATGTCATTTGACAACAATCAATATGATTCCAACATTCAAAATGAGTACTTTTTCTAACTGCAATCTCTTGGTATTATATAAAGACTAAAGCATTATAGTAGTTTTTGTAATATAAAAATATAAGATATTTCCACATATTTAAATATTTAAACAATTATATCTGTTAAAAATTATTAATATATATGTTTATATCATCTATTCTCAAAAAATGTGGCCAAAGCATTGTGATGTTTGCAGCACATATTGACACAAATTAGTTTAACATATATGATTACTGGGTCATTATTTTGACAGCTTGGTATAAACAGTAAATTATTTACTTCAGGAAATACTTTTTGTAAACAATATAAAAAAAAAAAATTTGATAATATATTAAATAATGTAGACTTTTAAAAAGACTCATGTCTTCTTGCACTTTTACGATTGTTATTTAATAATGAAATCTCTACTGATTAATTCCATGTTTTATTACTTGACATTAATTTTTGTTCTTTTGTATCTGCTTTAATATATTACACATATTCTGCCACTATTTAGTTCTATGGCTTGAAATAATGTTTAATCATTTTATTTCTACCTGTTAGTCTATTGTTTTAATTTAATGATTTTTCCGAATGTGTAACAGCTGCTTCTAATGTTATTCTTAGGAACATAAAAAATCACATTTCACATTCTTGTAGGGCTATAATTCTCACCACTATTTTTTAAATGATGTTTTATTAGAGATTTTTTTTCCCAAAATGTATTTTTTGTAACAGAAATTTCAATATTTATATAGTTTTCATTTTAAAAAAAATAAATGAAGTCATATTTATTTAATTTAATATGCGACCGATTTTGATTGCAGTATTGTTACTGAGTTTTCAGTCGCATAAAATAATTAGAGAATAAAATTTTATTACCTTTTTTTCATTGCTCCATAAATAAAGCTTTATTTAAAATCATTACGTACATGATAAATAATAACCTAATGTTAATATAAAATCCTAAATTGATTACTTTAAATATATATATGCACATTAATGAAATCAAGTCATACATCACACGACTTATTTAGCTTGGATTACAAATGTAATATAAAGAGGATGGTACTAGTTCTAAACAAGCCTATTTTATTCCTTTATTTATTTATTGATTTATTTTTAACAATAAATGCAGCAAGAGAATGCATTCAAAATCTCTATCCAGACTTATCCCAATCTCCAAACTGGTTTCGAGCTAATGGCTCACATCAGCATGATCCATCTTGGTAAAGTTTCCACCAATGTTAGAGTCAAAAAGGGGAATTACACTAATGTTTTGTAAAAAAATTAAAATAAAGTTTGAAATGTTCCTAAACATAATTATGACTAAAAACTTAATTTCTTATAATGAAGACTGCTTTGTAAACTGTAATTAGCATTATTAATAATAATTCTAAATAATTTACTAGATTATTAACTAAATATCATAAATATTAATATAGAGCTTTGAATTTTAAAGTGAACATTGTTTTAAAAAGTAAACCCAAAATAATATGTTACCAGCAAAATGTAAAAACTGCATTGTACAGAATGCCTAAGAATTTATAAACAATGCCACAAGGGGGACATCCAAGTATAAGATGCTTCAATTTTCATTCATTTCCTAGGCTAGCTATAAAATGTCAAAAGGAAAATCAGCAAAGTATAAAGCACTCCCAGTGAAACATGTTGTGCAAAGATAGCATCAACATTATGTTTCATGCATTTGACATATGATTCATCAAATGAAAGATTGAAATTGTTAGTAAATCGGTAGTATTCTGACCTATCATGTCAGCTGCTTGATGGTGTTGATGCCCCTGGCCAGCAATTCTTATAGAACTACAATGTCCATGAAAGTAAAATAATTTAAACAAAATATAAAAATGTAAGCAGACTTTTTGGGACAGTAATTAATCAGAGACTGTCTTCTTTTTTTGTGTGTGTCGATAAACTTTGGATTAGTAAATAATAGTACATTGGAGACTTTTTTGGCCAACAAAATTTTACAATGAAAGCTTTGACCTTTTTGGAACAGTAATTAACCAGAGACTGGCTTCTTTGGGTTTTTTTATTTTGCGTATTGGAAAAGTTAAGTTAATTTTTTAATAAAAAATTAAATTACATTTTACCCTTTTTTGAACAGTAATTAATCAGATACTGCATTTTTTTTTGGGGGGGAGAACTAAATTTCATTTCAATTTACCCTATAAACTTATTAATAATTATAACAAACTATTATAATGAAATTCGACTCCGGTGTCTGACAATTGGCAATTTTGAGTCTTCAAAGCAGCCATCTTTCCTGTCTCAGATGATTTCTTGCAATACGTTACTTTCATCATGACTTTTTAAACTAACAATCTTTATAAGTCAACTCATATATATATATGTTCGGGTTGCCAATACAGACAGTGAGCATTAATATTAAAATAATTTGAATAAGAAGAAAGTTAAAACCAAATGTGTTAATAAAATGTTTAATAATAATTATAATTTTGTTCAACTTTTAGATTGTGATTATATAAATTACCTCTAGTCTTTAAACGTAATTTATATTTACAACAAGAATGGCAGTCCTTATTATATGCCAATACTATTACGCAATATTATATGATAAATATATGTCTATGCCCCTGACAAGAAAATAAAGGTAGATAAAGGTATTTGGCTATGACTGAAATTATTATTCTGATTCTAAAGGAAAGAATGAGATTTATTTTCACATTCGCAAATCAATTCACAAAGAGCAAGATACGTTTTTAGGGCATAACTTTAATATTTAATAGAAAACTTATTTAATTATAAATAAACATGAATTTGTTCGACTTTAATAAAATCAATTCATCACGATTTATGAGCATGAGAGCGGGCTTTACTGGAACTGAAAAATGAACGGTACTGACGACTTATGAGCTATAAGAATAAATTTGAAAAATAATGGCTTGTCTGTGATTTGAGAAAATAGCAGGGCTGCTTGTATTTGACAAGTCTTCGATGCCCTATATAAAGGATCCATAGAACACAGGGAAAACCAGGTCGGGTCGTAGCCTCGAACCTTTGGTGTTCCAAATATAAAATGAGCAAGTGGAGGAAGTGCTTTCTTCCTAGATAATGAAACTAATAGAAATATCACCAAGGACAAGCCTATGAAACAGGAGATAGCTCGCATCAGCAACGTTCAGAAAATGATGACTTGGTAATCATCGTATTTAAATAATAAAACCCAATTTATATAAAGAGTGCTCTACGTGATAACCTGATCAAGTTAAATTAAAGTCAAACGTGCTTTAATCAAAAAGTATTTAATGCAATTAGAAATTGTATTAATTATGCCCTAATACCCATGCCCTTCCTGAATATGACTAGAAAGTATAAAATTTGAATTAAAATATATTAATTTAACTCCTTTATCGACCTTTTTGCGAAACAATATATTAATGTGAATAAATGAATATTGTAAACTCAGTAAAGTGGCCGGGAGCATAGGTTAGAAATTGAGCTAATAATTTGTTGTTATTAGCCATTAATAAAATAGCAAAAATTGTATAAATCCTTCAACTCGATAATTAATAGAACTGTATCAAATTAGTTCTAGTGGGTAAGAATTACTATAAAAATAAATATAATATTTAACACGGCAAAGCAATGAAGGAAGTTATTATCGAGTTGAAGTTATTATTGGCATATAATAAAATAAAAAAATTATATTAATAATCATCTAGCAAATATATAATAGGGTTAAATAAACGAACCGCCATCGTAAGAAAGGAAAGTTAACATATTAAATTTAAAGACTAGAGATAGATAGAGAATTACTACATAATTTAAAATAACATTAACAAAAAGACAATTTTACAGTAGATAGCTTAAAGATGTTTTAACTTAAAGTTCAGAACTGGCCAGGTTCAAAAGGAAAGATATTACCATTTCTTCATGGTTGGCTTCTGAGTTTCCACAGGGCAGAGTCCAGTTGGATGAAACGTATGCGCACATTTTGAAAATTATGTGAATAGCATTTTGATGGATTTCTCTAAGGTTTCGGCAGCTTACAATTGGTATATGAATTTTTATATTGCAGCCACATTGAAGATTTTCAGGGGACTTAAGGAACCATAGTCAGACTCTTGAAATTAACCCCCCCCACCATAGTAGAAACACTACTTCATAATTTAACTGGGTGGCTTCTTCTCTAATGAAATATATATGGCTTCTCTTAATGAGGAATAATAGCTGCTTGGAAACTTTTCCTGGGCTCTTTATACTGTATCTCATGCCTTTAGGCTAGCACTTCTTTCCTAATCAATCTTACAAAAAATTTACTAGTTGTTTTTAGATACATTCCTTTGATAAGGCTTTCAAACTTATTAACTTGAATTCATTTTCTAATTAGAAAATGAATTTTTAACATCAGAAAATGATTTTAATTAGGACCGTCCTAACATTTTAAAGACTTATCAATTTCTAATTAATAAAAACTTTAACCATTGTTTTGGAAAGAGAAAATCTGAAAGCTTATCAAAAGAATGTAGCTTTTAATCACTAAAAATTTAACATATTATTTAAAAGTAAAATAAACATTCCCGACGCAATGAAACTTTCGAACAATTATATATATTTAAACATTTATAAATATATATATATACGCACAATCCATGCAGTTATAATATATATAAATTCATGAATAATTCTAATGTGAATTTATTAATAGAAATGATTACTTTAAATCTCAAATGAATTAATTTTAACACACATTTATAATAGTTTTTCTTTAAGGAAACTAGCATGGACTGAACGTATAAAGCCCCATTGCATCAGAAATTCAAGGTTATTACAAGAGTTTGAAGTTGGCTACATGTGAAAGATCATGAAGCTAGGATCGAACTTAGATCTGACTGTTTCATTTTTTTCCACTTCAAAAAAAAACAATGAAAAAAAAATCTTTTTACTTAGATTTGATACATTTATAAGTTTACCTGATTAGTTGGTAGACTATACTAGTAATTAGTAACATATAAATATTGATATATTTTAGCAAGTATACTAGTAATTCTCTATGTTGGATCCATTTGGTTTTTATTATTTATTTAGGCAACTCACTCTCTGCTGTACTGACAATCATATTTGCTGACAAATTTATTTATATGGGCGCCAGTCAGCAATATGAGATTAATAGGACGTGAAATAACCCACTGATCACCCAAACCATATATGATTGACATAATTTAGGATAGAACAATTTAATTGATGAATATTTATTGTTTTACAACTGACAATGCATTTTAAACATAGGAGTTCAACTTTTCATTTCAAATAAGCATGAGGCTTTCACACACAAAAAAAATATCAAAATTAATATTTTACAAGAACTTTTATTTGTTGATATCATTTTTAATCTTGCTAGCATAAGAGCGTGTAAACCATTGAAGCATTTTGCCAACTGCTTCTGGCTGCTGGGTGTTACACAAAAGGTCTTCACCTACTTTGAGGTTACTCTAGAAATTATTGTCATTTAAGTGTATTGTCACACTGCATCAGACCGCTTGACATATAATTCCCAGTCAGAAGGTCTTCACCTGCTTTGAGGTTACTCTAGAAATCGATGTCATTAAAGCGTATTGTCCACTACATCGGACCGCTTGACATGCAATTCCCAGTTTGGAGGTCCTCACCTGCTTTGAGGCTACTAAGATAACGGAGTGAACATTTAATATATGTGCTAGCAAGCAATACTTGAAATTAAACTTTGAACATGATATCGATACTGGATATTTTTACATATATACTAAGATGACAACTAATTAGTTTTGATACGGAAAAACATTTCACCTAATTTTACCCCTTGCTTTACTCTTACTACTTTCTAACAATATTTTTTTTTTTTCTGTCACGAACGCGTATAAACAAACTTATAATATATATACTGGTATACACATAATTTATATATATTAACTATCTTATTACTTTTCTTTTTCTTTCAATAATTATTTTGACTAACAAATCTATTACGGAGTTTAACAAACAAATTCTATTACTGACTGAGCATTTAAGTAATCTTTAAAAACATTTAACTATAAGAAATTAAATGAATCTGACATTTTAATTCATTAAATCATTTCAGTTATGAGTTATAAATCGCATATAACTTTTTTT